>JAWZYV010011703.1:0-527074 GCA_038373885.1 Cheiracanthium punctorium | reverse complement strand
GCTTTTCATTTCTAACTTTCTACCTTTAGGGGGGGCTTCAGCCCCCATAGCCCCCTCCATGGGTGCGCCTATGTATATATATATATATATATGTACACAGTGCTATATATCTATAAATATATATATATCATAGTTTTGATAAATTAAATATTTCTATAATAATAATTCAAAAATACTAAATTTATTTAAAAATTATTATTAAAATTAAGTTTTTGTTAGGAAATATTTCTATTTTCTAGTTACAACCACCGAAATTTTTTCAGGATATTTACTTTAAACACCTCATTCATTTCAACCTTCATTTTACTTCATAGTTTTCTTTGCGATGACTAACCTTTGATATATGCATCTAACCCTCTGTAATCTGACAGAAAAAAGTCAATACGCAAGACGAAAGTACGCTTCGCTATTCTAGAAGATTTGTAATTTCGGATTATCTGTCTTTCCGCTCTTTAATTCAGGCAGGTATACAAAGATAGCCTTTGTATAGATTAAAAGCGTTTAGTCATTCATTACTTACACTCAATGTGATGAGGATTCTCTTGCAGTAAACTGGACGAAGGGAAGGAAGGGTGTTTTTTTCACAAAGTTTTTATTTATTTTAAAGCACTTTCTGCTTTCTATATCTATATACATATACATAATGATATTAAGGATAACTTTTAAGATGTTACCTTAAATAATTAACATATTTATGAGCGCAATAAATATTTATACACAGGATATTTGGAGGCATAGGCGCACACAAGGAGGGTGCTATGGGGCTAAAGCCCCCTAAACCCGGAGAGTTTGCGAAAAGCTTTAAGAATTGAAAATTGTCACTAATGAATTAAAATATTTTATTTTAAAAATTGTCTTCAAATATTTTTTTAATTTTTGTGTGTGTGTGGGGGGGGGGGAGGGGGTTAATTAAAAGTGGGATGTTGGTTTTTAAATAAATACTTACAGTTAATGTATGAAATAAGTTAAACTTGGGCATAACATCTCTGAAAAGTTGAATAACTATTTACTACTCTAACCAGTTATGTTGATAGTAGGCTTGTGTTGTATGGGCAAGTGCTAATGGTTTAACGTTATAAGAGAGTTATAACTATTATCTAGGTCACTATAACAGAGTTCAGTAGTATTTTTAACCTCCCCTTCCCCCTTAAACCAAAGTTCTGGGTGCGCCACTGTTTGGAGGCACGCTTTTAATATTTGCATAAAAAATTACAAAGGTATTATGTAACAGTTTTTTGGAAGAGGGTGTCCACAAACATCAGTGGCCTGGATCGCAAAACGTGTTGATCAGTCCCTACTTGAAACAAGGATGATGACGACACGATAGGAGACTTGGCCTTCTGTAATTTAGATGGCTTTGGCTCGAAGCCTCCAGAAATGCGCATGTTGAAAACTTTCAGTCAGTTCCAGTGCTTACTCTCATGTGTTGAGGATAAAGCATTATGAGTGTAAGCAGACACTGGTGTCACATACATCAGCAAAGAGGAAGTGTATATACATCGGAAATTTTAGGCTCTTTTCCAAAACTTTTTTTTAGCTGCTGGCTTTTTTAAGAGAGCTTGTGTTTTGAGTGTATTTAAAACTATCGTTTGACTCTTCTGTCAAGTAAATTAGCTTCAGAGACCATTTTGGCTCTTAAGAGACAAACCAAAGATTTTTAAGAGGATGTATAGCTTATCAATCTACACTTCGAAAATGCTCTTGGATGTGCTGTTTCAGACAGATTTACGGAAAGAGAATTTTCTCGTCAGTTTCTTGGTAGTCTTCATCAGGCTTGCTGGTGCCGACTTTTTAAAAAAACACTTATTGGGAGGGGGCACAAGGCCCTTGCTATGGGGAGAGGGGGCAGAAATGACACTTTCTGTTGCGTTTGGCAAAATGCAATGCCTAATTGGCAAACTTGACACTTTTTATTTCTGATAGACCTCACAAAATCCTAACTTAATAGGGGATACTGTTGAACATTATTTATTTATTTATTTTAACTAAGCAATATTATCTTTCTTAATTGTGGTAGTCTAGAAAGAATTTTAAAGATAGATTCAAAAAAATGCAAATATTCCCTTTCCTTCAAAAAAATGTAGGATGCTTGGCAAAATTACAAACTTCTTTGCAAAATTTTAAAGAGAAAACCACGATAGTTCTTTTTTTCCTGATAGAGTTGGCAAAGTTACATAAACTCAGTTGACAAAACTTTTAAATGTTTAAGTTAATAAAAACTGATACTTGATTTGGCAGCTTTAGGATCCACCACATCCGTAAGAAAAATTATAGCAGTGGCCCTGGGAAAGGAGAATTGGCCCCTAGCAACCTAGAGTGGGCTTGTTTTGAGCTAAAGTGGACCCATGAATTTTTCAGAATGCTTTACTCTTTTACTTTAGCATTCTATGTTAAAATCATTAAAAAGAGCAAATCATTAAAAATTATGAAAAATATGAAAATCATTAAAATTTTACCATTTTATATGAAATTTCATGGAAAAGTGTCCCCTCCCCCTTATTTTTTTTTCTTCACTTTGCGCTTTGAAAAAGAGGGGAAGAATTTTTGCTTCGCCTTATAAAAATTTCTCTGGGAGATCCTGTCTCAATGAATAAAGTGACCATTTTTTCTGAACCGAAAATAAGGACACTTCTAAACCACAGAGTCGAGAAGGGTAAAAATTAATCCTGAACACCCCCACCCCCCTCTCACCAAGATTCTTTGTTCTGCACATAATTTGATTTTCTACTTTTACGAGAAAAATGAGTTGAAAAAATATAGAGAATATACAAATAAAATAGGCCTATTATATAAACTTAGGTTTTAAATAATTTTATTGTTAATTTTTGGATACATTTCCAAAATAATTTGCTTTCTAACCATTAACTATAGAATCCATCATCAATAGAATCATTTTCATCAATAAAAGAAAACCGGTGTTAAATACATGTAACAAAAAACTTTGTAAATAACGCAATCACTTTCATGTGAATTTATTTTATTTATTTTTTTATTATTTATTTTTCAAAAAGCAGGACTTTGGCGGGACAGGAATGGAAAAGCGGGGCATTTTAGGGCTCTGTGGGGACAACAGGACAAATAGGTAAAAATCAGGACTGTCCCGCCAAAAGCAGGACGTCTCGACACTTTACCAATGAAACACATAAACACAAAAGTGTTTTTATTCTTGGAATATATTGTTTGAATTATCATTTTGTTGCGTTTCCTATTTCTTTGTTTAAATAAGATGCTGCCACTTAATTTAATTTAGAATGTTTACTGTTGATATTGAGTAGCAGAATATTTCACTCTGGGCGTTCCGCTTTCATTATGAGGTGCATATGGAGTTCATGGTCGAGGTCACTCATTCCCACTCGGTTGTTCACGAAGCCGCAAAAATAGTACAATATAGTACACAACAGTACGAGGGATTCGCCGATTTTTTTCGGATTTTAGTAGGGTTTTGTACGATGAAAAAGGTTGGGAACCGTTAGTCCAGGTTATAACCCTTTATGCGTGCTGTAGGGTTTTTGCACCCTCAGGAAACATTGACACTCAGCTAAACCATTAAAACATCCACTGAGCAGCTGAAAGCTTTTCTGTACAACGTTTTTATCAAATTTAATATATACTGATACGCATACACGCTACTATCTAATCCAAGGACACTTTTACATAACACCTGCTCCGAGTATAACGTTATAACCTCAATCTTTTTCAGACGCTGCAACTGCGTAGTGAAGAGGCTTGAGATCTCGGGCGCCAAAATTATGAAAATGAAATCTTGAATGTTGATTATGAGTTGCGTGCTACGCCAGATAAATTGATTCTGAGGGAACGATAACCGCCACGGTGTTTGTAAACGCAGAACGATATTTTGCCATATCTTAGTTCATATGCGTAACTTACAAGTTACTCATCGTGCGAACGTTAAAAATAAATTTTATCGAACTCATCGATTATGAACCTGTTTCCGACATTTGCTTGTGTACAAATACACTTGCAATGTAGGCGTGGATAGCATGGTCAAAAAGTTTCCAGGTTCACATAATGAAATTAAGAGTATACAGTAACTACCAACTTCCACGCTTTTTTTCAGAAGATTAAAGTACTACTAATTCTAAGTGGATAAAACTTGTGCTCTGCGAAATCCAAATTTATAATTTAAAATACGGCTATTTCAAACTTTTTAGTTAATCTTTCAAAAAAGCTTAAAAGCTGGCAGCTATGGATACCGTAGAAGGTTCATTCTATAGCTGCCAATTTGTACTGTGTTTTCAGGAAGATAAACTCTTGATATGCTATTTCAACAGGTCGAATTGGCAATTTGGATTTATTTAAAAATACAATTGTATAAAAAAATAGTGGTGGTTTATCTTCCGAAAAAAGTTGGTATTTGTGATTTATTGTAATGTTAAGTGACCAACCGTCCCGTGCAGGGCGTCGGCAACGGGGGCACTTGCCTCCCCCTGTATTTTTGAATGCCATTTTTTCCCTGCCTTTTTGCGATTTCCAACGTAACTTTATGAAGTATAATCTTTGGCCCCCCTTGGAAATTTTTTTGCCGACGCCTATGGCTCCATGTAATACGGGACAGCCCCATGTTTTGAGATTGCACCCTGTATTTACAAGGAGTACCGTATTGTCCCCTATTTTCATCGCTATCATCAACCGCCGGAAAATAGCCGTTCTTTGTTAAAAATAACGATTTTGCGGGCCACCCAATTTCAGTTCTCGTTTTTCTTTCTTTCTTTTTCTGTTCTCTCTCTTTTTTTTTTTTTTTATTTATTTATTTATTTAATTTTTTTTTTTCATGCTATGAACAGCGAAAAATTAAATCTGTGTAAGTAAATATGTGTCTTTGTGGTTGGCAGTGTTATAATCTTCTGAGTATTAGATTTGCATTCAAAAAAGTTCCGAAGTTTAAACATTGTTATTTTCGTAAATTTTAACCCCCCGCAGCCGCATGACTTACGTGAATGTATCCCATATACGAACTTAAGAAAAATGGTCACTTTATGGTAAAAATATGGGAAAACACATCCTAAATTTTTCTTCAGACTCTGATGGAATTTTTGTTTGCTTTAAAACTATCCAGAAACTATTAGGGGAGTTTTTTATATTTTTTTAAACAATAAAAACTGCTTAATGCGCGGTAACTTTGTGTATAACAATGGTATTGCAATCTCTGGCACAGTGTTGTGTTGATACACATTAAACAAAATCCACTTGAGATAATCAAAAGTACCTGTGCGTGAAAAACAATTGAACTTTGATGTTGAGCTTGCATCGTACCGAACACGTGTTCTCAAAAATAAACATAGTGTCTATGTTTACATAATCCAAGAATCCTTCAAATAAAGGTATGTGAGGAAGAAACCAGAACAGCCATGGGGATTCGTTCACATATTTTCCCCTCTTCCCCATATTTCCTCAGTGGCGGGATCGCCCCCAGCTTAATCCGCTATACTATGGATCTCATAACCGATGTTAACCTGTTCATTCTCATCATTAAAAAGCGCAATCGCTGGATTTCGATGGAGCATTCCAAGAACTGTACTTGGAAGCAGCATTGTTAAATGAATCTTCTGGGGGGGGGGGGCTGCAGCCAGTGCCACACCGACCATGGCCAGCACCTGTGTGCGAAACAAATGAAGCACCCTTCGGGGTTTATTACCTGCCTACTTACCTACCCCAAGCTGTTCAGTTTTATTACCACTTTAGAACTATTAATTTCTGACAAGGATTTTTGTCTTCCCGGCGAAACGGTGAATCACTTTTCAAGGATTGCCAGACAGTGACGAGGTTAATGAAATGTCAAAAGTCGCCAGGGTTGGCCATTTTTGGCAATTTATTGCCAAGTTCGCGGCAAAAAATAAATCCCTAGAACTGAACTAAGTTTGGCAATATCGTCCGCATTTGACGAGATTTTCTTCCAAACCCTACTGTTTATCCTATTATATAGTTACGCTGATCACTGACTCACTGATTCTTTAACGATTCCAGGTACCCACTCCAGGATAAAACTTATACCACCATCACTCCAAAAAGATTAAAAAGTTAAGCAGAAAACATCTAATAACATCTACGCCGTTTGTACGATCCGCTTGAAAATTTTCATAATTATGTATAAAGATATAGAAAACAATCTGAGCTACTTTAAAAATATGAAAATCTACCCGTTCCCTAATTTTAAAGAGATTTTTCACTACTTTCTGATCCATTTTATTTCCGAGGGTAAAAAAAATAAAAATAAAGTGAGACGTTTGCGTGACAAAATCAGCTGGCGTAGTTGACATGACGTCTTATTAAAGTCGCGGTCATGAGGCTTTGAAGAGAAAATTGCAATCCAATTAGTCAGAAATAGTTTTTCTAGAATTCATAGTATTATTTTTATTTTTGCATCATCTGCATGATCGTCTGCATGAGGCATTAATATATGAAGGGCTGTGTCATCAAAACGAAATGGTTCGAATGCGAAAAGTTTCAGCGCGTTTCCAGAAGAGCATTCAATTCGATTTGGGTCTATAATAAAAATTGAATATGAAGTTATTTAGTTTAGGTGGACGAGGATTAAGTATATTGAGTGGAGACTTATTTTCGTTAAATGTTTTTTCTAGCGTCTGTTGTAATTGCCTCTACAACGGGCTTTGACTTCTCGCAATAAAGGTGAAGTATAGTTAGAATATGTTTTCAAAGATTGTAAAAGAGTTTTAATAGGCGATTTTAATATAGATTTTAATTCCAAAGAAGTGTTTTATGCAACAAGGAAGAGAAATGCGGCACACTTATAGATTATGATGCAACTTCTAACTTTATGAAACAAGGATGACAAATAGGGCCTACACATTGATTATGATACACCTTCCTACGTAATGAAGCAAGAAAGACTAATAGGGCCGACTGATGGATTATGCTACTCTTAACATACAGCACTTCAGTGTGTATTTAAAATATGAAAGTGTTTTAGATTTCTTTTCCCATTTTTTAATTTTTGAAACCTTTCACAACCCAACTTGTTACGCATCTTCCACCTTATTAACCCTACCCTTCCTCTATGAGATAACCCGTTCTAACCTGATTTATCATTGAATAAAATATATTTTCTTTTGATAATGGATAATGAATTTGTAACTTAAAACTAAATATAAAATCCCAATTATTAAATTTTCGAGGAAAATGTATTTTTTTCTAAGTGTACAAATTAGGATAGGACTCCACCCTATACTCAGTGCCGGATTAACAATATAGCAGAAGTAGCAAATGCTACGGGCCCCGCGCTTTTAGGGGCCCCGCGCCTTTAGCTTGAAAGTTTTCATTTTCTCCCCCCTTCCCAAGATCCAGTGTTTTATAGCAAAATATAATCATCGTAACTTTTCTTACTTGGTGGCTTGGAGCTTTTCTTTTATCGTTTTGCACTAGGATGCTATTTCGTTCAATCCCAGATTTTTGTCTACGTGACTATGTATACATGATTTGTAGACAGGCTTTGTAGACATGAACTGTCACGGTGAAAATCTTTTCAAATGTATTGGCCAGATAACGTGGAGGTGGGAGAGAAATTGCTGAATGTTGCACAAGGTTATAGATTTCAATTCCAAAGATGTGTTTTATAGAACAAGAAAAACATACATGGCACACTCATGGATTATGATACCACTTCCAAACAGTATTTAAAATTTTGAAGTATAGTTGCGGGCGAAGATTATAAAAACAGATTCTGCATGCGATTTCAAGATAGATTTCTATTCCAGATGTGTTTTATGGAATAAGGGAGAAAAATACGGCACACTCATGAATAATCATGCACTTTCCAACTTAAGGGAATAAGGAAATAAAATAGGGAGACGCATGGATTTTGATACGCTTTTAATATATAGCACTTTAGTCCGTATTTAAAATGTGAAAGTGTTTCAGATTTTCATTTTTTTTTTAATAAGACAATTTTTGAAGCTATCATGGAACTGTAAATCCATTGTAAATAACTTCTTGAAATAATATACATAAACTTAATGTAGCTGTTGAATGCTCGCATGATTTATTCAACTGATTACCTAGGAGAAATTGGATGAGTATCCTAAAGACAGCAATAAGAGACTTATACAGGAGTGTATTCACACACTGTGGAACAAAAAATGGGGTACCCAGAAGAAAAAAAAATTCAGAGAGGGTCCAAACTGGGGTAAAAGCAGAATTTTTTTTTTAAAAAAAAAAGAGAAGAAAGAAAAAAAAAGTTTTCATCATTATCTTTTGGTTGACAAAAATCGCAACTCTGGGGAGGGAGTATTCAGACCCTTGGACTACCCACTTAAGTATGGCCTTTAAAAAGTGCATTCTTTATCAATAATATTACAAGTTTGTCTTTATTTGAAGAATGAATCCAGAAATAAACAAAACATGGAAAGAAAACTAAGTGCCAAAATGAAAGAAGAGAGTCAGGGCCGGATCAAGGACGAATTACAGGGAGGATGTCGGAGTGGGAGACCGCCCCTCCCAAGAAAAGAGAAATTAATTTAAATAATCCTATTTCACTTCTTTAAAGTGGATGTGTATGTGAATCTTCCAAGTAACCGCCTCCACCTGCAAAATTGCATTAATCCGTTAGTAGGCCGGATTATTCATTAGGCTAAGTAGGCTGTAGCTTATCGGGCCCGATCCTTTCAGGGGCTTTTGCAGTAACAGATAAAATGAATTTTTAAATAAAGTTGTTATTAAAATTTTCAAAATGACTCTGTGCAGAAAATATTTATGACTATTTCTGAGGATTTTCTCTGGAAAGCGAGCTGATCTTCTGCATGAGCCGAAGTCCATAGGAATGTAGGAATTAAAAAAAAAGCGCATCATAAAAAAGATATTCCCACACGAAACAATAATTTTTATTTAAATATTGGACATAAACTTTTCTTTTTGTAGTAGATATAAAGATGGTATTGAACCGCATGTTAGGCCGTCCCTAAGTGCTTTTATTTTAGAGTAAAGGGGGGGGGGGTGGCTTTGGCGATATTCGAAGGTGTGTGGAGTAGGATGTAAGCCATCTTTAGAAAGTTTCCGGTATTTGGCTTGTATTATTTTATTTATTTATTTCTACATTTTGCAATGTTTGAACACAGGCATTTCGAATTATTATTTCAAACGATAATAACATATAGAATGTAAGCCATTTATCATATTTTGAAAACTCACAATTCTGATAAATTATCATATTAAACACAGAAATAATCCGCGTTAAATATAAAGGAATTGTTTTTGGCCGGTCGAAATCACAGGTCAAGTTCGCGAATTTCATTAAGTTCGTTCAGATAAAATAATTAGAACGGGGGGGACCTTTGCACAAAGCCAAGACTATCGGGGTATCCGGGAAGCCATAACCCTAGGCAAACTGAAAACAAGAATTGTTTTCTGATACTCTAGCTCCCCAAAGAAATTCATAAAATACTTGATCACATTTAAGATTATTATATCCTGCAAAAACATTTGAAAGTAATATGATAATGAATATTTTATCCGAATTTTCGATTATTTATTATATCCATTATTCTATTAAGAAAACATATAATTCTCTAATTGAAATTTTTTAAACAAAATATTTTAGATAATTTTTAAGAGGGTAGGTTGAAAAGTAATGTACACATGCTTATAGAACATGAACGAAATCGCGCTTAAAAGTGCTCTAAGCGTTGGCGGAAGTAACAGTTCCCCTCTATACGTATGTACAGTTTGAATGCGTTCCATCCATGCAGTGTATTTTGAATAGTGGACGTATAGTGCGCTATATCTGCCTCAGTTTGTTTTCCTATGAATTAACCATTAAATAAATGGAGTTAAAAATGTGTAACCTAGTAAAGACTTTCCAAATAATGGAATAATTTTACAAGTATGTATTTTTAGAAGGGAAAAAACTGTGTTTAAACTCAAAGTTTAAAGTACATTTTGTTTTCGAAGGTTCTAACATTTAATTTTTAGAAAAATTTATAGAAATAACTATCATTTATGTAAACTTGTCAAGTTGTATATTTGCGTATGGGAAAGGGGGTAGGAATATTAGAAACTCGAAATATATACCCATGAACATTCATTAGAAAAACTGAGTTGTAGGTATAAATACCTTTAAACATCATCAGGCTCACTATATATTTACTCCCCCCCCCCAAAAAAAAAAACCTTTTCTATTTTGAGGGGCATTTTTTCCGCACACCAATTTACTAGGAGAAATTGATTTGTCTAGTGTTAGCTCTCATTTGCTCTTACTAAATCAAATAAAGTTCAAAAAAAGTTGTTTTATTTTATTATCAGACAAAACCTAGACATTAGCGCACCCGAGGGGGAGGAAGAGTTAGACTAAATCCCTCCCAAATCTATTACGTTAAAAGTTTTAGTTTTGTTTACATCTAAATAGCATTAGTGTGTAATCCCATTAACTAATTAACTAGCTCTAAAATATAATTAGTACATTTTATTTTCTCAGCTAATTGATCTAGTCTACTTTAATGGGGGGGGGGGGGGGGTAAACTTCTTCCGCTTAAAAAAAAAAAAAAAAAAAAAAAAAAAACTTTCTGGGTGCGTTACTGAATTAAGGGCCCCTTTGTAGCATTTGCTACAGGCCCCGCGCTGTCTTAATCCGGCACTGCCTATACTGCACTGATTTTTGTGTCCTCAATTGTGGACTCAGTGTCTGAAAGGATTAATCTAAAGGTGTTTTTTTTTTCCCTTTCTAATGGCCGGCTCAACGGCCTACTTGTATTAGACTTGACCTCTATGAGGGCAGGAGATGTTGGTCATTTCATTATGGGGGCACCAAATAGGCAGACCAATGTTGCCCCTATGAGTGGTCTCCTAATTTTGAATCAATTCCAGATGAGCGACCTAGCACTTGGATTGACATCGACAGCGGTATCGTTTGAACAAAGAAGACATTGTAGCGATGAAAGATTTTACGGGCACCAGCGTTCTCTTTAGTTTACACAGTCCACAGCAGACTCGGTCGAGAGAGGAGTTCACCCTCCCATGAACAGGCCATTCCGGTGCTGCTTCACTTTCGGTGTTCTAAGGGAACCGAGTTTAATCGAATTATTTGCTGCCGGACTAATCTAAAGGTTGAAAATAATTTTTCAGTTGATTCTGAATGAGCTGCGATAACTGGTCAGCCAATTCAAAAAGTTATAAAATCTTTAATATTCTCATTTGAACAACGTTTTTTCCAAAACAATCTGCCAGTGTAAATCTTTATTACGTCATCTATAAGTACTGATGATGGATATATTTGTTTATTTTTAATTCCGAAAGTTTAGAAAAAGGGAAAAAAAAATAAACATTAGAAAATTCCATATGCTGCCCTTTCATACATACGACCATCCATTGATAGTCACTTGAATTCGGCTGTTCGTTAACGAAAACAGTGACGATAACCGCTTCTCTTTCATTTCTTAGGTAATGCTTAATCACCACAGCATAGTAAGTACGAAGAAACATTGGGCTAATTCAAATCAAAGTAAATTATTGAAACATTCCCAAATTAACTTCCATTGTCAAAGATTCCATTTTAATAAAAAGTGCTGACAGTTTTACCACAGACTTAGGAATGCGTTACAGTTTTCCTAAACTAAGGGACGACTCGAGGCGCCCCTGAGTATCTGGCGCACACATGGGTGGCGCTGCCCTGGCTGCAGCCCCTCTGAAATTTGACCCTTTACTTAGCTTATAATTAGGAATTATAATTTGTTTCACAGCACCTCTCCCAAGAAAGAAATCCTAGCTTATGTTACTGATTCGAATTGACTACTTTTACACTGTTTAAAAAACGTTATGAGGCGAACAGATTGAAAACTTTTTGTGTGTGTTAAGGGAGGGGGCGGTTCAAACCTGCCCACGGACCCGAAAATACTGTCATAGGGCATGGATTATAGCTTTTTTCTGATCCGATTTGTTTCTTGACCGTAATATTCGTATTTGCCTTATAAAAACCTGTTTATGCAGCTTCGTCGTTTTTGCGTTTTTTTAATGATTTACATTCACGTGCATGATCGGCACAGCAATTAGGTTGTACAGTCGTAAACAAGCGCATTGTTTCCGCGTGTGAACACGGGTCACGTGTAAATCTGTAGTACCGTTCGTCACTGTGGTGTGTCTGTCCACTGGTCTCTCACTAGTCAACGAGAAAATGGCCATCTCTAATATGGCGAAAGTTATTCGATATTCTGGACGGTTGACAAGACAATAAGTAAGATGTGTATATTAGAATCCTGCTATACCCATTATCTGTGTTACCGAAATAGATGCTTTTCCTATAAAAAATAAAAACCATACATATTTCTCGCTTTTCCGTAGAGATTGGTAGTAATTCTATCTGAATAATTTACTCTACTGCCCTAGAAGATTACTTACCACAATTTTCTAATAGTTTTATAAATTATAAATTTGATTCATCCAGCTCTGAAACGATAGGAAGACGTAATTCATACTTGCTCCAGAAATTTCCCTCTTTGAGGGGAAATCGCAGAAAAAATTGTTCTCTTTAAAGGAGGGAAATTATTCGGAAAATTTTGGCGCCTTGCTCTGTTTTTTCTTCGGTTCATGTATTTAACATTTAACTTCCATGCTATCAGCTCCACTTAGCTTCGGCTAAAATTACTGTGAGTATCTGTAAATTTTCGGATTTGTTTGCTTAACTTCCAGAATCCTCTTTTAAATTCGCGTCGAATAAAATGGACACATCATCACAGTTTTCACTAAATTGGACAATGGAAAGTGTACGTCGAAAACAACCAGGGAATGAGTGGGAATCAAACCCATGACTAGGTTTAAGCCATTAGGAGAGGAGAACAAGCCCTTAAACTCTCAGTCACAGGCTCGATACGCATACTTTTATCTAAAGAAGAAAGAGAGTTTCGTAAATAAAAACCATGATATTGCGGAGCTTTTTTCACTGAAGAAAATTTGCGCTATTTTGTTTCAACCAGAAACAATTATAACCTCTTTTCGGATACGGTGTTCTTTATTTAAAACTTTTCTTCATGTACAATCTGTTTTGAAACTTTAACGTTACTTGTTAAAAATTCTATCGTTAGTCTTTAGTAATACAATTTAAGTGTATTAAATATTTGTCATTGCTAAGCAGTGGTGCACCCGGGATTTTAGTTTAGGGGGTCGGGGGATCTGCAAATTTCGTTGAACTCGGTTATCGTGTCTTCGTTTGTAAATGAGAACTCTTTTATAAAATGTCAAGATATTCTGTATCACTGGCCCATGGAATACTAGCTCACTATTGAGATAACTCGGTTATAGCGACATAAATTATCATCTGGTCTTTTCATTAACGTTGTAAACGAGCTCAACTGTATATAATGCAGTACTATTTGTAAGTAATAATTTAATTTACCAACTGTTTTGTAAAAAACTAGGGGCCAAGGTCCCCAGACTCGCTACGCTCGCTTTTCGTATGAGGCATTCGGCCCCTAATAAGGCTTATTCGTAAAAAAGACATAATTTCAACAGACAAAACACGAAGATTGGATCAGATAGAATGTTACTGAGCTACACATTGCTTGGTTCTTGCATGTTCATTCGTACACAAAAAATTTAAACTTCACAGTACAGTAGACCCCGTCCATAACCACTGCCTCCTAGATACAGAAGCCTGAGCGCTGAAGCTTCGACGCCATCATTAGGCCTTCAAGTAATGACGTCACCACACTTTCATTCTCATAAAATAAAACTATTTGAGATTTATGGTGAATGTACAAATGTTAAAAAGTATCTTTAGTGAAAGATAAAAATTAAAATACGTTCGTGACATAAAACAATTTATTGTGATTTACTCCCTTATTACATTATATAATTAGTTACAGTTAAAAACTGCTCTTTTTTGTAAAATTAATTTTTCTATCTCAATTCATTAAAATACTGTTAAGAGAGAGTAAATTCACCAGAAATTTCGAACAGTTTTACTTTATCAAATTTAATCTGTGATGACGTCACCTTTGAAGGCCAACTGATGACGTAGAGGCTTGGTGACGTAGCAGTGGTTAGGCTTTCTGTATCTAGGAGGCAGTGACATAACACGGAAGATATTTTGTTATGGGAATCCGTGTTGTACGGGTCCTGAGCTATACTCCACCTGGAGTGCGGACTCCGCTTATAATCGCTGGAAAAATTATTTGCACTCCTCAGAAACACAATGATATTTAATGTTGCCATTCAAAAGTTATATTAATTAGGAGCGAAAGCGTACTAAAATCAGAACATCTGTTTCAGCTATATTTTTAATAATGTAAAACCTATTGGACACCTTGCGAATTTGCCACCCATGGCGATTTTTCATTATTTGGCGACTTGCGTACATGTAAAGTTAATAAAAGCTACGGAACAGATAGGATAGCTTGCCACCCATGGCGACTTTTCATTATTTGGCGATTTACACATGCTCACAACCTATAATTACTCTTCATTTAAGGTTACCGGAAAACCGTTATCCATATTTTCATTTACATAATCGTTTGCAGATTGGCGTACTTAGCACCACGAATTATACCATCTCGTCGCGCTAGCAAATATCCAAAGTGTACTATAACTGTTATAATGGCATAGTTAACGCTGCCAAATATTTCTACTGGTAGCAAATAATCCAGCTGGCCAAACCGGCTTTAAAATAATCTGCATTTTAATTATTTTTCATTTTCAAGATATTAGTTATTCTGTTTTGGAAAAACGAATAATCGCTAATTCTAAACTCCTGTTGTCTAAGCGAACTTACTATTTGAAAATTGTCAACTTTGTGTAACCCATTTTGAATTACTTATTTCATATAGTTTTTATTTTGGCGCAAAATGGGCGTAATTCTAACTCATGTTTGTAAATTTCACGCGATTCTAGATACTTGGAAACGCTTTGCTGCAAAGGAATGAATGATTTTATGCCAAATCTGGCAACCATTCTGTTTATTTTTTCAGTTTTTTATTAATATCTTATAAAATAATTCGATTTTCGAAATTTAAGTCAGCTTAGCAGTTTTCTCGGAATTTTTCGAATCTGTGGGCACCTTAGTCGAAACTCAAATCCCCACGGTTTAGGAGGAGATAAGTCAACAAGCTTTGACAGCGCCAGCAGCCTTTACATTTTTTTAGAATAGAGAGATACATTTCAAATATTTATAAGATAATTTTTGAAAATAAAATATTTTAATTCAGTAAGTGACAAATTTCTAGTTTTCATATTTTCACTTGAATTTCTTAACCTTTCGGTGGGGGTTAGCCCCCTCTGTGGATGCGCCTAAGGTAGTAAGTATTTCCTGTTCCGTGACCTAATTTTCAGAAATATGATGTTGAAAAGAGGGGGAGGGGGGCGTACCTGTTAAATTGATTGTTCTTGGTAATAACAATACAGAGCAACACTTTAGATTTTTCATTATGAGGGAGGAAATATGCTGAAAGGGAAAATTTAGAGGGAAAAATCACGAGACGAGATTACCATCACTGGCTGTGAGTGTTTTATATAAATTATTTAGCGAGAGTGAATTCTTCCGATTTCAGAACTAATGATTTAAGGAAAACGATAGATTTTCTGCCATTAATTTTTATGCAGTTGCATCACTTTCAAGCAAGCCCAAATTCAAATGTAAAGTAGAACTGTTTGAAGATTATGGTAGAAAATCTTCCCATAAAATCAGAAGAGTTGGCAACTGTGCAGCAGTGGCGGCCCGTGGGTTAAATGGAGGTTCACAAAATAATTTTCGAAAATTAAATAGGCAGATTACCTTACGCACCTTACAAGTTAAAATATATTTGCATTGCCAGCAGTTAAAGGAAAACAGTGCATGCAACTGAAAGAAAACAAGTAATCTTTGGTCTCGCATTTCGTCACCAAGATAAGTTTCAGTAAAAGTGTTGTCCTAATTTTTTATTTCAATTTTTTTTTCAAAGGATAATATTGAAAAACGCATTTGCTTTAGCTCCGGAACACTTCTTTTACACCCATCTTAATTATTTACACTAGTTTGTAAAATATACTGCAGTGAAAATTGATAAAAATAAAGAAAATAATAAAAAAAATGGATTAACTAACCGAACATAACAAACCAGGAGAGAATCCGGAAGAGATAACGGCAAAAAAAAAAATCGCCCTGAGCACAATCAAAATGTGCGAATGGATGGAGAGGTGGGGGAGAGTAAAACTCATGTTTAAATTCCCAAAAATCTAGAAATGGACTTAATATTTTTTTTTAATATAATTTGTTAATGCGTTTATTTTTTAGCTTTTCCTCACGGGGGGCAAGGGCGGACCCAGAAACTTTTTTCGGAGGGGGCGCAAATCGTAAATACTCATTTTTTCTAGTGTAAAGAACACTCAATATTGGTGAAAGCCCCATTTATCTAGTGTAAATATACTTTTCTCGGAGGGGGCGCGCGCCCCCTGCGCCCTCCCCTGGATCCGCCTTTGACGGGGGGTGGGTTCACATGCTCATGTGCACAAATGGAGGAGCCGCCACTGTGTGCAGATGTTATTTTTCGTGATAAGAACAGCGTTGCTTTAATACAATTTTTTTTCAGTCGATGGCAGATAGAACTTTTCATAGCTATAACCCAGACAGCACAGCAAACTTGCATCAAACTTGCAGCAAGCTTGATTTATCAAGTCAATAAGCTTGAATTAAGCTTGAAAATTTCAAGCGTGTAAGCTTAATGCAAGCTTGAATCAAGTGTTCTAGTTTACAGTTGCCCAGCTTGCATTAAGCTTCACATTTCAAGCTTGACATAGCAAGCTTAATTTAAAACTTAAAAAATTTTCCTAAATACACGGGGCGCCGGTCGCCAACTCGCCCCACATATTTTACTTTGCCACGCATTTTCCCCACTACGCTGAAATTTCAATTTAATTTAATCTGTTTTCATCAAGTGTCTGTGGCTAGAATAGAACCCGGGACCTTACGGTTGGGAGGCGAGCGCGCAATCCGTTCGGCCACTAAGCCTCGCGCAGCTATGACTGAAGTTTGAAGTGACTTATCACGCCGTTTTCTGGCCAGATTGATAAGTGGGCGATATGTTATTTGTTTTTTTTTCCATGGGATGCATCAAAATTAAAATAATGTTATGTGTGATTTAGAGACTCTAGTAATAGGGAAATAAACCTAATATAAACTTAAGAGCAGCACACGTTTTAAAACTTTCAATATCGCAACACTCATCAGCAATACTGCTGGCCAAAATCGAGACAAACGACTGATTTTGAAGAATTTCCATATTTGGAAATATAGAATCTTTTTTTTTTTTTTTTTAAATTCTATGGTTTTGTAAAATTCTATCACCCATAAAGTGAAGTATTTTAAATAACTAAATTGTGTTAATTATATTAAAATTTATTTTTAGGGCTAATTAATTAGTTAATGGAATTACTAATGTTAATTAGATGTGAATAAAACTAAAACTCCTTCGTGTTACACCTCACAGGGGCTTATCCCATTCATTCATTCCCCTTGCGTGTTCTAATGTCCAGGTTTAGTGCGTAATAAAATAAAACACATCTTTTACGAACTTTCAGCAAATTTGAGAAACGCTAGAAAATTAGTGTCCATTCTCTTTCACAGATGGCGCCATCATTGCGCACTTTCGAAAGCTAAAATCAAGCTTGAATTAATTGTATTAATACGTCATTGTATTAATACGTCAAATTCAAGGAAATGTCAAGCTTGATTTAAGCTTATGTGCTGTCTGAGAAGCAAGCATGTTACTTGGTAGAGTGGGCAGTGAGGCTGCCCCTTCCATACCCGTTTTCTTCTTTCGCCGCACAGATAATAATTTAGTTGTCTTTGAGTTGCCCTCCAAAGACATATCGAGAGGTTACGCTCTGCTCAGAAGTAGAATTCCTGACTTGTGTCCTGATCCTGTTAACAGTTAACACTGTGATCCTACTGGCCCCGCTTTCATTTCGAGTCTTCTTCAACCTTTCCATTAAACAAGATGTGTTTTTTTTTTCTTGTTGTTTGTTTGTTTTGTTTTGTTTTGGTAATAAATGCAGTTCGCTTCCCTTAAACCAGTGGTGCGCAAACTATTTTCATCTGCGACCCCCTATTTTGAGTAAAATTTTGTCGCGACCCCTGGATAGACAGTAGACATTTTGTTTAATTGAAAACGAAGTTACATTGAAATTCTTTCTGGGAGTTGCTCTTACAGGGTGTTTTTAAAAGAGTGACGTGACGTCATCGATTGAAATAACGCGTTTTTAAAATAGCGCACCAAACTTATAAACCAGCATAAAAATGTTATAAAAGTTGTAACATCATAATCAGTTAATGAATCAACACACAATTTTATGAAAGAATGCTTTATATATGCATATGGATATAAATATTTTTTAATGAAAAATACTTTTAAAAAACATTACATCATAAAAAGTCAATATGCTTGAACTATGTGCTTCCAAAGAGCTCATGATTGCTTCTATGTTCGGATCTGTATTGGAAATCGCAAGTCGTAAGTCATCCTCTGGATCCAATCGAGATGGATGTTTTGTTTTAAGGGAAAACAATTTTGAAGATCACTATGCATGATCACTATGCATGATCAATTTGCAGATCACTATGCATGATAACGTGGTTTTGAAGCCCCGTGATAGCGATCGCGAATATCGCGCTCGTAAAATAATAATTGTCAGTTTCTTCTCTTGTATTATTTCAGTTCTTTGAAATGAATAATTGTAGATTTTTCATAAATTTGAATCTCGGAATTGGCGACCCCCAAAAATTATCGAAAATTAATTGAATTTGGCGACCCCCAAAAATTATCTCGCAACCCCTCCGGGGGTCGCGACCCCCGGTTTGCGCACCGCTGCCTTAAACTAATATCAACAGTTTCAAAACATACGTCATTATTTAATTAAGCAGGAAAACCAGTAACTGAATTATGCATTTTATTTAAAGCTGTTCCCAAACACGAGCTAAACTTTAAAAGAGAGTTGATTTTATTTATTTATTTTTCAAATATGAACATCTACATTTCCAGCAGTATATATAGAAAAATATATATAATAAGTGAAGGCCCAGATTATTTCGTTACTAGAGGCCCCTGCCTTATAGGCCTATTCAATAATCAGGGCTTGCTTGTGTCCTTGCGCCCGATCAGGGGCTGAACGCGTTTGCGCTCTCAACTGGGAGACGGAAGGTGCCTGGTTCAAAACCAGGTAGCGTCCGCCGACCTAACCGCTCGGGTTTTCTCCGAAACCTTCCTTTTCCGTGGTTTCCTCAGAAACTTCGTGTAAACACGGGTTAGGACCCCTTAGAAGGCCCATCCCCCCTGGGGGCCGATTTCCCCCTCGGCCTAGATCCTTCGTGCAGATAATTGGCCGTAACACCACATTCCATTTGTGCCTTTGCAACGATGATAGCGAACAGGTTAAACATGAGCCCAAAGTCGTAAAATGTACGGCTCCACCACATAATAAGTCACAGAACATGGTAGATAGCTGAAGTGTAAAGGTCCAGGGTTCAAGGCTGTTGCTCGGCTGTCGACCTAAAGGCCACTGCCCACACCCAGCGTTTGCCGCAGTTACAATGTATTTGAATGGGGATATTTGGCCGCGCTTTCCGCCGGGCGACACAGATGAACAGGGGAAAAACTGGACAGGGGCCTAGACGGAACAATAGTTGGGGCAAGTGTGCGACCGCAATATCATCCACGGTCCCCAATTACCTTTTGTCAGTTAAAAGGCCTTTGCAGATACCCAGAGACTGTCGCGGCTACAATGTATTTGAACGGGGAAATTTGACCGGGTTTGGACGCTGCGACCCTCTACCGAACAATAGATGGGGTGAAAACCACAAGTGTGAAAACCGCAATATTATCCACGGTCCCCAATTACCTATTGTCCGGAGTATCTCCTGCTTTCTTCTCGTGCGAAAAATTTATTGCTTACAAGTGATAATTGGCCAAGCGGCCAGCGACGGTCTCTGGGTATCTGCAGCGGCCTTAATACCGGAGTATCTCCCTCTTTCTTAGCGGTGGGAAAAATTTATTGCTTACAAGTGATAATTGGCCAAGCGGCGAGCGGTTCCCTCTCGATGTGGAAAGCGGCCTTTACGGTCTAGAGTTGTGGCCAGTTTTCTCGAGCTGTAAGAATACGCATTAGAACCCTTTTAAAAGTCTTTCGCCGGAGGCATCCCCCGCCCAGGCAGATACCTCTCTTATTGATTATCCTTAACCCAGTACAAAGCCCTGAAAGGTAAGAGCACAGTGAAACAAATGAAAGAAAAAAGAAATGAGAAGTTTTTTTTTCCCCTTTTATACCCTCCTTTATATAGACCACTGATAAACAACACCCTTGCATGAATAGACAACAAATAGAGTTGCTCTAAGTTGCTTATTTCTTTTCATTCTTGTACGTCAAACCGGCACAAACAAGTTGTTTTTACGACCCATTTCAACTCCCAAGACTAACAACAACCTTTTCAAATCCTAAATCTAGGGATTCCGCTATCCTCATACCGATTGCATAACAGGGCTGGCAGAATAAGCAAGCTTATCTAAGTGCAGACCACTCCCCCCGCCCCCCTTCCGAAAACCATGTATTCAGCTGCCTGCTGAGGTCTGACAAAGTGGTTTTTGTCTGATGCTTTCCATCCTTTCTTTCAGCCTTTTTCCCTGCTTTGAAAATTTCCTAAAATAAACTTAGCAAAGAGATTAAAAAAAAACAGAATCCTGTAAACAAAAGAGAAAAGAACTTTTCTCCCTGAAGATGGTAAAGGATCTTTTAATTATCGTTCTTGGGAAGTAGAATCCGTTCCCTCTCCCCCTTTTCTACCTTTTACAAAAAATAAAGGAAATCTCGGTGAACTTTAGGTTTGTTGCCTTTGGAAAGAGATGGACGTCACAGAATTTTTGAATAGCTTTAAAAACAAACTAACGATGTTAGACACTATGAAAAATTAAGAATGCTTCTTCGCCAAGCATACTCCATAGATAACAAATTTAATCAACGCCTCCTTGATATAGAAAGCCTTACAACTTTTATGTCACCTAGCTATGGCGCCCGCTGTAGGCCTACATTTAATAATTTTATTTTCACAAAATAAAATTATTAAAAATTTCTGGTGAGTGATACGAATTTTAGAAAATATCATAAATTAAACATTAAAATTAAAATAACTTTCTCATACAAAATTATTCAGTGTGATCTATTTTCTTATCATATTATCTGATTAGTCATGATTAAAAACTACCATTTGTCGTAATATTTTTATCTCAAAGTATTAACGTATTGCTATTCATGGGTAAATTCACCAGAAATTTTTAATAGTTTTATTTTGTGAAAATAAACGTTTTAATTAATTCCAAACAATGACATCAATGTTGTAATTCTTATATCTAGGAGGTGTTGATTTAACGCTACTTTGCCAAAGGTTATTCACCAAAAATTTTAAATAGTTTTCCCTTACATTGAACATTTTGATTTATTCAGAATTTAAGCGAACCAGGTAAAAAAAAAAAAAAAGCACCGGACGAGCATTAAGATGTCAACTTTTACGGCTATTTCCAAGGCCGTTTCGCTACAACCTTATAGAAGATTCACTTGTGATACTTAATTTGGATTTATTTTTAAACTAATGTTATCAAAGGGAAAATAGTGGTAAAAAATCTTTCAAAATAAAGTGCAGAAAGTTGGTAGGCACCGTGATGGGTAATCTTCAGATAAAAGCATAAAGGTTGGCCAAAATAAACTTATCTTGTGCAAGGCCGTAGCCAAGAGAATCATGGAAATTTGATCCCCCCCCCCCCCCCACCTCAAAAAAAAAAAAGAATTACTCAGTTTATTAGGAGTTTTTTATTTTCGTTGATTCTGCAGATGAATTATGAGCGAAAAATCTTTAGAGCTACATATCCCCCCTGAAGTGCTGCATATCGTCTCCCCGCGAACATTTTTTCTGGCTACTGCCTTGGTCTCATATAACTAAGAAAGAGGTATTCTTTGTGTGGAAGAAAAAATTTAAAAGCACAAATATTCCCTTCTGAAATGAGGTAAAGTGTTTCCTATTTAGGGAAATGTTGTATAATTCAGCATGTTTAGTATATTTATTGTTTGTTATAAATAGTCCACGGAAAACTTGTAAAGACCCATTCTAAATTCTCTTCGAGTCGCCAGCTCAATTGAATTCTTTAAGAAGCTGTTGAAATTTTGCATAATTTCCTAAAAAGAGCAGCTTTGACACATTTGTTGCCAGAAACGTAAAAATGCATTTTTCATACAATTAGACTAGAATCGTTTCAAATAAAAAGGTTTTCTCTCACAATTAAACTAGAACGCCAAACAGTGAAATAACTCGCTTCTTAGTATCAGCAAAAAATATTATAAATTAAATAAAGTGAGAGCAGTTTATTTACATAAAAAAGATAATAAATGTAGAAAAATGACAACTTAGATAACAAGAATAAAATGTTTTTATATGCGTTTTACAGTGTAGGCGGAGCTAGATTAGATTCAAGGTAGCCAAATTGCAACTTTATTTCTGTCAAAATTCCAGCCAGTATACGTTACTTTTTCCTGAAAGTCATGTGATTTCGGTATTTTACAAATAAACTAATTATGTTAAGCCCTTCAGAAAGTTTAGAATATCTCCTTAAAAGCTATTCTGTACACAGTAATAAATGATAGACCTGTATCAGGTGCGAAACTTCCAAAAAAATTCTTAAAAACCAAAAATTAGCCTGAAATATCACTCCTTGAAAATTTTTACAGTGCAAATCCTTCTTAAAGAATTTTTTTTTTTTAGAAAGTTCCATAAAAGACACTGTTATTTCATATATTGCAGATTATAGCTCAACTTATGAAGAATCATTATGAATATTTTCAATTCCTTGGCATAATTAGTTTATTTTTCTTTATGCATGAGTCTGTGGGGGAGATTTTGTTCCTTTGAACGACACCCTTGAAAGAAGACCAAATTCCGTTTTTTTCTCATCACTGAAAGCTAGCAATGTTGGAAAGCCACTTCCCTGAATACCGTTGCTTGTCACCAACGGATTTTGAATGTTCTGTCGTGTAAATCGAAAAGCTCATTAGTTTTCGAACATAAATTACATCGCTCAGCAACCAACTCCTCCCGTTGTATGAAACAATTTTTTTACCATTACTTTTGAACAGCTACACCTCAAATGAATAATTAGCACTTTATTATTATTTTAAATAGCTCAGTAAAAATTAGTGGTGAAAAATTATCCGATAAAATTAGAAGAGTTGGCAGCTATGACATCGAAAAAATACTATCACTTTCAGAACTTTCGGGAAAAAAACAACCATATATATGTATATATATATATATATACTATAAAGGCTGGTAGAGGGTAGAGGTCTGCGCCGCACGGGAATTCACGGCGGCGGCGTAGCGACCTCAGAAACCAGGTGGCAGAGGCGTGGAAATTTTTTTGAAAAAGAGCATAATGAAAATGGGTGTATGCGTACAAACACACACACACCTATGTATAAATTGACGTTAAAATATTTTATAAGAAAATGAAAACTAGTCTTGAGTGTGATTACGGCCAATTAGCTACATGTGGGCTCTAGGCCGAGGTGTGGAGTGTTCTAAGGGGTCCTAACAAGCATTTCGGAGGAAACGACGGAAAACTCCGAACGGTTAGGTCGACGGACGCGACCTGGGTTTGAACCAGGCACCTTCCATCTCCCAGTTCAGAGCACTATGCGCTCGGCCAGTGATTGGGCTCCAGAGTATGAGCCTGCCGTTTCGGTGCACTTTTAAAACGTTTCTACTGGAAAACTGAAACAATAGATTTTATCAAAATCGGATAGGTTTATATTGCTCTTATAGCACATTCACGATACATTTAGCTGTCAGTGTACAATTGGTACATACATTTGCTTTTAAGCGGTTTTTTTTTCCTCCACAACCTTCTCATGAAACATTCCAAACCTATAATGTTCTTTTGAGGTATAAATGACGTGACCATTTATTTTTTCCTTCAAAACGGGACATCTACTACTTTTATGGCAATAGTGTGTTTATTTTCTTTCTCAAAATCAAATGGCTACTGTTTTTAAGGTAATATTGTAGGGAGACTGAATTTCAGGTCTGGGTATTTTTTAGTTGTTAAGAAAACGCGCAAGAAAGCTTATGTTAATGTTAAATTCAAAATAAAATAATAAAAATACCTTTGCTAAAACACACATATATTATAAAAAATAGTGCAAGACGTACGTTTCGGGTGGTACAAGGGGTAGGCCCTTCTTCGACTTCAAAAACACCATCCGACACAAGGCAGGAAGGTAGGAAAGTGAAAAATGTAAACAAAAGGACGCACAGAAAAAAAAAGGCAATAGTCATTCAGAAGGAAAAATATTCTTAGAAAATCTGAGCGAAAAGGGGAAAATAAAGTGGAGATCGGGAGGAGGGTGGGTGAAAAAGCAAAAGAGGAACATGACTTTAAAAAAAGAAATAAATTGAAGTAGTTGACAAGAAAAGACCATTAAAAGAACATACACAAAAACTATATAACCCCCCATCGTTTTCTTTGCGTCTCGAGAGGGCAGGAGAGTTCTTTTTTTTACAGACACTGCCGTTGGATGATTTTAGATTTTTAGCGGCCTTGATTGAAATCGTTACCGAGGATTGCTCGCTTTCTAAAAACGGGACATTGCAGGGGACATTTTCTGAAAACGGGACAAGCCACCTAAAAACGGGACTGTACCGTTCAAAACGGGACGTATGGTCACCTTAGGTATAAAGCAATGTTTATGCAGTTTTTAAAGCAACCAAATTACGCCATTGACTCAAACAATTTAAATAGTATTTTTAACCTTTTACAGACCGAAATCAGATCTAGCCATATTTTGAATTCGTTTTCTGCATATTTTGCCTTCTAATGCGTTAATTAAAGAATATTAGTCATTTAAACGGGAGAAAATTGTATACAATTTTCCCCGTGTTCGCAATTGGGAGCATTGCTCATTTCTGACTAATGACTTCTGGTAAACTTTTACATTGCTTTCGAAAGCGGGATATAGCATAGCTGGCAACCGTTCCGTTTTTATCGGAACATTTCCCACCACCTGGAGTAGAATCTTGTGAATTTTTTCGGTTGTCCATTGGGCAATCACTGAAATTATTTCATGTTATTATTTATTAATATGGTGTTATTAATTTAATTATTTGGTGTGAAATTATTTATTGGGCAATCACTGAATTGTTTGCCCGAAAATGAAGTTTCTTGCCCATTAAATTTTCGCTACAAAAAATGTTTTAAGAACATTCGGCCGTTACAATGAAAATAAGTTGACAAACGTTTATTCGTAAAATTGCAATTACTATTCAGAATAGGAATAGGAAACTGCAGGAATAAAAATGGGAATAGTTGTTTTTCTTGGTTGCCCGAGGGGCAACTGAATTATTTGTTTTACCACCGCCTTTTAAAAACACTGCCTGTCATCTTTGGAATAATGCAATGAGAGAGGTGAAACGATGGGTTGCGCTATTTACGTTAACTACCAAGACGTGGACAACTTAAAAAAAAATTATATGCCCTATAACAAGAACTCTTAACAAATACTGATGCTACAATGTAAAATTGATAAAAACATACATAATAACTGTATAATAACACGCATTGTTGATAAGTACCATTTATGGATGATTCATATGCTTTCCTCCTCTAGATCGTTTTAAAAAATCTAAAACAACTAATGACTATATTTTAAAAATAGTAGTTTGTTTTCAATTTAGACCCTCTCCTGCTTTTTTTTTTTTTTTTAATGAAATATATATACATAAAATAATTTTTCCACTTAAAAAGGTTAAAAGATTTAGTTTCAGAACTTTGTTTTTAAGTCTTTATAAATTTTAAATAAGAAAACAAAGCTACAAAATTTAGCTAAAACTCATTATAAATTAACAGCTGATTATGAATACATAAGATTATTCTGTACTCTTATCATAAAAATATGGACATTAACATTTCCAATATATTTTACTTAAAAAGAAATCATCATTTTAAGTTTCTCATGCACCTTTATCATGAGTTCTAAATTTAGTAGATTTGTTTTTTCATTTGAAATGTGCTATTACATGTGTGTGTTATTGTACAAAGTTTTTGTCAATTTTACATTCCAACACCAGTATTTGTTAAGACATCTTGTTACAAAAAATATTAATTAACATCCTATCCTTCAAACTCTGAGCCAGACAGGTAATAACTTCCACTTACACCATTACATTTTTTTTTTTTTAATGACAGGCAGTGTTACTAGAAAGAAATGGTTTTATTCGCCCACCTGAAAATTTGATTTTCCCGGGCCAGCGGGTAACCGTTGGCAGCTATTATATAGTGATGGGTAGCTTAAATCAGTGCTCTCCAATCTTTTTATCGCCACGAACCGATCAACGTTTGATAATTTTACCGCGACCCGCTGAGGGTGGGAGAGCGAGGGCGTTGAATGTTTCTAATTTAGATTGGTTTGATATAATAACTTTAATTTAATAGTATTTAAACATACCTTCAAAATAAAATAATGTTACACACACAAAGAAAAAAGTGTGTGCGTGTAATCTTTACGCGCGATTGAAATAAAACTTCTTTGACGTTGGATTCAGTTACAGCCAGATTCATTTTCTTTGTGCTGTTCATCCCCATGTTCTTAAACCGTTGTTCCGTCTGGAGGTTGGGTTAGAATCCAGGGAGTGTCCATGTATTATCCTTTAACAGTGTTCTTAAATCGTTTGCAGCCAGGGTTTGTTTCTTTGTGATCAGAGATGCCAAGTCTCCCGCTTTTTTCGGGAGATTTCCCACCACTAATTTTTACTTACAAACTTATACTTATAATAAGTCTAAATATTTAATGCAAAATAAAACTGTTTAAAATTTGTGCATCTCTGGCATTCTTGGCATCTCTGTGTGATGTTCCATACTTGTGTTCTTAAACCGTTGTTCCGTCTGGAAATTGGGTTAGAATTCCGTCTGGAAATTGGGTTAGAAGTGTCCATGTTGTAGTATTATTCTTTAACTGTTTTCTTATGCCCCTGCTCTGTCTGGAGGTTGGGTTTGAATGGGGGGAATGTCCGTAGTCTAGTATTATACTTTAAGTATGTTCTCTAACTGATGTTTTCCTCTGTTTGTTGGATTCGAATGCAGGTAGCATACATTTTTTGTGTGTGTTTCTATCACAGTGTTCTTAAGCGTTGATTTCGTCTGTTGGTAGGTTTCAAATTATTATTCTGCATTCGTGTTTTTAAACTGCAGGTTCTGTTTATTGTTTACGATTGATTGCAGCCAGGGTCCGTTTCTTTGTGGTGTTCCATCCCCGTGTTAAACCGCCTCCGTCTTGAGGTTGGGTTAGAATCCACGGAGTGTCCATTTGTTATTCTTTTATTCTGTTCTTAAACCGTTTGCAGCCAGTGTTTGTTTCTTTGTGGTGTTACATACCCGTGTTCTTAAACCGTTGTTCCGTCTGGATGTCGGGGTAGCATAAAGGAGACCATGCGTCTTCAAATTCGAGGACAGTCCCCAAATATAGATTTTTTTTTTTTTACTTTGTCCCTAAAAATACCTTGACTTTTTGGGGACGCGAAAAGTCCCCAAATTTAAAGATTTTTACTTTTTTCCCCTGAAAGTTTCCGTTTAGTTTATTTCTTTCAGAAAAAAATTGAAGAAATAAGAAAAATAAAACAACTAAAAGCACCTTCTACTTAGAGAAACAATGAAATTCGATCTCTGAAAACGTTTGTTGTCATTGTATGTGTAGCGTGTACAGACATTCAATAAAGTATTCGACTATGAGTCAGATTTCCCATTTTAGTTTTGTTAATGATTAATCACTTTTCAGGAACAACCATGCTTTAAATATGAAATTGAAGTACGAAATTTTTCTTGCACTCGAACACTTTTTTTAGAGGGTGTAAAAGGCTTCATGAAAAATGATCATAAAACGAACCAATGTAAAAAGCAATGTCTTCTGAAAAATACAAATACTATGCAAAGTATTAAATTAGGAATAAATTGCAATATTTCAACATGGTTTTCCTTTCATATTTCTGGTTTGAATAAATATTTATAAGTACTTCCATTAATTTATTAGAAATAAGAATACACAATTGATATAAAGAGTTATTAGCATGGTAATATGTTGTGTCATCAAATAAGTCCCCAAACATATTTTCTAGTGTACCCAAGTTTTCCTTGGATTCCAGGACTATGCTTGATTTGTCCCCAAAATACAGTTTAGAAATATGGTCAACTTAGGTTAGCATCCAGGAAGTGTCCGTGTTGGACTATTATTCTTTCATTTTCTTAAAACGTTTTTCCGTAAGATTTGAATCCAGAGAATGCCTATGTTCTGGTATTTTTCTTTAACTGTGTTCCTAAACTGGTGTTTTCTTCTGTTGGTTGGTATCGAATGCACATAGGGTCTATTATTGCCTTTTTCTACGGCAGTGTTCTTAAACCTTTGTTTTCCTCTGCTGGTTTTGTTCGAAGTATTATTCTGTTTCCGTGCTCTTTAAATGTAGTTTTCGTCTGCTAGTTTGGCCCGATTGCAGGTTCCATTTCTTCATGTTTTTCTATCACCGTGTTCTTAAACCGTAGTTTTCGCCTGCTGGTTGAGTTTGATCGCAGGCAGCTTCCGCTTTTCCCAAACCACGGGAGCGTTACTTCCGTCAGAAAAGAAAATCTGAGTTACTCCCTAGTTGCGCCTAAAGAAGTTTTACTTCAAAAAATGAATATAAAGTGATGTAGCATTTAAATCAGCAGAGTTGTCTGGAATAATTTTAAGGAAAGAACATTTATTCTCTATTTTATGACTGCAGTTTTAATTCATGATCTTGGAATCTTTAATAAACAACAAAAAGAAAAGAGAAATGTTAAAAGAATTACATTATTTCTTCTGTTACAAAGGTATAAATCAACACAAACACAACAAAATCGCAAAAGCCCGAGACAAATACAGCAAAGTAAATAAATCCAAAGAATTTAATGTTCCTTGGTGGCCCGGTACTATTTGATCCGAAGATCGGGACCGGTCCGTGTCCCGGTGTTGTGGACCAATGGCTTAAATAATAAGTGAAATATTAAGAATTACTGAAAGATTTATTTTTAAATTTAAATAAAGATATGAATTAAGTTTGAAGGAAGTTATCAAGATAGCTCTGTAAAAATTTATGAAAATGGCTAGTTTTATGATTTTGTTTCCAGTTTCGCACTAATGATAGAAATGCAACTTGCGTTTCAAACAATTAAGTCATCTTTTAACTTTATCTGCTATTTTTTTCAAGTCAATGTTGATAAAATTTAATTTTTCTAAATTTTTTTTAATTTGATGTTCTCAATTGGAAACATTGGCCAGTAAAAGTTTAAGAAGTATCCAGAAAAAAAAATAAGCAGTTGAAAGTTTCGGTACAATTTTTTTTTTTTTTTAAGTTTTGAAGCCGATTGTACGCTGCGGTATACAATCGGCGTTCTTTGTCGGCGCGCCAGCCTAGACCTCGGCGGCGTGACGCGACAGCGCAGACCTGTAGTAGAGGGAACTGAGACGGATCAGAACACCACCTCCTAGACATAGAGGGCCTGAGAACAGAAACTTTTGCGTCATCAGTAGTCACTGTCTCCTAGATGTAGAATGCCTAACCACTGCTACGTCACCAAGCCTGTACGTCATCAGTTGGCCTTCTAAAGCTGACGTCATCACAGATTAAACGTCATAAAGTAAAAGTATTCGAAATTTCTGGTGAATTTACTCTCTCATAACAACATTTTAATGAATTGAGATAGAAAAATTAATTTTTTAAAAAAGAGTAGTTTTTAACTGTAACTAATTATATAATGTAATAAGGGAGTAAATCACAATCAATTGTTTTGTGGCACGAACGTATTTTAATTATTATCTTTCACTTAAGGTATTTTTTAATATTTGTAGCATTCACCAGAAATCTGAAATAGTTTTACTTTATGAGAACGAAAGTGTAATGACGTCATTATTTGAAGGCTTAATGATGGCGTCAAAGCTTCAGCGCTTAGGCTTTCTGTATCTAGGAGGCAGTGCAGTTGTTCGACTAAAGTGACGTCATCACACATTTATTTTCACAAAGTAAAACTATTCAAAGTTTGTGGTGAATTTACTACCGCAAAAAGCTTTTTAATTATTTAAAATAGAAAATTAAATTTTACGACAAACAGGAAATTTTAACTATCGCTAATTATATAATATGACATAGAAATAGATCATAATAAATTATTTTTTATCAGAAAGGTATTTTAGTTTTTATCTTCATCTTAAAATATTTTCTAAAATTTGTATCAACCACCAGAAATTCTAAATAGTTTTACTTTATGAATGAAAAACTGTGATGACGTTATCTTAGAAGACCTAGTGATAACGTAAAAGCTTCTGTTCTCAGGCCTTCTATGTCTAGGAGGTGGTGATCAGAATCACCTAGTAATGTGGGGTCGGAAATGTCGACTTCATCTAACCGTTAATATTCACTTTAAAAGAAGTGTTTGTGTAATGTCTTACTTGAGTTTCATAAACAATGGGCTTTTCCCCGACGACTCATCATTGAAACTAAATTGATTTTGTAACCAATCAATTTTAGTCAGGGCTTTTGTGAAAGATGCATTTAGCTTTTGACCAACCATGGTCAGAAAGTTTACTGTTACTTCAACACATAATCTTACAAAGTGATTATCAGCTGCATGAAGACGACGTTTCCGTGATTCTGAAATGGCTTGGTTCCCTCTGCTACAAGTTGCATGTTTTTACCCGAGAGTTCTGAATCACCTTGGATAACAATAAACTAATTCGAAAGTTGAATGTTATAGAATGTTTGCTCTTACAGAAAATTTACGCAGTTGAATCTCCCAGGTGGGACATCCTCATGACTTTGACACCTCCGTAGGTTGGACACTTTTGAAGAAATTGAAAGTACCCAACTTATAGAACTTTCACTGTATATAACTTAGCCACAGAAAATTAATGCAGATTTATTTATACAGAAATAATTTCGTGAAAGCTGATGTATACAAGTAATATATGAGTATCTGCATTTGTTCAAATGTTAGCTATATGTCTCGATCCCGATCCTTACCTTCACGCTGTAAATAGAGTGCTGTTTGATGTGATTTGGCTGCGGATCAGTGGGAGTACCTAATGATTTTAAAGAAAGTTGCAAAATGTAAATTTGAAAATGTACCCTTAAAAAGTCTAGGAGTGTCCTGGAATAAAAATTTGTCGTGTATAACTACAAGCCTTAATTGTATGAACAAGGCTTCTATTTCACGATACCCAATCCATTCTTTAAAGTACAGATTTTCAGTCAGTCAGTCTTTGTTCAACACATCAAGAATTCGGTCGTTTGCAAGGTAGATGACGTTATTATAAATTCTGTAAACTAATAAAATAAGTGGTGTTTGCAATCACTGATGTAATACAATTTTGACTCCCATTAATTGCACACGAAGCGCAAACAAGTTGTTTAAAATCCTTTTTTAAACAACGACTTAAAAAAAAATAAATCAAACGATTGCGCCCTATCCCAAAACTGATGGCAATACAGAGCTGGCTGACTTAGCTAGGAGCAAATTCCTTTTCCTACAAAAACCGTGGAACCATATTACGGTTGCTGAAGTCTCTGACATGATGAATAAATAGTCTTTGTCTGAGAGGCTTTCGACCCCTTCCCATCCGCAAACTCTTTTTCAGGTTTGAACTTTTTCCCAAAATAAATATACGTTAGAAGCAAATAGATTAAAAACGGAATCTGCGAACAAAAGAAAAAAACCGCTTTTCTTTTCTTTCTGGAGATGGCGGGATCGTTTAACTTTCATTCTCCATTTGGAAAACAACGAGTTTTAACTCTCTCTTCTAGAAGTAATTAATGTGAAACATATTAAGGTTGAAGAAGAAACAAAATAAAGCAAAAAAAAAAATCCAAGAGGTCAAATTTTACAACAACACCGTAAATAAAACACTTTTTTTACGATATTTAAGCTCATTTCTCATTTTTAAAAAAATTGCTATTCTAACATCGTGAAAAAAAACTTTTAAATATCATAATTTCGAAAAATAGTGGTTTTATAGTATTTGAATCAAATTTTGAAAACTTGCAAAACACCGCTTACACATCTTTAGACGTGTAAACGGTGGTTGGATCAAAAACGACGAATAAATAAGACGTAGATCACAATGCAGGTTTAACACCACTAGTGTAAATTTATGTAAATATAATAATTTTAAGTTTCTTCAGGTACTAGTTCAATGAAAACAGTAACTAAATTAAAATAAAATAAAATACTTATGATAAAAATTAAACAAATCATACCTTTATTGTACTATATCTTAAATGCTGCATACTTTTAATTGTAATATAACACACACTGCATACCAAATACGATGTGATGTATGTTCCATACAGGCATTCAATTAAAAAAATAATATTTCATAGTCGTCTGATTGTCTAATTCTATTGTTGTTGTTGTTGTTGTTGTTGTTGTTGTAGTTTCTAATCCTCACTGGTCTAGCGGAGCTAGACCAGGTCGGGGCCATCGTGATTCTTCCGGGCCTGCTTGTGCACTCCGAAAGAGGCCTACGGAAGTTTTCTCATTGGTTAGATTCGGCCGTTAGATGACGTATCTAAGTGCTGGAACCAATAAGAGAGCATCCATAGGCCTCTTTGGATGAATCATCGGAGTGTACAAGCAGGCCCGGAAGAATCACGATGGACCCGACCAGGTCCATGAGTCCATTCACCCTTAGAAAATCAAAGTCTGATTCTATTAATTACATTAATACGATTGCATGAAGTTCAAGAAATGTTTTTTTCACCCGTTTTACCTAATAAAACTTCTCCCTAAATAGGAAAATAATAACTCAGAGAAAGAATTTTCACCGACTGAGTTGTATGGTGGGTAAAGCACCGTACTCCGGTTTCGGGTTCAACTCCCGGCGGCCGGAGTTCGATCCCCGACTGTGCGTGGTTGTCTATGTGTCCGTCCCTATATAGGGGGTAACGTGGCCGCCCCCTGGGTGCCCCCATAATAAAATGGCCACACCTTCGGGTAGTTATGGCAAAAGGCTTGTGGCCAGTGCCTGCCCATTAGAAAAAAAAAAAAAGAAAGAAAGAAAGAATTTTCAAAATATGGGGAAGTAAAATACGACGTAAACGAAATTGTGCGTCTTATAATTGAAGCATTTTTGTATTAAAATGAATAGGAATGAATCGGGATTTCACGAAAACGGTGTATAATTCCAAAAGTCGTATAAGTGAGAAACGTATAAACGATGATTTACTTTAATAAATAAAATAAAATGCTTGGTGAAAGAAAGCGTGCATTTTCTCAGAACGACAATTCGATCGATTACGATTATGAGACAGAGGCGTGTAAGGGTTTTCAACGCCCGGAGACAATTGAAGATTTTGCGCCTCCAACTATTTGCCTAAATGCAATGGGGAAAGTTTACATAGAATTTGGCAGCCCCTGGGTCCTGTGCCCAGGGGCAGATGCCCTTCCTTTGTATCCAGGGGCGGCCCGACACGGTAAGCAAGATAAGCATATCTCATTGGGGCGCCATTTCGAACCCAACTTTTTTTAAGGAGGGGCGTCTCTCTGTCTAATAAAAATATCAGGTGTAAAACAAAAACTGTTCGAAATTTCAAATGTAGGATGTGGTCGGGGCGTTTCGTAAGCCCTCGCAACCCCCGCTGTGGGGTGGAGCCCCGGCTCAATAGGGGCCTCTACACAATGAAGTATTTTAAAAATACAATTAAATATTTGCAGATTTAAATTTTTCACTTTTCGTTTTTTTAAGGAAACAGCAGAGCGCATAACATATAAAAACTGTATCTTACAAAGTCTTACTAAATAAACATCTTACAAAAAACTCCCAAAAAATACACTTATTGAGAGACGTTCACAAATTTAAACTGTGTGACTTTTCCTATAGCGCTTATTCCTTTTCCAATTGAAATCCAGATAGCTTACATTAAAAACTGTAGCATCGAATTCTTAGATGAATAAATCACCGATATGATACTTTAAATACCTATACGCTTCTGATAAATTTGTATTATCTAATATATACATGTGAAAATTTGTCTGTCTTGTATGCAAATGCACATCTGCACCGTCCAATCGATCGGCTTAAAATTTTGCAAAGATTTTTAAAACGATATAGAGAAAGAAGTCTGTAGGTGACGGTATAATTTAGTAAATCTACCAGCTCTCCGACTTTTAGTGAATTTTCCCAATTTTCAAGTTGAAAAAAACTTTTCTGGTGCTATCGAGTGAAAAATAAGCAATATGGCAAATAAGCAATATGGCTTATGTCAAAACGTGGTTATTTCGACTCAAAAATACTGGAGATAGCCAGTCTCGTCACATGTCAATCACGAGTGTTCCACTAGTCATCCTGAAGAAAAAGAACTCTGATCGTTGTTCTAAATTAATTGTGCTTTACTACTTTGTTGCTGTAAATAGCTAAAATGAAATTTAATGACCACTTTATTTGCCGTGAGAAGGCATTGGCCCAACATATCTTATACACACACACAGCAGAAAGATATCGATTAGTTATCTATAAGGAATCAGAATTGGATAATGGGTATATCTATTAGAAGTCCAAAATCCTCCAGATAACATAAAATGGACCTCTATAAGAAATTTGGGGTGTGATCTCTCTAATGGCCTTATCACACTAAACGGAAAATCCGAGCAACTTCGCGCTGGACCAACTTTTTCGACGGAGTTGAAAGCATGGTTATCTTTAAGGGTTGCAAAAGTAAACAAACTCTCTCCGACGCCAAATTGTCATCGCATCGCTGATTTGGCGTGCAGGTTCTAATTTTACTTATCGTGCGTTCGTATATTTACATCGGATCAGCAGCAATTTCGGCAGCAATCTCTAATTCCAAAGTCCACTAGAACGCGGCCATAATTTTATTTACACGTGATTCTGACATCGAGCCAAGCTTCCAAGCTTCCAACATAGTCGCCATTGCCCGAAATTGCTTATGACGTAGCAGGAAGAAGTACTCTGATTGGCCGAAATTTCGTCCGACTCGGATTTTTTCCTTCGGAAAGGAAAAAGTCGGAGTTCGCGGTCGTCAAGGTAACGGCTGAGAAAATCGGCCGGAAACTTGATTTGCAAGGAAAGTTGGTCGGATTTTTCTCAGTGTGATAGCCCTATTAGGACTAGACAACATCCAGGATGCCTGTAAGAGATCTATATCCAAATTAGCATAGATATTAATTGAACATCCAAAATATCCACGATTTCTCGAGGAAAAGGTGAATTGTGACGTCATAACTACGACTTTCTTTACCCACTGAGTATTCTTCCTCCATTCATTGAATTTTGATGCTGCCATCCATCTATTGTCTATTGTCATACATAAGAACTTCAAGTTACTTTTAAACTGAAACCTATTTTCTTCGGCTGATTTCGAACCATGGATCCAAGGCGTGTAAGGCGAGCGTTTTAACCACCAAACAGATTCGATTCGGGGTGAGAAGATTAAAGTTTGAAGTGATTGTTGCTTCAATTTCGGAATGAAAACACTTTTATGTATCTAAATAAAAAAATAAAAAAATAGAATTTGCCGTAAACTACTTGGTATCACAAAATTTTGCTGTTTCTATCCGTTTTAAGCATTTGGGACCCCAGTACAACCATAAAAAAAAGAGTTTGTCTGCACATCACGTAAAACTGACTGAAGCGAATGAAATAAGTTTTGATGACATGATAGGTGGTCACTCAACTTAAACTATAGGCGTCGAATTTTTAAAAAATTCATTAGATTATGAGATTTTCTGGAAATTCTTTCAAACTGCGCAAATAGATTTTCGCGTATCACGTATTAACAACTAAATGAAATTTGGTGACATGATGGATCATCACTCAACTCAAGCTATAGGCATCGGGTTTTTAAAAAATTCCTACTAGATTTTGCGATTTTTCTGAAAATCCTTTCGAACTGAGTAATTTTTTTCTTCAGCAGTCATTTAACCTTCTACGTAAATAAGATGTCTACAAATGCATCTCTTATGGATGTTAAACACGCACATCCAACAGATTTGTAGCTTTGGATGGCAATTAAATATCTATGGGACATCTATTTCATTAGTTACATAAGGTGCCTACTGATGGATTTCTTATTTATTTATTTGTCAAATGCCAGTTACATTGGCCGTTAGGCCATTAAACTCCAAGCCTGCCAATAGCGCTGAAATCTACAAGAAAAATCTGTCACTGAATGGATTTCTTATGGATGTCATACATACATTTCCAATAGATATCTTGTTTATGACTATTACATATCTATAAGCTCTCTAAGGATATCTTATAGAGGTAGTGATTTAGATGGCCTATAGTCTATAGGGCATCTAAATCACTATACGAATTTTCCGCTTAGGAGGAAATCATTTTTTATTTGCGTGATCGTATTTTTGCAGTGCAGTCAGATATTTTTCTGTTTTGTTTTCTTGATTTACGAAAGGCAATGTATAAATGTATTTTTTATATATGTTAATATTTATTTTAAAATAAATAAATCATCTAAAAATTATGAACAGGCAACTATAAAGAACATAAATATTAAGTATTTAAATGTGGCTTTTTGTTTAGTAATAAAGTAAACTTTTCAATTTAATATAACTAGGTAAAAAATCTGGAGTGACTCTACTCGACTTTCCGAAAACTTACGATTAAGATCATTACCAAGCATTTAAATAAATTTTAATTAAATTTTAATAAATAAATGATAATTCAAACATATATACCAAATTGAAACTCAATCGAATGCACCGTTTAAACGCTTTCGCACTTTCAAGAATTTCTCCCCATATGCCATTATGCCATAATATAAAAGAAATTTTTGTCGTAGCCCTGTAGAAAAACTAGGTCTAGTAAGTCTTATACACACCAAAATCAATACCGGTCTTAAGATGGTTATTTATGATATATATTATATATACCCGATTTCAGCTCAATCGAAGGTACCGTTTAAACCATATGTTACCAACCTTTTTTGAACTGGTGCACCCTTTTCTAGTGAATATTTCAATACTGCCCCCCCTCCCATTCCAGAGAAACAAGAGCGTACATAATGCATGGTGAAAACAAGAATTAAATTTTAAAAAATTACTAATAGATAGAATATTGTTGGAATTGAAACGCTACTGAATTTCTTCTTCCTTTAAAAAAGAGGAATAAAAGTTTTAGCTTCACTGTTATAAGGACAGGCAGGGGTTTTGATGATACGAAGTAATAGATAATAAACTATTGCTTTCTAAATAAATAAATTGACTGTTTCAGGGAACAATCGAAACGCATATTTAATTATATTAAAATTTATTTTTATTAAAATATTATCAGCGTAATTTTTAAGTCTTTTTTAGACTATATTTGGTTAATCTTCCCACGCCCCTCCGCGCCATATCAACACCCCCTAATTTTCTCTGGGTCTTTTACCGCCCCCCTGAATGCCTCAAACGCCCACAAGGGGGCGTTATCGCCCACGTTGGAATCTATGGTTTATACGCTAGCGCACTTTCAAGAATTTCCCCCCATTGGCCATAATGTAAGAGAAATCTTTGTCGTAGCCCCGTAGAAAAACTATAAGTCCGATACACACCAAAATCAATACCGGTCTTGCGACGGTGGTTTATAACATATATACCCAATTTGAGTTCAATCGAATGTACCGTTTAAACGCTAGTGCACTTTCAAGAAATTCCCCCCATAGGCCAAAATGTAAAAGGAATCTTTGTAGTAGCCCTGTAGAAAAACTATAAGACTTATACACACCAAAATCAATACCGGTCTTGCGACGGTGGTTTATGACATATATATATCCAATTTGAGCTCAATCGAATGCTCCGTTCAGGAGCTATCGTGTTCACTCACATACACACACACACACACACACACATACATACATACATCTCGTAAAAATAGCATAAATGGATTCAGAAGCCCTCAAAACGTGTAAAAACACCAAAATCTCGAAGTCGAATTTTTTCATGATTACAATACTTTCCTTACATGGTACATGTTCGGAAAGTAAAAATAGCAAAAGTTGTATAGTAAATTCGATAATTATTTGTCATTTGAGAAATTTTAAATACTTACGCTGTGTGCACGTGGGGATAGGTTGTTCTATATGTATATATATATTCGCGATTTTAATTGGCACTATTTTTTTTTTTTTTTTTCGGGCCCCACCACTGAAACGGGTCACAAGCCGCCACTGCCTATAGATATATATTTTTCTCCGCATATAAATATTCTTTAAATGTCCTGGATGTTATAAATCAATTTGGATATCTATTAGACCTGATTTAGACTAGGGAATGCAATCCCTTTTTTGCGGGATTAGAATATCATGGCTATAATTTTCATATTTATGTAAGGTTTTGCTTTAATTATGAATTAAGATGAAGTGTTAAACTTGATAGTGCTTACAAACTTACTTTTCCCTACTTTTCTCTATTAAAATTAATTTTTATTTGAATGAAATGTCAATCCCGTACGAGATTGCGGGATCCCCCATCTTTCTCTGAGGTTCTTTATGTGAGCTTAGATCTTTAAAAACCTTTCAAATAGAAACCATTATTACAGGAACGACTTAAGCTAATAAAATGAAATGACCACGTGTGTGGATGACCGAGTGGATGACCACGACGTCTAGGGGAAGACGTCGTGGTCATCCACTAGATTATATTTTCGAGAAAATGATATATTACCCGATTCTACTTTAAAGGTCACAGAAATATATTGATCAATTTCGGCAATTTTTAATGTTACTTAAAAATCAAAGTTATTTGGAACAAAATTGATTCATATATACAGACTTGAAAAAATTATATTTACAATATAAGAGATAAAAGGTAAATGTGTACTGCTATGTAATCTGTAAAATATTACATTTACAAAAAAAAAAAGGGGGGGGGGGTAGAAATAGAAGAACAAGAAGAATTGCAAAATTTTAAAATGCATGTTTTTTTTTTTTTAATCAGAAACTTATTATTTTAGTCATTGCTGATAATATCACTAAATTTCATTCTGTTCTCTTAAACCGTTTTTTGAGGAATGCGGGTACAAACATTTACACAATTTTCACAAAATCTTAAAATCTATGAAATATTTATAGCAATTTTGTAGTTTAAACTAGCTTTGCCACCAAACATAAGTCCAAATTTCATTCAATTTCATTCCCAATTTCCAGTAATTTAACAATCATTTACTCAATTTCCACGAAATCTCGCTATGAAAAATTTTTAGTACTTTGACGCCTATAATTTATATGACCTCCTATAGTGGTGCTAATTTCTTTCTTTCTTTTTTTAAATATTTTTGTATTATATACTTCAGTGGTTTATACGGGAGGAAAAACAAATATTTACAAGATTTGAATAAATTTTCACAAAATCTCAGTCTAATGCAACTTTCAAAAGTATTCAACGCCAATAGTTTAAGATGGCCACCTATCACGTCATTAAATTTCATTTTATTAGCTTAAGTCGTTCCTGTAATAATGGTTTCTATTTGAAAGGTTTTTAAAGATCTAAGCTCACATAAAGAACCTCAGAGAAAGATACGGGGATCTTTTTATCTAAGTGTATCACACATTTTCCAAAAACATTATGAATAGCATCTGAGGAATTTCTTCGTTTCTCCAGATTAGGCTCACTCTTTAAACTTTACCATCATGAAAACAATTAAGTAAATAAACTCTAAAAATTAACTTATTTGGAGAAATAAGGAACACAATCGTATAGCAACCGTTGCTGCCAACTCTTCCGATTTCATCGGAAAATTGTTCAACACTAATTTTTATTTTCCCAGTCGAAATTTAAATAAGTCCGAATTTTACTTGTAAAACGGGACTCCTTAAAAACTGCGGTGGCAAATCTTACAACAATATGGGAAGAGTTGGCAGTTTCGCAACAAAGAATAATAGTGGAGAGATTTTTCCTCAACTCTCATGTCAAAAATAAACTTTTTTTTTTTAATTTGAGGAAAATTTACAAAAAATGAGGCCTTTTATTTTATTGTAAAATTTAGTGTCTTTCCAGGAAGATTGTAGACCCATAAATAGGTATATTTTTAATATCTTATACAGCAAAAATATCTCGCGATTTTCTATTCTAACCAAAGGTTACAGGATTTCTTGCTGCAGGAATTATTTAGGTTGCTTTAATTAAATTTTTAGAAACTTTTCTGACCATTGAAATTCAGTTGGACTGGATTTTAGAATTTTTTTTATTTACAAAAGTAGAATAAATAGAACCTGCCATATTTCTTCTCCACTGGTTTGTTTGACTATAGTTTTCGTTAAACTTACTTTACTTATTAAATAAATTATTTGTACCAAATATTATGTTAAGTTTCTTAAAATTATATAATTCTAAGTTAAATAACATGAACTCTCGAAGTTGTCAAAGAAAGACCTGTGTTTAGCACAGTGGCTAACAACTGGCAGTCCGCGTACCACTGGTGGTTCACGAACAAGTTCTAAAGTGGTCAGTGAAGCGAGTGAGTGTTTATAATAAAAATAATTCTGTTTTTACAATTTCATGGGGTAAAAAGGCAAAAGGCGTAATAGTTTACGGTCGTTTTTAGAGAATTAAAAAACAGTTATTTCATAATCCTTGCAATATAGGTAAAATACGGGCGGATAAAATATTAAATACAATTCTATAAAAATTGTAGCATTAATCCAAGCTTTTAAAATAAATAAAAACTTTGTGAAAAAAACACACATAAAAGGTTACTTCAAGGCGTAACGATCGTTTCGACCGAAAATTCGTTCGGTCTTCTTCAGACAAACCCTTCCGTCAAACAGAGCAGAGGGAATCTGTTTGACGGAAGGGTTTGTCTAAAGAAGACCGAACGAATTTTTGGTCGAAACGATCGTAACGCCTTTAAGTTATGTGTTTTTTTTTTTTTTTTTTTTTTTTTTTTTTTTTCACAAAGTTTATATTTGTTTTATCTTATAACGCCGGTTTTTTGAGTGTTTATTTTCAGCCCAAGCTTTTGTCTTCGGCTATAAGCACAGCTGCCAACTCTTCCGGTTTTTCCACCACTAATTTTTATTTACAAATTTGATGTTAAAAAAAGTTCAAAATTTTATTGTAAAATAAAACTGTATGACGGTAGTGGTGAAAATCTTCCGGAAGAGTTGGCAGCTGTGGCTGTAAGTATATACAAACAGAGTTTATTAACTATTATCATCATTACTGAATGAGTAGAAATAACATTCTCTAGGCTTTTTTGAATTTTTCATTTTATCATTACATTTTGTGCCAAAAGTTTGGTACTTTTCTTTTAAGATTGTTTCTTTCCGAGGGCCCCCAAACGAACCAGCCTGGGCCTAAAGAAGAGCGTTAAATTTATAAAATATCCCCATTTTTTGTTCCAACGCTGATTTCTCCCCGATTCTTTGTTCAAAAATGTGGTCACTTGATATAGCCTTAATTTTGCTTACAGGGGTTCCAAAACTAGCTGTCGGCACATCATACTGCCATTTCCGGTGATATTTATCGCTGAAATGGGCAGGGCTTGGTTTCTCATAAATTGAAATCATCAAATTCAGCAATCAGTATCATGCACCAGATAAAATACGTGAAACAAGCATGGGCCGGCCGCTGATAAACAAACCCTCTGATAAGTGTAAACATTTCGAGAAACCCACATGTTTACAAACAGAGAGGCAGGCAGCCGGCGGGGAAAGCCGCGGATTCCCAGTTCTTTGTTCTCCTCCAAGGTCATCAGCGGTCGTCCATTGAACAGCGTGCGCAGAGGGAGAGAGGAAGCTCACAGCGGGAACGGTTCAAGGTCACGAGTAGTTTAGATCCGGATAAAAATATTTTTCCCCAGTGCAAGAGCGTAAAAAGTGAGTGGTGAGGGATCAGCGGGCAGGTGTAAAGTGCAGATGGCGACGATGTGCTTTGGGCCTACTCAGACAGACAACAAAGAAATTTTGAGAACTAGTACTGGCTGGTTACTTGTTGTATTTATAATGCAGAATCATGTGTTTATCTACTATCTACATGTAGAAACCAGAAAAAGAAAAATGAAATATTTATTAAAATAACGACTATTTTGAAATTGAGCATTCCACCCATTTGATCTTTTTTTACTGTTTCGTATCTTGTGCATTTTTCTAGTGTTTGCATAGTGCATTTTTGTGTTATGTGCTCAAGTAGTCAACTTTTATTTATTTAAACTGTTAGCATTAGTGTATCCCCCCCCCCATTTGTTATTATTGGGTACTGTGTTATTTTCTACCATATCCCATATCTCAATACAGCGTCATGAGCGCAGTAGGCGCCCAGGAACTGTGGAAACAGATAAGAAGCGAAGACTGTGTTTATCATTTCATACTTAGAAAAGAAGGGAGGGTACTCCAGGCTCCTTGGGAAACGCCTCAATCGTTTTATGTCACCTACAGTAAAGCACCGTTTATACGTTTCTCATTTATCCGACTTTCACATTTATACGTCGTTACCGTGAAGTCCCGATTCATTCCTATCTATTTTAAAGCAAAAACGCTTCTTTATACGGCGCACAATATCGGTTATACGTAGTTTTAAACTTTTCCTAAATTTCGAAAATTTTGTCTTTGCTTTTATTTTTCTATTTAGGGAGAAATTTTTCTCATATAGAAAGTCGAAAGAAGGATTTTGAAGGGTCCTACGTTCAATAAACTTCTTTCAAAGACGCAATTGAGTATATTGAAAAGTTTAGAACTCTCTTTGCCTCCCAGAACACAAGGAAAAAAGACATTTCACGAACTTAATTCAATCCATAATGCTGTTATTAATAATCAAAGACAATCGGCCCATCATACCACTATAAATGATTTATTAAATTCAATGTCTGTATGAACAAAAATCACCTCATGGTGTTCAATGTACATTACATTTATACTAAATGTATGCAGTACTAGATATTATACAATAAAGGTAGGATTTGTTTCACTTTTATGAGAATTTTTTATTTTATTCTACTTTTTAATTTAGATATTGTTTTCAGGTAAAAACTAGTCTGAAGTAATTTACTAGTATCTTAATACAATTATTATATTTACATAAATTTGCATTAGTAGAGTTATACATATAATAGTCATAATGAAAGCTGTTTATTAATGTTTCATTTATACGTCGTTTCAGACTGGTCCCTTGAAAGACGTGTACACGGTGATGTAGTAGACCACTGGTTCTCACCGTTGTTCGAGAGTTTTTGTAAAGTTGAGAGGAGTCACTTCAGTTCTTTTTTTCTTGTCCTTCTAGGAAAAAAAAGGGGGGGGAGATTAATAATTGATTTTCCTGAATAGATACTGTCTACTAAAAGAATGAGAACATCGATTTTTTTTAAATGCACGACTACCATATTTAGTCGAGTAATAGTCGCAGTTTTTTTGCCACTTTTTCATGGTGAAAGTCTAGGTCAGACTTATTATGCCGAGAAAATCTACTACATAATATTGTAACTCTAAAGTTATTTTTTTCTGCTTTAAAACGGGTTTGGAGGGGGGCGACTATTACGCGAATAAGTACAGTAAAACTTTTTTTTAACCTCTGAAAGACGGATTTATATTGATTAAAAACTTTTGTACATATAGTATTGGGCCCGTGGCAAGCGCCACCCAATCTTTAACAAATAAAATTTATTTGACGTAGTGCAACATTTTTTTTTTCTTGCTACAGTATAGGTATTGGAAACTATTAAATTAGTGAAACTCTTAATTTAATGGATTCAATTAAACTCTTCAGTTTCGATTTCTTCGAAGCTGACGTCTGCTCCCCCACCCTTCCCTCTTTGGGGGAAATGAGAGGCTTCCCCTCTAATAAAAAGAAGGGTAACATTTTGCTTTATTATACACTTTATTCAGGTCAAATTGGCGCTTTCCATAAATAGCCCTCCCGAAAATACTATTTACATGACTTTTGCATATCTAACATTTTACTTTATTGTATATTTTGTTTAGCCAACCAAACTTTTCTTAATTAGGCCGTCCTAACAAAATTTTTGTTTTCGTCACTGACAAAGCATACCGAATTATGTTATTAGTTTACTCTTTAAGCTAAATAAGAACTTCATAGGATACATATATGTAGAGTGTCCTAAACACACTGACCTAGGTTTTTATTCTTGAAATATTAGTAAAGACATACATAAAAACTTTTAAAGTTACTTAAAAAGGGTACAATATTTTACAACATAGATCAAATGTAATACAAATTTTTAATTATTTTATGGTCTCAATTACGAAAAAATTCTCATATTAATAGCATGTGCCTCGTACATTAATGAGGTGATGTATAAAGTATCAGATTTTTATCATAAAAAGGAACAGACAGAGATGTGTTTAAACAAATTTGGTGAAGTGCTACACGCTACCAATAACAAGAAAAGTATACAAAAGTAATTAAAAAGTAATGTATTTACCTAATCATTTGTTTTCTTTCGTAAATTCGAAACGCGATTGCCCACGTGAGTTTTTTATCTCTTCAAGAGCCATTGAAAAATTGTCATCATTATATATTTATATTCATATCTCCGACGCTTTTTTAGGATAAATGCTCAAATTTTGTACTTCACCTTAGCAATGTATAGGGCGCATTTTACTAAATGCGAATTTTTCTGTACGGAGGCCGTATAGCTATTTAATTTTTGTTTATTTAGATGTAATTAATTGAAAATTTTAATCGATACCATACAATTCAGTAAATATTTTACGTAATTTTGAAATTTATTGTACTTGATCAATATTTAAGTAATAACGCTCATTGTTTTTGGAACAACCTGTACAATTAGCATTATGCAACGTACATTTTATACATAGGTGTATTACTTAAAACTAGTTTTTTATTTAGAACTTTCCGACACCAACTTTTTCAAGAGTAATATTATTATAAATAAAGAGTTTCCTAGTTCAACTGTAAACTAGAGCTAAGTGTTAGTCCAAAAGTGGTTATAAGGTATCCGTTAAAAAAGCATGTTGCTTATTAGAACGTATTCGATTGCGTTTCTTGTAAAATATGTGGTGAATGTTTTATAATGTGAGAAAAATAATTTATCGAAAAATTTGCTCAGGTACACTTTCGCTGGAGGGCTAAATTTTATCACGGTTGTTATGTATTTAGTTTATATTTGATGCGCACATGTGTAGGTTAAGATTCTTTGCACTCCTTCTAATTAAATTAAATGTTAGGTAAATTTCTATAAATCTTGTAAACTAATTGTTATACTGTTTACTAAACATAATCAAAATGTATTCAACAATCACAGCTATCAGAAGATTTGGGAGCATCCCAAACCGGACATGCTTGCTTGTTTATTTACATTTTCTTTCCCCTACATGCCACCTATCACCCTTCCTCTTCTTGTTTCGGATTTGCTTGCTGCGGAATCTTTTATCCCCTAAACCCCGCCCCACAGAATGGTTTGTGCTCCGCCCTTTCCCGGAAATTTACCACTACTTTGAGTAGAAATAGTATTGTATGTGTATTCCTTGCTGTACTGTCTTTGGAGTACTATACATCTTGCTTACCACAGATCTATTCACGTGGGCGCCCATATGACTGCTCAGCCAAGTCGGGGTTCTGCCCCAGTATATGTCGTACCATTGAACCACATCTATCTTTGTTATATTAGTATATAGATTATTACGGTTATACATATTTTTCCGAAATGCTAGAGAGAGAGAGAGGGAGGGGGCTTGCTCATGATATATATATATAATATATATATATATAATATATATATAGTTCTGAAGCTATAGGTGGTCTCTCTCCCCCACTCCTTTCACGGTTGCAAATTCAAAGAATTCGGACCTTTGGTTCTGAATTGGGCTTTAGACAGCATCTGAGCCGGTCATTGGAAAGGATAAAAAATAATTTTTAACATGATTTGCTTAATCTATTTTGTTTTTTGAAACACTGCAAATAATTTTTCAAGAACTATAAAAAGATTGTATTTTATACGTATACCGGGTATATATATTATATAAATACATGTACCCTTTAAAATTGACGGGAGAAAACATTTCGCTGATGATTTTACATTAGAGGACATGGCTAATAATAAAGCAGAAAAATATTTCATTCGCGCTGTGTGCTTTCGTATCAAAAGTAAACATAAATTATAATTTCTTTTGATATGAATAGGGGGCCAAGGCCCCTAGACTCGCTACGCTCGCTTTTCGTATGAGGCATTCGGCCCCTAATAAGGCTTATTCGTAAAAAGGCATAATTTCAACAAACAAAACCCAAAGGTTGGATCAGATAGAATGTTACCGAGCTACACATTGCTTGGTTCTTGCATCCTTGGAACATAAAAATTTAAACGTCGCACTAGTTTTAATTATGTGAAGCACATGGAGTAATTGTGTATTAAAGTAAATAAAAAACTTTGTAAAAAACACACGTAAGATGTTATAGGTAAGAAGATACGCACGTTTCGGCCAAAAATTGTTTTCGCCTTCGTCAGTCCAAGCCCTTCGTTGCAAGGAACACAGGGAACTGAAAAGAGATCAACAAGCAAGCAATTTGCCACAAGGAGCAAAGAAAAGTCGAACAAAACCACGGAGAAAGGAAAAAAAATAAGGGATAAAAAGGAAAGGAAAGAAGCACAAAAAATATACAAATAGAAAGGAATAAAAAATTAATAATAATAATATATAAAAAAAAGGAACACACGAATACAAACACACACGCAAAAAAGAGAAATAATAGAAAACAGAACAAACAAAATAACAAAAAACAAATATAACATAAAAAACACATTTTTTTTTTAATCCCTTAATTTTTCTTTTCCCTTCTCCGTGGTTTTGTTCGACTTTTCTTTGCCCCTTGTGGCAACTTGCTTGCTTGTTGATCTCTTTTCAGTTCCCTGTGTTCCTTGCAACGAAGGGCTTGGACTGACGAAGGCCAAAACAATTTTTGCAAAAGCAGCGCTGGCAAATATCCAAAGTGTACTATAACTGCTATGATGGCATAGTTAACGCCACCAATATTTCTGCTGGTAGCAAATACACTAGCTCGACCGAACTGGCTTTAAAATAATCTGCATTTTAATTATTTTTCATTTTCAAGATACTGGGTTCTAAAATTTCTAAACTCGCGATTTAGATTCACCCTGCTCGGAAAGATACCATTTTGCCAGATCGTACGTAATGCCAAGATGGTTCCGTGCTCCTAGCGTACGTGCTCATAGCGTACATACACCCCATCAAGCGTGCTAGTAGCGTACATGTGGTGCTCGTAGCGTACATCTTCCCCGCCACCTGTTTTCACCACAGTAATAATTGAAAAGAAGAAATAAAAAGGCAAATCCAGCTAAATATAGATCTACTTTAGTAGCGGCCATTTTAGTCCACAAAATTGTAGATTTCATTACTACTATTTATTTTGAACAAATAAGGTGAAGTTTAAATCAAGTCAAGAAAAAGTCATTGTAATTTTTTGTTTTGTTTTGTGTGTTTAAGGAACTGTTTTACGGCCGATTCCCAATTATAATGAAGTGTTTAAAATAAAAAATTGTATCTAGCGGTGTATACTTCAGAATTTCTTTTAGCTTGCTCGAATACTGGATAGAGCTTCAAATATTAAAAACAGTGCTGGCTATAAAACATTAAAGTAAAACAAAAGGTATCTCAGAACCCCCCCCCCCCCAAAAAAAAAGAAAAGAAAAAGAAAGGTGTTCTTGCAATATGAATGAGGAGAGGGAAGGGTATAGGAAAAAACATTGGTCAGCTCAAAATTCATTATATAAATTTTTTTTTCTCATAACCCACAAGAAAATTGCGCATTATTAGATTCATGAAAGTCTCAGGCGGTACATTACAAAAATTTTAAATACTTGTTAATATCGGTGCAGTGGCGAACTCTTTCAAGTATCAAGGAAGGAATGATATGATATAATATTAATTATTAATAAAAATAATGAATATATTAATCATATTATAGTAACTTGTTTAATAAATGCAATTTACGGAGTAACAACTGAAAAATTAATAAAGTAATAATTAACAGTATCATAGGCGCAGCCACGGAGGGGGCTATGGGGCTAAAGCCCCCCAAAGCGACCCGAAAATTTAGATCTGAACCCCCCTATCGCCCCCCTCCCCGAATACCAAATAGCTTTTCAAACCTACAGAAACTCTAGTTTATCTTATCAAAATAAATAACAAGAGTCGTAGTAGTTTCAGTTTTTATCAGTTTAATTTTATCCATTCTTAGTGTGTTGTTGTGAAAGAAGAAATTAACTAGTAGCGTAACTAGTAAGGAGATAAACCCTATCTAAAACATTTTGACTTTACATTGCGAGAATAAAAGATGGGGCGCTAAAAGTGTAGGGGAGGGAGAGGGGGAGTGAATTGTATTAAGCCTTTTCCTTCGAACTATTAAAAAGTCTAGCAAATTGTAAATACATAATAGCTCTCAATTTCGAATACTAATCTTAACAGAATTATATTCTAAACAAGGAGATTCACTTTAAAATAATAAACAACATTATTTTTAAATTAGAAAAAATATATACCGTGTTTACTTGCGTAATATTCGCACTTTTTATGCCATTGTTTCGTGGTGAAAGTCTAGGTGTGATTATTATACGGGGAAAGTCTACTATATGTAATATTGAACACTAATGCTAAAATGTTACTGGTATTATAGTAAAATGACTAATTTACCAAATGTTTTCAGTTTATCTGCCGTATATTAAATATTCTTTCCTTCAATTATACGCAAAAAGAGGCATTTTTCTGTTTAGTAATATTTTTATAGACATAAATGTCGAATACGTGACTGCGGCTTTTCTACAGGAAAAATATTTTTAGAATTTTGTCTGCTTCAAAACGGGGGTGAAACTATTATGCGAGGGCGACTATTACGCAAGTAAACACGTTATGTTTAATTATACAAAAAATAAATTAATAATAACGAAATAATTTTGTTTTTTTTTCTTTCATTTATTCTGAAAAATCGTTAAAAGATCCGTAGAAGATCCGCTAAAAAAATGCGGATCCGGATCCGGATATTTTTTTTTATCTACGGATACGGATACGGATATCCGGGAATCTCTAAAAATAACCATCTATCGGTGTCTTTACAGATAGAAAAATTAATAGTTTAAATAGCAATATATTTTTAAATGATGTTTTTTTTATCATTTTAAGAGGTTTCTAGTATAATACATTATGTACACAGATTGCTTGCACACCTTTAAACAAGAGAACAGCAACGTTAAACGATCAGTATGTCCAAAATCCTCATTGCTTTCAATAGGATGACCAGTAACTCAATTTTCTTGCTAAAGAAGGTGGGGTTTCCCTCATATTTTATTGTTTTCTAAACTACTATTTTGTGGACTAAAATGGCCGCTACTAAAGTAGGTCTACATTTAGTCGGATTTGCTGTGGTGAAAACGAAAACAGGTGGAGGGGGAGATGTACGCTACGAGCACCATATGTACCCTACAAGCCCCCTTGATGGGGTGTACGCTACGAGCACGACACCGCCAAGGTTGCGCTTTTAAAATCAATTACAATTAGTCATTCTGTTTTGGAAAGATGAATAATCACTAATTCTATACTCCAGTTGTCTAAGCGAACTTACTATTTGAAAATTGTCAACTTTGTGTGACACACTTTGAGTTATTTACTTCATATACTTTTTAATTTGGCGTAAAATGGGTGTCATTCTACTCATGTTTGTCAATTTCACGCGATTCTACATACTTGGAATTGCTTTGTTGCAAAGGAATGAATGATTTTATACCAAATCTAGCAACCATTATGTTTATTTTTCAGTTTTTTATTAATATCTTCTAAAATAATTCGATTTTCGAAATTTAAATCAGCTTATCAGGTTCCTCGGAATTTTCCGAATCCGTGGACGCCTTAGTCGAAACTCAAATCCCACGGAGTTTAGGAGGATATAGCCGAACAGCTCTTGACAGCGGCCGTTACATTTCTTTTTTAGAATAGAGATATATTTGTTCATACCTAGAGGTTTACCCATGTGAAGTAGCGCCCACGGCTGGGAAAAACGCTTTATTCTTAAAATTTCTTAGTTATCTACGTGTGTGTGTGATTATGGCAACGCTACACGAGGGCGATCTGTAGAGGGGGGGTGTCTTGGTAGGAGGACTTTCTAAGAGGTTCTAACGCGTATTCACGTTACATCTGGAGAAAACCTACCAAAACTCCAGACCGTTAGATCGACAGCCGCGCGATGGGACCCGAATCCGGGACCTTCAAACTTCGGCCATCTACCATTTTCAGTGGCATACTTAGTTATCTGCATCAAAGGCTGCTAAACTTTTTTTTAATGAGATTTTTTTTTACTTCTACTTTTTTGCGGTAGCATAATACGAAGATGTATGCGAATTTTTTTTATAAAAATTAAAATTACATACCCCCCCCCCTCCACTACAGCTGGCCTTCAGCTGAAGAGGGCCCCCACACAAGATTTTATTTAAAAAAGTAATATGAAATACTTACAGATTTAAAATTTACCTTTCCGTTTTCTTTCTTTTTTTATGTAGCATACGAGATAAAAACTTTTTGTTACACTTTATAAAGAAGTGGCAGAAAAATATACTTACAGATAGAAGACATCCAGAAATTCACAGTGTGATTTTTCCTAGCACTCAATTCTTTCCCCGTTGAGAACTTCTGATAGCCTTCTTCATAACTGAAACAATTCCGGATTTCAGGCATATAATTAACCATTTTTTGTAAAAAGTATACTTTTACGTATTTTTTTGTATTAGTACTCAGTAATTTTGTTCAAATGCTTCTAATTTTTAACAAAAAAATGCTGTTTACAAAAGGTGGTTAATGACATGCCTGGAATTGCTTCAGCTATGCTATTTACCTTTTATGATTGTCTGTAACACCATGTTCTTTGATAATCATTGATATGATACTTTAAATACTTAGATGCTCAGTGGCGGATTATCCTTAAGGTAAAGTATGCCAACACCTCCTAGATACAGAAAGCCTAACAAGGCCTACGTCACCAACCTTTGACGTCATCATTAGGCCAACATATAAAAGTTTTATTTTCATAAAATAAAACTATAAAACGTTTCTGTGAATTTACTCATGAATAATAAATTTTAATAATTTGAGATAAAAAGTATAATTTTATGACAAATGGCAGTTTTTAGCCATGACTAATTAGATAATATGATAAGGAAATAGAGCGAAATGAATAATTTTGTATGAGAAAGGTATTTTAATTTTTTAAGATATTTTCTAGTATTTGTAGCACTCACCAGAAATTTTAAATAGTTTTACTTTATGAAAGTAAAACTGTGATGACGTCATCATTTGAAGGCCTAATGACGAAGTCAAAGTTTCAGTTGTTAGGCTTTCTACATGTTGGAGGTGTTGACTAGGTACGTGCTTACGGGCGCAAGATTTCAAAAGGCCGCGCTCGGAAATTTAAAAAGAAAAAAAAACAAACAAACACGTAAATACCTCATGACTACCAGAAATGGGCGCCGATGAGGTTCTAGCCTAGGTAACACCTTCTAAATACAGAAAGCATGAGATCAGAAGTTTTTACACTATCTCTGGACCTTATAAATTTGCGTCACCACAGTTTTATTTTCATAAAGTACAACAATTTAAAATTTCTGGTGAACGATACAAAGTTTAGAATATATCTTAAGTTAAGGATAAAAATTTAAATACCTTTCTCAAAAAATAATTTCTCATGATCTATTTCTATATCATATACTAACAGCATGCCCGTTCTTCGCACGGTAGGAAACGAATATTTTCCTAAAATATAATCGTACCTGTGCGAAAACAAAATCTAAAAAAAAAAAAAGTTCAAGCGGTGCCGTTGTTGAAATTATGTCGGGATATATTAAGGAGCTTTTTCGCGTCTACTATTGCTATGTAAATTTACACACATAACGGTAGAATTAATTGAACCAAAACCTGCAAGTACTTAAGTGTCATGATTGACTCCCGACTCACGTGGAAGGCACAGGTGTTTTTAACCTGAAAACAAAATGGTTAGTGCCAGGGGATATAGCTGATAGGGCTGCAGCCACCCCATGACGAGTGAACATAAAATATTGAGAAAACTGCGTATTCACGGATAAATTTTAAAGTCTCCCTTGACAAATTCGACGTTTATGTACGGGCCTGAGCCAAACTTTCTTTTCTGATTTTTTTTGTCCCCCGTTTCGAATTACGTTTTTCCAACAGAAAAGATTTTAAACTCGATTTATAAACTTTTTAAAATTTTCTATTTTATTATTATTATTATTATTTATTTAGTTTTATATGTGAACATTTTGATGAAGAGAAAAGGTGCCCATTCCCCCCCCCCCAAAGAAATAATAATAATAATAATTAAAAAAGGAAAAATATGCGTTATATTGCTTTTCAGTTTTTGACTACTCACCAACCCCCGAAAAAAAAATTCCAGGCTACGCTACTGATTGCAGTACATTGATACATGCAGATGAAAGTAATAAAAGCGTATTAATTATAATCAATGATTTTACAATTTTCTGGAAAATTACGCCATGAATATTCAGTTCTAGTACACAGTTTATTTATTTATTTTTTTTTTATTTAATCAGTTTTTTCAACACATTCAGTTATTTTCATTGAAAACAAATATGCAAATACAGAATCTAATGTAATTTTTTATATTAATGAAATTTTTGAAACAACCAGAAAATAATGTCAGCATTTTTAAAAATTAAAAATAGACCCATTCATATACTAGCGTTTTTGCTTTCCTCCTAAAATTATGTTCTAAATTAACCTGATTGCAGTCGGGTTGATATTAACACGTGTAGGTTGTTCTTCACTAATCACGAGAAGGCGCGACTTTGGAATCGCCGTTTTGAATGAAAAAAATGTACAATTGTCGCTCCTTACAGAAACGCTTCACTGATGCAAATTTTAGGACAAAGCATAGAGGCGTTCTCAAGAAATCATGCTCCAAACATTCGAAAATCAACGTAGGCAGTTTAGGCACATTTTTAATGCAAAAGCTATTGGAACAACCGTGGCGCTGTGCGCAGTACTTGCTCTACTTAAAAATCTGTTGACTCACTATCAATAAAGTAAGCAATTTTCGGAAAATGCAAATCAAATTAAAAAGTAAACAGATGCATTAAAAAATACGTTATTTTAATTATTTTTTTTCTGCGTGTATTTAACGATTTTACTCCTAAATATTAAGGTCAAAGCTAGTAAGAGGAGATTGACATGTGCTTGTGTTTAGAAACGTACAAATCTTGAACTTGAATCCCGAAGACCGGTAACTTCAAGTAAGCATTGTCATTGTGTATCGAACATACAGAATAGCTTTGCAGATTTTTCAATCTAGGCAGGGCCTATCGTTAGCTTCTGAAGTTAGGGGAAGCTCAATCTCATTTTAGGGCCTCCTCCACTTTTTGATACAGGAAAGTTTCCAAATTTTACAAAAATTGAAACAAAACTCATTAAATGTGGAACAGCATATTTCAGGCTGAAGTTCATTCTTCCCCCTCTCACACATTGCCATGTAAAAATATTGAACATTACATATGTATGGTTACATCAAAATTCTACAATTTTTAGTTGTTTAATTAGATTTATCATGGTATTACAATGCACTTCAGAGAATTAATTAAACGTTATAAAAGTACATTGTAACAAAGTTGGGCCAAATCTACGTCAGATATTGGAGCAGTTTCAGACTAGAGAGTCAGTATGGCATAAATGGTTGTCAAACAAATTTTTTAAAAAATTAATAGTTCAAAACGTTGATATATTTTACTTCAATAACAGAACATCACTAAAGTAGTGCATATTTTCTCTTGATTCAGTAACTTAAAAAAAAAAAGTGTGTGCGTGTAATCTTTACGCGCGAGTGTAGTAAAACTCCTTTGACGTTTACGATACATATCGCTGAAATGATTAAACTTCAACTTAATATCATATTATAATTAAATTATATTTATTATTCATGTACTTTATAAAGATTATATTAATGTTATATTCATATTATTCATTGGAAATAGGTACTTGAATGTCATCACAATTTTTTATGTATGAAATTATAGGTTTGTGGTAACTATAATGTGAAACATAAATTTTACTCTCTAAATTTACTAATTTTCTTGAAAATACAACATCTATCGTTGTACCGAAACGCGTTGTTGATTAAAGTTGAGAAGTATTCATAGTTAGATCAAATTTTTCTTTTAAAAAATCAACTAACGGCTGAGATTCTTGAGAGCGAAAATTAACATTAAAATCTTCAGTAAGAATCATCGATAATTCATGATAATTATTTAGAATCCAGGAAATGTCCATGTTGTAGTATTATTCTTCAACTGTTTTCTTATACCATTGTTCCGTCTGAAGGTTGGGTTTGAATGGGGGGAATGTCCATAGTCTAGTATTATACTTTAACTGTGTTCTTTAACTGATGTTTTCCTCTGTTTGTTGAGTTCGAATGCAGGTAGTGTAATTTTTTTGTGTGTTTTTCTATCACAGTATTCTTAAGCGTTGATTTCGTCTGCTGGTAGGTTTCAAATTATTATTCTATATGTGTTTTTAAACTGCACTGTCTGTCTATTGTTTGGGATTGATTGCAGCCAGGGTCCGTTTCTTTGTGGTGTCCCATCCTTGTGTTAAACCGTTGCTTGCTCCATCTTGAGGTTGGGTTAGAATCCACGGAGTGTCCATTTGCTATTCTTTTATTTTGTTCTTAAACCATTTGCAGCCAGTGTTTGTTTCTTGGTGGTGTTACATACCCGTATTCTTAAACCGTTGTATATATATCATTATAAATAACTAACAAGTAAAACACAAAACATACTACAAATAAGACATATCTCGCAAATAAAAAAATATAACAGCTATTAGCAAGAATTAGAAACCAGAATTTGAAGCCAAATAAAGTGCAAGAATTATTGTGATAATATAATGGAACGGAAATTATAACCACTGTCACCATCTTCAGGGGCCACAAACAGTGGATTATAATTTACAGCAAACCAAATAGTAGGGTTTCGGTTGTGTGGCATATCAGAAGAGATATTAACTCCACACATCTGGGCCCTACCCTACTATATAAAGGAAAGAAGAAATCAAAAAGATAACAAAAATTAGAAATAGGAATATAATTTTACATACCAGACCTTGAGCACATGTAAATTTCATTTGAACAAATGATATGTGTTGCCAATGTTAAGAATTGTAAAAAGTGAAAAATGGTGTTGCCACTAAATAAAAGTGTAAAAGTGGAAAGAAGAAAGTATAGGAGTTGCCAAATACTAAAAGGTAATATTATTAAATTTTAAGAATATCCAGGTATATTAATATAATAAATATATATTGAATAATAATAAATTAAAATGATTGAATAAAATAAATAGTATAGCAAAATTAAATATAACATATTGTTTAAAAAATATAAGTTATTGTATGACAGAAGATTAATCTAGTAAATAAGAAAAAAATAAAAAATAATGTTTAGGACAGAATAATCACAATATAGGAACCCCCGTTTTTTTTTTTTTTTTTTTTTTTTTTTTTTTTTTTTTTTTTCCCTCCAGATATATATATGCATGCATATACATATCCAAATTGTTTTTAAACATATTACTTTTTTTTATGAGAAAAACTTCCTCCGCCCGACCCAACCATCCAATTTACTGGAGGTTGGGTGGGGTTTTGGTTTTAAGGTTGTAATTGGATGGTTGGGTCGGGCGGAGGAAGTTTTTCTCATTAAAAAAAAAGTAATATGTTTAAAAACAATTTGGATGTGTATATGCATGCATATATATATCTGGAGAAAAAAAAAAAAAAAAAAAAAAAAAAAAAAACGGGGGTTCCTATATTGTGATTATTCTGTCCTAAACATTATTTTTTATTTTTTTCTTATTTACTAGATTAATCTTCTGTCATACAATAACTTATATTTTTTAAACAATATGTTATATTTAATTTTGCTATACTATTTATTTTATTCAATCATTTTAATTTATTATTATTCAATATATATTTATTATATTAATATACCTGGATATTCTTAAAATTTAATAATATTACCTTTTAGTATTTGGCAACTCCTATACTTTCTTCTTTCCACTTTTACACTTTTATTTAGTGGCAACACCATTTTTCACTTTTTACAATTCTTAACATTGGCAACACATATCATTTGTTCAAATGAAATTTACATGTGCTCAAGGTCTGGTATGTAAAATTATATTCCTATTTCTAATTTTTGTTATCTTTTTGATTTCTTCTTTCCTTTATATAGTAGGGTAGGGCCCAGATGTGTGGAGTTAATATCTCTTCTGATATGCCACACAACCGAAACCCTACTATTTGGTTTGCTGTAAATTATAATCCACTGTTTGTGGCCCCTGAAGATGGTGACAGTGGTTATAATTTCCGTTCCATTATATTATCACAATAATTCTTGCACTTTATTTGGCTTCAAATTCTGGTTTCTAATTCTTGCTAATAGCTGTTATATTTTTTTTTTTATTTGCGAGATATGTCTTATTTGTAGTATGTTTTGTGTTTTACTTGTTAGTTATATTCTATTCTGTTTGTCATAGCTGCAATTGCGCGTTACAAATAGGATATCTTCTAAATAATTAATTATGGATGTTTGATTTGACTTTATATGCCATTTTTGCATTGCTAATAATTTTATATATCATTATAAATATATATATATATATATATATATATATATATATATATATGTATGTAACCTTAGGCGTTACGGGAGTTGTGTCGTGGAACCGGTGGTAAGGTGAGGGTGAGGCATGGATGTTGAGGTCTCCTGGATGGCTCGGGACTCTCAGCCGCTATTGCGGGAGTGCTGTGTAGTCGTGAACCAGAGGGAGAGGCATTCGTGTCGCATTCTCGGCGTGGAGTACTAGGCGAGGCGTTGACGGGCAGAACAGGCGATGCGGCGCGACTGGGTAAAGATTCTGGCTTAGAGCCGACCCCGGCCGCCCGCTGTTTGTAGTCGTAGTCGGGCCAAGGATGGAAGAAATAAGACGGACTCCAAGTACGATTACATGATTTTATTTGACGACTGGGTACATCTTATCTTAGCAGTTGCGTCACGGGGAAATCTGCTCCTGATCCATCGCAAGTCCTTATAAAAGCTCTGGACGTCATGACACATGACCTCAAACGCGTTGCAACCATTGGCCAAAAGCTATAACTGGGCAGCTGTTTTCCCAGGGTTTGTTATGACTTTCAAGACGCCTATGTGGCTGGCTGCGGGGACCGTCTACAAAGTTACAAAGGAATTGTAGGGGACCGTGTATTAATTGCAGTTTTTGAACGCGGATTTCTTTGTTCCAGCTAGATTAAACTGCGTAGTTCCCGAAATATGGGATTTTCATAGGGTTTTGACTTATAATGTTACACACACACACACACACACACACATATATATATATATATATATATATATATATATATCATTACTATATATAAATATATAAATCATTACATTATATATGCCATCATAAGTATTGCGTTCACACAAACTCCATTCTTCTAAATTTACCAAAATTTCTTAAAATACAGCTTTTGGGCAAAATAATAACAGACATGACATACATAATATTTAGGAATTTAATGGAGTTTAATGGCCTAACGGCCAATGTAACTGGCATTTGACAAATAATAATATCACTTCGCTTCGAAACTATTGCCTATATTCATTACGAAATAGTATTCTAATACAATTATGTAATTAAAACACATCTGAAGCCAGTAATTACTATATATCACGTTCATAAGTCTCAAGTATTTAATTTTTAGAAGTTCTGCTAATTCAACGATCCCCATTTACTTCGCCTCGATGGAAATATAAACAACCTGAGATGCGCAGAAGCAGAAGATGCGCAGTTACCCAGTGTGCGTAGCGCCATCTGTTTGCAACAACGGCGTTATACTACTTTCTAAGAGACGTGTCCCCTCCTATAAATTTACCTTCGTGGGGTCGAAGTATGATCCTCCAACAGTGTTCTTAAACGAGAATTTCCCTCTGCTGTTTAGGTTCGTTTGCAGCCACTTTTCCTTTAATTGTGATGTTCCATCCCCTTGTTCTGTCTGGAAGTTGGGTTAGAATCCAGGAAAAGTGTTCTTAAACTAACTCCATTTACTGTTCCGGTTCGTTTGCAGGCAGGTTCCATTTCTTTGTGATTTTCCAAACCATGTATTGTATATTATTCACCTAAAAATAAGGATTATCGAGAACCTCCTGTGAGGTTGGGATTACATGTAAAATATTGTATTGGATGTACCTTCAAAACGCTTATTGATATATAAATAAAGATTGATGTCTCAAAGATACGGCTCTTGACCGTTTTTCTCACTGTTTCTTTCCCTAACAGGTTCCGCGTATTTTTACAAGATGAATTCGTGGAAGGTCGAAAAGTAGGGAATGCAATCTCGCTTTTGCGGGATTACTATATCATGGTTATAATTTTCATATTTAGGTTAGGTATTGTTTTAATTATGAATTAAGATAAAGTATTGATAGTGCTAGAATCTTACTTTTCCCCACTTTCCTCTATTAAAATTAATTTTGATTTGAATGAAATGTGAATCCCGCGGGATCCCGCAATCTCGCGCGGGATTGATATTTCATTCAAATAAAAATTAATTTTAATAACGAAAAGTAGGAAAATATAAGCACTATCAAGTTTAATACTTTATCTTAATTCATAATTAAAATAATACATTACATAAATATGAAAATTATAGTCATGGTATAGTAATCCCGCAAACGCGGCGAAAGCAGGCCGAAAAGGTAGGTTTTTCAGAGGTTCTTCTTTTTCGGGGCGCGCTTGGAGTGGAGTATGACATATACGTCACTTCCTTTATTGAGCGTTAATTCCGTCAGAAAAAAAAAATGTGAGTTACTCCCTAGTCGCCACTAAAGAAGTTTTACTTAAAAAAAAATTCTTTAAAAATGTATTTAATAACAAAAAATAGAATTTTTAATTGCCTTTTAATCATTTTTGGACCCCCTTAAAATATCTGTAAAATTTTGCGGGGAAGCTAAAACTTCCTAAGCCTTTTCGTTATTCAGGCTCCGAATCTGGGGAAGTCAAAATGTGTAAAATATTGCAGGTGCAGCACTTTTCATGCCTTCACTGTACAACTTGGGAGCGTTATCTTGTGAGATTATGCGCGTTATGTACGATGATGAGCATTACAATGTGAAATGACACTTTTCATGAATTTTGTATGAATACAAATGAACTGAAATTTTGCGAGTCAAACTTTGGCTCAAATGCCAACTTCAAGAAATTTTTTTCTTTTTCTTTCTTTTAATATTATTTACCACTACTTTCAAATAGTTTCATTGTATTGTATTTTTAAAATAATTTATAGGTTAAATAGTAATAATAAGAAAAAGAAGTAACGAGTAATTTTTAAAAAGTTCAAAAAGTGTAAAGGTATTCTTAAAAGCATAAACACCAGCTTCAGGTTTTCATTTTTTAAAATTTCATTTACAACAACACTTAAACAGTCGCTAGCATATAAATTATTTATGGATTTATTAAGCCATCAGAAAAAGAAAAAAAAATAGTGGTGAGTAATTTTTTAAAAAGTATAAAATTTGGCACTTGCGCTTTACGCATTTTTACGGCTTCTCTCGATGTAGGCTTGGCTAGATCCTGAATCCACCTAATTTATCACCTGCAAAACCTCCGATATCGAAGGTAATGCCTAATTTTGCATTTCGTTGAAATTATCTTTGGTTTTGAGGGAGAAAACCTTTCGTCTCGTTGATGTGGGATTACGTCCAATTATCTGGAATCTAGGCCGAAGGGTGGGGTGCCCTCCATGGGGATCTTTTTAAGGGGTCCTAACCCGTATCTACGCTAAGTTTCTGAGGAAACCACGGTATACTCCGAACGGTTCGGTCGGCGAAATCGACCTGATTTTGAACCAGGCATCTTCCGTCGCCAGTTCAGAGCACTATGCGCTCGGGAACTGGTCGGGCCTTTCGTCTCGCTACGCCCCCGTTACTTAAAAAAAAGTATATACAGCTGTGCAAATTATAAATTACAAGTTTTGTATCTCGAACTCTTTTAAATAATACTAAAAAAAGTTTCAAGAAATCTGAAATGCTTTTTTCCCCCTTTTAAATGGTGCTTTTCATTTTATTGAAACATGACGAGCACTAGTATTAGATTTACAAGATTCCATTCAGCGGCATAGCCAAGGGGTAGCTTGAAGATCTAGTGATGACGTCAAAGCTTCAGTTATAAGGCTTTTTATATCTAGAGGGCGTTGCCTTAGTTTGATAGTTAAGGCGTTGAATGGGCAACCTGTGGTCTGTGGATTCAATTCCGACATACTATTGAAGACCACTGTTCACATGCTGTATGCACCGTTCACATGCTCACACGTTAAATCCGTGGTTCCGAAAATTCCTCCGGCAATCGCTAGCAAGTTGTTCAGATGTACCAAATTCATCAGAAGTGTCTTCATCAAAAGCCCCTTCAGGGATCTAAAATGTGGCGGGAAACTCCATGGAGGGCCCACGCACCTCTAAATGACACATTTGGTGACGTAAGCTGTCCTCTCCTGCTAGTAAATAAACGCCAGAAGTCTCACTTTCGAACAAAAATAAAAAGGTGTTAATTATTAAAAAAAATACTGAATTAGATAAAGAATTATAAAACTATCATGCGTTTAGTTTCTGCAATTACGCATATTAAGTGATTTATTAACATGTGTTTCTGAAGCAATAGTTTTTTTAAACTTAAATCTGTCAAGCATACAACTTAGAGCGTGTTCATGGATCACATGATCACCATGTTAGATATTATATATAATATGGTGATCATGTGCCAATATCCTTACCAAACATTATATATATAATGTTTTGTATCGACATTTTTGTGTTGAATCATAAGGATTCACCGACACACTTTTAGTAACATTATGCAGAGACTTTTATACCATTCCAGCAAAATGGACCAGAAAGCTCAGCCGCTCAGCTTGCCGTGACCTTCGCAAACAAGACGCGCTTGCTCAAATATTAGAACATCCCATATGGGCTGAATTTAGACGTAAATTTAAAAATTGTATAGCAATATTTTGATTGTGGTTGCTTATCATCAGTTTATAAGATTTATTATTTCTTACATTTATCTTGATTTATTATTAATTACGGATTAAATAAGTCACTAAAAATGCGTTCAGAAATTGTGATTGCAGCTCCAATGTTTAATACTTATATATATATAATTTTAACTTTTGTTCTGAAGATATGTTTTTAAGCACTGATAAATTTGATAAATGATGATGAGCAACCAGAATTTTAATTGTATTTTACAAATTTTGATTTTATACCTAAATCGGTCTACTTAGAATGATGTATTCCTTAAGCCAGCAGTTTTTAGCTGCGAAGATCACGCCCTCGCTCGTTACTGCGAATTTGTACGCTCTTTTTTGCCGGAAGATTATTTACCACAATTTTTAATTAATTTTGTATTTTATATTTAAATTTATTCTTACATCATATTTTGAGCACTAATTAGTGGTGGTTGTAAATATTCTTCTGATCAAAGCATAAAAATTGGTAGCTATGGACATATATGACTTTGAGACTCATCACAGCATTGTGGACAAACCAAAAGTTGTAGCCTGGCTGCTTCAAAGGAACATATAGACGCTGAAGAAAGACTAAATTTGAGTTGTTTACATCTCGTATTCGCTGGCACCAGTACTCTTTTAACCTTCACTGCCTAACTCCATGGTGTTTATTGAGAGCATGCCTCTCTCACGTGACTCACTGTTTACTGAAGCGCCATTTTCTTTGGCTTCGTATGCATTCTTTTTTATTGTTTGTTAAGTATGGGATAAGCAGAACTGGATGCTTTTATCTCTCTGTCTGGTTAAATATTTTAGTTTGTGCGCAATATTATGTCACATCTTATCAACAGCTGATAAACATACGCATGAATGCTTCCCCCCCACGGCATACTTTCAAATTGATTTGTTTCCTCTTTTACTAGCTAGCTAAATATATATTTGAAGGGAATTGCTTTTTATTTGCTGCATTTGACCTTGGTTACGTGACAACTTGTTGTTTAGTAGGAAAAATTACGTAATGTTATCAACGGCTGAGTCAATGTAATTTTAGAATGACTGTTTTTAGTTACGCTAAAAAGATAATAAGAGGAGACATTCTCAGTTCTCATAACAGGTATAAATAAATATAAGTATATATATATATATATATATTTGATATTTTAAAAATGAAAGTTAAAAAACAGTTCGGGCAATCTCTTCTATTGACATTAACATAGGGGGACTTATCGTTCGCTGTAAGATGACAATAAAAAAAGTCCTAAATGTAACAGATAAAAAACACTCTTAATTTAATATACACGTAATATTTATGAACGCAGTATAGTTTGCTTTGGTGCATATTACGGTAATAAATCTTATAACAAACCATTTCTAATTTATGTTTTAAAATTTATAATCCAGTGTTGCCTTGACATAACTAAGACAATTAAGAAATTATTCTCGTGTCAAAATATAAAAATAATTAAAGTAGAGTGTGAAATGCTTAATTTAAATACTTAAACTCTCCGTTGCACACTAAAAGAAAATAGTTTATTCATTTTAATCTCATGAAAAATATCAAACTTTGTAATCTCGGGGAGCTATTTAGAATCCCACAAATTGCAGTTTTACTTCCAGATGACCTAAATTATGTGACAAGGTTTATCAACCTCCAGCAATTTTTAATTCATCGCGTAAGGTTTTACACCGCTGTAAATTAAATGCCTGTTAATTCAGTTATTTCACCTGGTTAGTTCACTTAGTTTTCTGATGGTGTAATATTATAACTTATGGCAACTTAAAAAAATGGTCTTTAAATAGGACTGTTACGGAGGGAAAGTAATCTTACGTTAAAATGTTCAGATTTAAATTTGCTAATGTTTGTGATTTAACAGCCGTAAAATACTTGAATTCACAAGTATATTGTTATGGAAATTGCTCTGTTGAAAGTGGTGTGTGTGTGTGCGAGAGAGAAAGAGAGAGAGTCGCATTTATGGTTCGATTAGAAAAATGCAAAAGAATAATTCAAACTGAACATTATTCCCATGGGTGCCCATTAAGTAACAATCTTTATCAGCGTTGTATGATGATATCTGTAAACCGTAAATTACTGTCTTGATGTGTTAATATTGTATAGGGGGAAACTTTATAATCAATGGGTTTTACTTGGGCAACCTCTTATTTTTTCAATAGATTATCCATACTTGTAAAAATACTACATCTAGCATATTGAGGCATGTGGATACGGTCAACTAGTAATTATTAGTAAAAAAAAAAGAAAAGATTCTTTTTTTTTCTTCTCACTTATGAAATCCAACGACTCCCACAAATAGGAATTGTGGTCTTCTTTCATGGACCATAATGTAGCTTCTTTTTAAGCAATACATAAATTGTCTGTGGGTAGTCATATCCCCAATAAAACAAACAAAAGTCCTAAACACATTCAAAGCAGCGGCGCGGACTGCATATTAATGTGGATTCTAGACATCCTAGAATCCAAGACATTCCCTAGATAACCTTAATATATTCTAGCGACATACCGAAGATGTCATTCATAGGATACTCAGATATCCTACGGACATCCCAAAATTAACAAAAATGTCTATAGGACATTGGTTCCCAACTCAACTTAACTCGCGGACCACTTTTCCACTTCCAGTTTAACCACGGAGCGCTTAAAGGAATTCTTCCTGGGGGAGGGGAGATAAAATCTAAAAAGTATATGATATATAAAAGACATCTATAAGACGTCTTTATACGACAGTCATTGGTTGACTACATGATATAAGCTCAAGTACGACTTTTATGCAGGTGATAATCTAAGAAAGCAGTTTTGTCTGTGACTTCTAATTTTCCATCTATACAATGCCTCACGCCTGCTTCATTGTGCTTTTTCGAAAACGCGCTGCTCTTGTTTACTGCTTACCACGCCTTTTCTGTGACATATTTTCAGATTCTTTTAATTTTTTATTCTCTCTCACTCTAATTTGTTTTGTTTGAAACATGCAGAACTAGATGTCTTTTTTATCTCTCTAAAAATGATTGCTAATATTCTAGTTCATATGATATATATTTGTAGCTGCCTTATCAACAGCTGATAAAAGTTCGGATAACAGAAACACAGTATCGACTTGATTCTGAAGTTTCCGCTAGTTCGTTAAATACCGAAAACTTTAATTGTTTTTATCAACATGTTTGGGTTGGTTATATGAATGGCTTGTTTTGAAGCATGAAGTACGTTATCAGCCGCTGAGTCATGGTAATTTTATAGTAGTTGATTTGCCAGGAGAAAATTTTAACTTTTCAAAAATACATATTTCTTTTTTACTTTCTTCTTCTTTCTTCTTTTCTGGAGAGATAAAACATCTCCCTTATTTTCCTATTTATCCTGATGTACATCACTTTCTAATCCTAATATGACTTTTGTTCAAATGTTGACATTTTTGAGTACCTAGCAAATGTACGATTGTCCAAAAATCAATAACATCATTCAGGTCTCGGACCCTTCAATTATTTTGAAAATTATTTATCGTAAATCCCGAGTCTGTTGAATTTAATCTTTATTGAAGGGAAGAAAATTTCCCCGGCCTTTTGTAATTACGCTTGTACAAGTCTTGTTGTATTTTAAATGAATCAAAACAGATTAAGATATTTGCGATGTAAATTTATTTACTGTGACATTTTTACAAGAATAACAGAAAATATTCTTTTTCAGGCTGCCAGAAGTTAGGATGTTGCTAATCTGCATTCAGAGATACATTTACACCAGGAGAGTCACTCAGATAGTTCCTGTGTACTAAGAAACGTGCAAGACAGTAAGATGAGGTATACAAGACGAGACAGAAATAACAACGACAACAATAATATTACCAATAATAAATCAATAAATAAAATATAAATCGATTTGTAACGCCTATTAATTAACTGAATTTTACATTCATTCAATATTAATTGAAATGGTTAAAAATAAATACTAGTTCTTTTTTTTCTTTCTTAAATTCAGAGTGGTTACAATTAATGGTGTTTTACGGAAAAAATCGTGATTTCGGTACATAAATGTAAGTAAACTTATGCATCGAAGAGTATCAAGCAAGGCCGTACACAGGGGGGGGGGGCAGAGGTCTGGTCCTCCCTCCTCCCCGAAATTTAAAATTTTATTAACAAAACAACAACAACCTTTTTGTGAAAAATTGAGCCTTTTTCACCTTTTGGTCCCCCCCTCCGAAATTTGTTTTGTGGTATGGTAATGGTAAAATGGGTACGACCTTGGTATCAAGCCCTTCGGAATTTTTAGAATACCTCTTTACAAGCTGCACTGTACAGAGTAATAAATGATAAACCTGTATGAGGTACGAATCTCAGAAACAAATTGTAAAAATTGAAATTTTATCAGGATGTGTCCCTCTCCGAAAATTTTTACTGTGCAACTCCATGTAGAAGAATTTTTTCAGTAAGCTTCATAAAGGGCAACGTTGTTTCATTTATTACGGTGTGTAGTACAACTTAATGAAGAATCATCCTGAACATTTTCGAGAATCTAGCGCAATCAGTTTATTTTCCTTTATTAGTTAAAATGTTTCCACTAGGTGGCGTTTAGCATGATAAAACACAAAACATAACCATGGAAATGGCTAATCTGAAATGTACAAGCAATTTCAAAATTTATTCAACAATTTCTGAGCATTTATTAACTAAATACTAACTTGTGCAAGAATTTTTTGTTCATTCCTTTTATTTATTCCATTTAAAAATCCACTTGTTTTCAGTTATCGCTACAAAGGTTACAAAACTGACAATAGACATGTTTAAAGCCACCTGACCAGAAAATTGGTTGAAACATAAATAATTAAATAAATGAGTGCCAGCACTTTTAGAATTTATAACTGCTTCAATACGGATTTTTTTACGGGAATTGCTAAATTAAATTTAAAATGTTATTGCTAAAAAAAGAGGGCACTAGGGTTTTACAGAAAATTTTCAATCTTAAGAATAACAAACAAAATTTCACTAACATTAATCGTCGTATTTCGTGAAAAATCATGTTATTTTTGAACATTAATTAAAAAAAGGCTAATTAAGTCAACCACTTTATTTTTTTCAGAATGACTCAAGAAAAAATCTAAAAAATCAACAGCTTTACTGAATGTGTCACTCTTCGAAAAATTTTGTGCACTTCTATGTTCAAGAATTTTTTTCTGGAAGTTTCATAAAAGATTTTTTAGCATTTAAATTTAAGTGTATAGTGCAGCCTATAAAAATCATCCTGAGTTTTTTCCATTCCCTTTTGTAATTAGTTTATTTTAATTTGTGTGCTAAGACCATGAAGAGTCTCGTTTCTTTAGCCTATATCCTTACTATTTGACAATATTGTAAAATTTCTTCGAAATATCAGTTTTTACCAAGAATCTTAGCAGAGTTGTAGGAAAAAAAAAAAAGAAAAAAAAGCATTTTTCGGTATACATTCCGGCACAAGCTGATAGCTTAGCTGAAATCTCTGACTACAACAGTGACGAATTGTCTGTTTTACACAGCCTGACCAGATCTTAGCCGAGAGGCTGGGCATTGCGGCCCTCCCCCACAACCCGAAGTTTTGGACTCTTGTTAACTGGATAAAAATAATTGTATTTTTGTGAGAAATTTTACCTTTCTCACCGTTTGAGAGATCTCATTTTTTTTTCTCCCTCCGTCAGTGAAAACCGATTTCAAATGAATCGGTATTGTACTGGTACTGGTACAGTCTAATCCCCTTTTAACGATACTTCGAGGAACCAGGGATTTACTTCACTATATCCGGTAGTTCGTCTTACCAGAAATTAGAACCAGAAATTATTTATAGTAGGAAAACGGCCGGACCAAAATATTCATGTCGTTATACACCGGGTTCTCTATAACGGTATTCGGCTGTGCAAACTAACATCTTTAGTGCAGCTATCATGGGTGCCCATACGAATTTTTCTAGGAGAGGGGGGGGGGCAAACTCCAAAATTTTTTTCTAGAGGGGGCAAATTTCAATCTTTTAACAAATTTAGTTCTGTTTTTGCCATTTGTATACATCATGAGGCATTAATCTAAAACTCTAGGGGGAGCATAAGGGGGGGCAAGTGCCCTACCTTGCCCCTCTTATGGACGCCCATGGCAGCTATTGCTGTTGCTAGACTAGAGAAATACAAGTTTGGCAAACAAACACAACCAGAATGGGTGCCCATATAATTTTTTGTAGGGGGAGGGGGGACCAAGACAAAGGTCCTGCCCCAGAAAGATACTATGAACCATTTCTTCTTATACCAGTACGTAAATCATAACGCTAATGTAAGAGCTAGGGGCGGGGGAGTGCACGGCTCCTCCGTGCCCATATGTATGGGCTCCCATGTCAACCAGTGAAAGGAGAGAAACATCTTAAACCTTCAGTTTCATTTCCATGTACTTTGTTTGCTCGGCCTTAGTAAGTTCTTTCGAAATGCGGATGACGTCACCGGATTTGATCAACCGGTGATAATGCCATATCGTCTACTCGGTACTCCCCCCCCCCCCTTTTTCTACACACCGCAACCCTTTTGCCATTTACAAGATGTAATCGTTCCTCAGTTATTCTTTTCTGTTTGTTGTGATTAAAAGCTTGCTGTTTTCTCAGGCGGTTACAGCTGCATGGCCCACATTGGGGTTTCTGAACCTGTTGTTCTTTTTTCTTTCTGGTTTTTCGGAGGAAAAAGGAGGGACTGCGACGAAATAAAACAAAAAAAAAATAAAAATAAAAATGAAAATACATGAGGCAACCTGTTCTGGCCCATCGCTGCTCTCTTGGGCTTAACAAAGAAAAAGAATTTTTGGTGTTTTCATCTTTAGGAGGAACTCAGTAGATGAAAAAAAAAAAAACTCCTTGAAGGTCAATTTCGAAGGGCTGGAAATAGGATGTTATGTCAGTTTGATGTGCAAAGGGAAAAAAAGAAAAGAAAAAATTTCTCCTCTAAAATGCAGTGGAGGAAGAAAATGCAGATGAAAGTATTTTACCTGGTATAAAAGCATAATCGCTTGAATAACATCTCATCCATTTTTGATGTATTTGCACGCATGCTATTCGTAAGTAAACGGATTATGGAGTGATTAGTAGAGATTTGTTCGGGGCTCATTTTTAAAACAAACTCCAACAATAAGGTCGAAGTATACTTCTAATCCGTAACTTGAGAGGTTTCACTATAGAGGAGAAATAAGGGATAGAGAGAGCTTGGTAACCCTAACTTGAGGCACTTGCCCCATCAACTGACTTGTGGCAAGATCTCGCGCTCATAATTCATACGCATCCAACTAGGAAAAAAAGGGTATCTAGCTGCTCTTCATATGGATGCAATTCATGCTTTGTGGAAGGTTATAGAATAACATTTTACACGAGAAGTTCCTTTTTTTTTCATATTTTTAAAACTCGGCAGTTCGGCTGTGAGTTCGTTTAAATCATTATCAAGGTTGTCGAAGGAAAGAAACTCTCACCAATCGGACAGACTAGTGTCCTAAATGAAGGTATACCAGGATCACGTCGGATCACAATGCTGGTAAAGTATTTGAAGAGAGAGCGTGGGGCGAGAGCTGGGTTTGAATACAGGGACTTATGGGTGGTAGAATAAGGCGCAATCCGACTCAGCCAAAAGGTACCTATTCGACCGACCTTCAATTGCCGGGTGCTGTGTGCGCGGAGGTGATCTCGTGCCGCCACACTACTCCCCCCCTAGAGAGTCAGTCGAGGCTGACGAACGATATTCCAAACGTTATGGAATGCTGCCACTCGTTGTGGATTTTGTGAGGTTGCTGCCGCTCGTTGCGGACTTTGTGAGGTTGCTGCCGCTCGTTGCGGACTTTGAGAGGTTGCTGTCACTCGTTGCGGACTTTGAAGGAGCCGAGCGAGATATGGAAGAAGGCGGTGCTGGCGCCATCTGTCGCTGTAGGCGAGAAGGAGAATGCGTGTTCGTTGTCCGGGTCATCAATGAAGGGAGAGCGTGCGGCGAGAGTTGGGCTTGAACCCCGGGACTTATGGTTGGTAGAATAAGGCGCAATCCGACTCGGCCAAAAGGTACCTATTCGACCGGCCTTTCAATTGCCGGGTGTTGTGTGTGCGGAGGTGATCTCGTGCCGCCACATATTCATGTCCATATCGAATATGGTGTAAAATCGATTTGTGTTCATACGGATAGTATATCGAAGACTACACCTGCAGTATAGAATTAGGTTTTGCCGAAGTTAACATCGGGCTGGAACAATTTGGATTTATTTTAAAATTAAAACAGCAAAATGAAAATAGTGGTGAATAATCTTCCGAAAAAAGCATTAAAGTTGTCATGTGTATTAAATCCAGAGCATGAGTGATGGAAAGTTTACTACCAACGCTCAAATATGGGAAATAAATTATTAAACCAGCTTACAAGCTTCTGAGACTAGGAGGCAATAAATTCACTCTGCACATTATGTTTCAGAGAGAAATCTTTATCTCACGCGTCACTGCTTTGCTTAGAATTTGTGTACTACCTCCTGCGAGAGTTTAATTTTATTATACGTTTTATTAGCATGGCGATCACTGAACGTAATTTTTTTTTCATTCCAAATGTTACTATTCATTAATTGTGGTGGTGGTATTTTTTTCAAGAACATACAATATCTTTTATATTTTCTACGATTCATTTTCTATTAATAAATTCTAATTAACGTTTTTCTGAACTATTATCGGTGTCTGGGCTTCTTGGCTACCCACTAATGAAAAAGCATTATCAAAATCTGCTCAATTTGTTGTGCATTAAAAAAAAAAAAACTTCTAATTCACAACGATGAGGAGCGAAATGAACTCAATTTAGTTTCATTTAGAAGATATAAACTTCATTTCGTATAACATATAATCTGAATGTAGAATGACATTTGCATCGCTGATGAATTTCAAGGGATTACATAATAACCCTCTACTTCAACCTGTTTAATGCGCTGAAAAGTCCGTATCATTTCGTTTTCTTAATATCGAATAAATTTATATTTTCGAAAATCCATAAATAGTATTCCATGAAATATTAAATGGAATCCCACTGCCATTTTAAATGTTAATTCCTTAAATACCGTTCAAGATAAATCAATAAAATTTACTGAAAATTGCCCTGTTCGATAGCTTTCGAGGAAACTTACAGTGAACTATACCGGTTGCCTTGTTGAAAAAATTTAATTTTTTTTGTTCGCTACAAGATCACTAAATTTCCAGTTTCTTGAAAAAGTGGCTCCGCCCACCCTAAGCATGTGCACACCTCAAGCAACATCCTGTAGATACAGAAAGACTTACAACTGAAGCTTTGACGCCATCACTAGAACTTCTTATAAGACGTTATCAATCACAAGTTTTGCAGTTTACATACAATTCATTTTAATAATGAATGTACAAAACACAAGAAGTTACATTGACATATAAGTAACTTCAAATTTTTAAACAGTAGTTATATTTCATTAAATAGAAACACCACAAAAAACGTATAGGAATTTTAAATTTAGTAATTAAAAATTTTCCTTGCAGACTGTGGTGAACTTCTTAAATCTTTAAGCTGAAGAAGGCAGCCGCGCCATTTAAAGTGGCAGTGGCTGTCGTAAGAGAACGCCTCCATCAGTGAGAAAATTCTATTTCGCCGATTACGGGAATTAAAAGTTGGGATAAGTGCTCGAAAACTAATTGACATCACGTCTTTTATTTCCACTGCCGGAAAGCTGTTTCATAAGAAGCATTAGAAATTAGCGCACTCTTAGCGAAAATTAGAAAAAGTAACAGCGAAATTAAAAAAAAAAAAATCTGAAATTCTTCCAGATTTTATTTACGCACTCGGCTGGACGAATTTCAGTTTTTTTTTTAAAATTAGTCCAGTCATTTGGTTAAAGAAAAGGGGGTTACCTGGAAAGTTTTCCGGGAGTTTTGAAAATGGGCAATTTTATAGATTTCGATGTTGCTCTTTCCGAATTTCAACTTTGCCCCCTCGTATCTTTGCCGCTCGCGCCGCCATATTCGAAAAATGGCGCCTAAAAGCAGTTTTTTGACTATATCTCCTTTGCGACTCATTTCACGAAAAAAAAAACAATTACAAAAAAAGAAACTAGGGAAATTTTCCTACAATTTATGTAATTACCTTTTTTACGTAAAATCAATAGTTTTGGCGTACGAGCGCCGCAAAGTGAAGTTCCGAATGCGTTTTGGCCAAAAAACTCATTTCCACACCACCTTGTGAGGTAGAGTAAGCGGCATGTTTTTTTTTTTTTTTTTTTTTTTTTTTTTTTTTTTTAAATCGTGGTATCCCCAGTAGGCCTAATCCACGTGCATTTAACTAAGGCAAAGTTTAGCGCATTTTCCTTCGCTTCGCTGTTCTTGATGGACCAGCTGTTGCGAATTCATTGTCCCTAATACCGATCGAAATATCACACTCCGAAATTTCTTCCACATCAGCCGCAATGGGATTATCAGTTTCATAGCAATCCCCTTCGTTCTAGATTTCCTCATACGTCTGCTCGAAAATAGTCTCCGATTCCTCTTCATCGCTATCTTGTAATAACCATTGCACCATTACCAACCATTAGGTACCATTGCAATTCGTGCATATAACGGAGCACTTTAACCAGCCTTTCTGCATCCACAGGCTTTCTGATATCTCTTTCTGCATTTGTAGGAAATAAGTTCCAGTTGAAGACAAAATTTGAAGCTAAGAATTTCATGGTCAGACAAGCCACGGAAGATGCAGATACGCTAATAATAAATACCGCAATAACCGTTTCATCGGTATTTGATTTCGTAATAGTTGTGGGCGAAGATGTAGATCCTTTTATTCTTTTGACGGCTCTATCTACGAGCTCAAACATATGTATTCTCATACCAGGAAAAGCAGTATCGCAACAAATATATTCAACAAAAAGTATCATAGATAAACCAGCCGCAGATCAAATTTCATTCTTTCATGCCTTCAGCGGCTGTGATACATCAGCAGCATTATTTAATCAAGGAAAAATGAAATTTATTAATGTTCTCCGAAAAAATCCAGATTTAAACGACGTTGTCCGTGTATTCAAAAATCCGAATGCTGATCGAGAGATCATTGCTAAAGCTGGAGAACGCTTCCTTCTTGAATTATACAGTAATCTGTAAGCGAGGTATATCTTTAAACAACTAAGATATGCATCCTTCACAACATCAGCATGTAAAAATAAATTTAATACTGCGTCACTACCACCAACAGAAGGAGCAGCAAGACAACATTCGTTCCGAACCTATCCATCAGGTTCAGCAGTGGTATGGGAATAAACAGAATGCAGAGCAATGGGGGTGGAAAAGACACAAGGATGGGCTAATTCCTGTCACCACATTCGAGCCCCCAGCTCCGGAAAGCTCGTTAAAACTTATTTCTTGCAAATGCAGAAAGAGATGTCAGAAAGACTAGGTTAAATTGCACCGTTGCACGAATTGCGATGAAACTGATAATCCCATTGCGGCTAATGTGGAAGAAATTTCGGACTGTGATATTTCGATCGGTATTAGGGACAATGAATTCGCAACAGCTGGTCCATCAAGAACAGCGAAGCGAAGGAAAATGCGCTAAACTTTGCCTTAGTTAAATGCACGTGGATTAGGCCTACTGGGGATACCACGATTTAAAAAAAAAAAAAAAAAAAAAAAAACATGCCGCTTACTCTACCTCACAAGGTGGTGTGGAAATGAGTTTTTTGGCCAAAACGCATTCGGAACTTCACTTTGCGGCGCTCGTACGCCAAAACTATTGATTTTACGAAAAAAAGGTAATTACATAAATTGTAGGAAAATTTCCCTAGTTTCTTTTTTTGTAATTGTTTTTTTTTTTTCGTGAAATGAGTCGCAAAGGAGATATAGTCAAAAAACTGCTTTTAGGCGCCATTTTTCGAATATGGCGGCGCGAGCGGCAAAGATACGAGGGGGCAAAGTTGAAATTCGGAAAGAGCAACATCGAAATCTATAAAATTGCCCATTTTCAAAACTCCCGGAAAACTTTCCAGGTAAAACTACCAAATGACTGGACTATATATCTATTCAATCAATTCTGCCATATAGAGGAAAATGATAACTGTAAGTGCTCATATATAGACTCTTGTTTGTGGCTGAAAATTGCATCAATTGTTGTTTAGCCCCTAGTGGTGAAATGTTTTGGATTAGTGCGTATTGGAAAATCTGAAGTATCCATTTCAGTTATGAAATCGGATCCTTGATCGGAATTTACTTCTATGTTAAAATCTCCTACTAAAACAGTCTTATAATCATCCTCCTTCAGTAACGTTTCGAATATAGCGTCTAATTTATCTTCATAGAAATTCGAGGACTGCGTATGTAACTGCAAATCTCACTTTATCTTGAATATACGCAATGACCATTTGAACACCATTGATCTGGCTCGTGTAGGCACGGGTAAAATGCTTCATTTTCTTTTTATAAAGTTTTCCTCTATAAAAATCATAACTCCAGATGGCTTTCTGTTTTGAAAACCACTGTCTTTCCGTTCGAAGCGAATCCTGGTATTTGAAAATCATGTGAAGGGACCCAGACAGCACAGCAAACTTGCATCAAACTTGCAGCAAGCTTGATTTATCAAGTCAATAAACTTAAAAGCTTGAATCAAGTGTTCTAGTTTACACTTGCCCAATGCAAGCTTGCATTAGCATGCTTGCCCAGCAAGCTTAAAAAATTTTCCTAAAAAAAAAATTTCCTAAATATACGGGGCGCCGGTCGGCGAACTCGCCCCACATATTTTATTTTTCTACGCATTTTCCCCTCTACGCTGAAATTTCAAGTTATCTTAATCTGTTACCATCAAGCTTCCGCGGCTGGGTTCGACACGGTATCTATGGGTTGGGAAGCCAGCATCCTAACCACACGGTGAACCTGAGTTGCGCTATTATGACTAAAGTTTGAAGTGACTGTTAGAGTTATCACGCCGTTTTCTGGCGAGATCGATTGTGGCCGATGTGTTGATCTGTTTCTTTTATTTTTCCATGGGATGCATCAAAATTAAAATAATGTTATGTGTGATTTAGAGACTATACTAATAGGGAAATAAACATAATATGAACTTAGCAGCACACGTTTTAAAACTTTCAATATCGTGACACTCATGTTGGGCTATATTGGCCAAAATCGAGACAAACGACTGATTTTGAAATCAATTTTGTAGTATATATATATATGAAGCCAAACAGAGTACTGTTCTACATAAATATTTTACAATTATATTAGCATAAATAGCAATAATAAATGAATATAATTATTATCAATATCATTACTGTTAATATTATTGCTACAGTTTTTCTCCATTTCCACAACCTCAACTAAGTACTTCTTAGCTACTGCAGCTAGTACTACGTAAAACATAGGCTAGATATACTAGTGTAATATTTATTTTATTATTTATTCATTTAATTATTACCATTTTTATTCTTTTTATTTATTCATTTAATTATTACTTTTTTTATTTATTTATTCTTTTCCTTTCCATACTTCCAAAGTATTATTAATATATCATTTTTTATTCACACTCCATGGCATTACTTGTCTATTGATTGCATTAAGCCTTCTCTGATGGCAACATGCACTAATACTGCCTCCATTACTGAGCTTTGATCTTCGTGTCGGTCCACTTCCTCGTTGTTTATTTCTAATAGCTACGGTCGCGCCCCCAAGTTACAAAAGGACCCTAATTTTGGTCAGGTAACTTGCAGAAACCTAGCTATTATTGTTTTTTTCGATTAAATTGAAATGTGTGTGCGGTGGCGCCTGATGATAGAGCACACCATTTCAATATTAATTCCATTTTCCGACTATATCTGATTACATGTGATTAGGCTTAAAAGCACACCAGTTCTAATTTGGCGCTTTATATTCAATTTTTCCACTCTTTCATTGCCTTAAAAGGCTATATTTAAACACTTATCCGGTATAAGCTTGTTAATTGGCACCATGTGCTATCTACTTTTTTATTTTTTTATATTTTTTTCACTTTATCATTGGATTATCTTGGGATTTCACTTTACGTAAGTAAGCTATTATATATTATATATATATATATATATACTACTTAAATATATATATATTTAAGAATTTCAATATTTGGAGATCTAGAATCTTTTTTTTTTTTTTTTAATTCTATGGTCAAGTACATTTATGACTGATGATAAATTATTTGTGGCTTTCCAAGTCAAACAGTAATCAAGTTGTATTCAAGCTTGACAGTTCAAATGACTTAAATTCGACGAGGAAATATTTGCTGACTCTTTTTTTTTTTTTTTTTTTTTTTTTTAATCTCCAAGCTTGCTGCAAGCTTAAAATGAATTGAACTGTCAAGCTTGTATTAATACGTCAAATTCAAAGAAATGTCAAGCTCGATTTAAGCTTATGTGCTTCTGGATATGTAACAGAAAAATGTATATTTATGACTTATGACTTATGGAGGGGAGGCCCACAAGGGGCCAGGCACCGCGACCATGGGTCTATTGTACCAACCCCAAGTCCTGAAGGGCCCTATGAAAATAGCCCAGTAGCAGATGCGAACATCAGCATAGACCTAACAGACATTTTGTGAAGCTCCCAGGGCTCAATGACATGGCGCCCAAGATGCTCAAACCTGTAAGCCGAAAAGTACTCACACTCACAGAGGATGTGCAACGCAGTTTCCTCTTTAAGAAGACAACCCCGACAAGTGGGATCATCGACAATCTTCATTATATTTAGATGCCTTTTAAGGCAACGGTGCCCAGTTAGCAGACCAAGCCCTACGGAGACTGGACCTATTGAGACGCAGAAGTTCCTTGCATCTGTCACCAGGGAAGCCAAGATTAATCTCTTTAGCCTGCCTCTGGCCACCACAATTAAGCCAGTTAGAATACTGAAGCCTCCGAAAGTGGTTAAGAACAGTATCCCTATAACTTTTACCCGAGATGCCAAGAACCGGCTCAGGGCCAACAAAAGAGGAACTAGAGCCCGCCCTGGCAAGGAAATCAGCCATCTCATTGCCGGGAATGCCAGAATGGCCAGGAACCCAATACAGAGTAACCTTATTGAGACGAGAGAGCTTGCAAAGCTCCAAATAACACTCCCAGACCAAGTAGGAGGAAATAGCAGTGCTTTGTAAGGCTAGCAAAGCAGCCCTACTATCAGAGCAAATGAAGATATGCTTCCTGGAGTATCCAGCCTTTAAGCAGAAAACACTACACATGAGGATAGCATAAACCTCTGCCTGAAAGACAGAGGCATGAAGACCCAGAGAATAAGAGAGCTTAATGCCATTGTCCAGACAACAAACTCCAGCTCCAGTACGATTACCAAGCTTGGAGCCATCAGTGTACCACACAATACACCTGTTCTTACTATAATTAGGAGGCTTTCGCCAGTCATCTCTAGAGGGGAAATGAACAGAGAAAGACCCATCAAAAACATGCCTGACAAGCATATTATCAGAAGGCATACAACAGAGAGGATGCGTCAACATAGATGAATCAAGATCACCCCATGAAAGGTATTGCGAATAACCCCAGGTCCATAAGCCTCTTTCTGCAGACCAGGGCCTCAGCCTCAATAAAGGAATGCAGAGGCAAAAGGTTTAGAAGCAATTCAGTGATTGCAGTAGGAGTTGTACGAAGACAACCCGTGATAGCCAAACACGCCATCCTTTGAAAACGGGTAAGATCCTTCCTAGATGAAACTAAGGAAGATCTAGACCACCAAACAATGGACCCATACGCAATGATCGGGCGAACAATCATGGTGTAGATCCAATGAATAGACCGAGGGCTCAGGCCCCAAGTCCTGCCAATAGCACTTCTACAAGCCCAAAAGACTCGTTTGGCCTTAGCAAGACAGTAATCAAGATGATTCTTCCACCCCAAATGGGAGTCAAAGTAAACACCCAAAAACTTCACCGAAGAAGAATATGCAATGGGCTGTCCAAAAAAAGAAAACTTAGAAGACTTGAAGTGCTTAGCACTAGGAAAAGCAACCAAACATGTCTTCAGGGGATTGACAGAAAGCCCAGTAACAGAACACCAGCTCTCCACCACTTTCAAGGCCGAGTTAATGAAGCCAGTGACCACCGGGCCAAACTTGCCCCTGGCCACAATGGCAATATCATCAGCATAGCCAATACAGTGGACCCCAATGATAGATAACTTAGCCAACAAGGAGTCCACCACAATACACCATAATAAAGGTGAAAGAACCCCACCCTGGGGAGTACCAGCAGAAAGACGTGCCACCAAGGTGTCCCCCAGAAGCGAAGCAGAGATAAGCCTGTACGAGAGTAGATTATCAATCCACTGACAGACAGTTTTATCAACACCCTTGGAGACAAGGGCAGACAAAATCGTACCAGAGGGAACTCTATCAAAGGCTCCCTCGATGTCAAGAAAAACAGCAAGTGCCACTTCCTTACAGCAGACACTTTTCTCAACAGTAAAAGCAAGATCATAAAGAGCAGTAGTAGTAGATCTGCCAGGCTGATAGGCATGCTGATTAACAGACAAAGGGGAACGACTAAGCAACGTATCCCTAATGTGCCTATCAATAAGCTTCTCAAGAGCCTTTAAGAGAAAAGAAGAGAGACTAATAGGTCTAAAAGACTTAGCCTCAAAGTAGTTGTCTTTTCCGGGCTTAGGGATAAATACAACACGAGTGTGCCTCCACAAAGTGGGAACATACCTTAAAGCAATGCAAGCCCTAAAGATCTTGCATAAAGAAGGAGAAAGCAGTGCAATGCCTTCCCTGAGAAGGATAGGAATAATACCATCCATACCCGGAGTTTTATAAGGTCCAAAAGACTTAATAGCCCAAACGACCCTATCATAGGTTACAATCTTGCGTGCAACATCCCAAGCCTCTTTATCACTGACAAAAGCAGGAGCAGGAGAGGGGATACACACATTGTCAAGAATGACACAGTTCGGGAAGTGAATCCTGAACATCTCAGACAAAGTCTCACTGCCCGACTCAGAGAAGTGACCATTATGCATCTTAACACAGTTAAGGTTAGATGATTTGTTTTTAGCCAAAAGTTTAACCAATTTGGCAGAAGCAGACAAATCATTGATGTTGCTGCAGTAGTCCTGCCAAGAAGATTTCTTGGCACACCTAATCGCTTTATTAAAGCTGGTGAGAGAAGCTTTATAAGCTTGCCAGTCACCCGTTTTCTTGGCTTTATTAAAAAGCCTCCTGCAATTTTTACGCAAGTGAGTGAGCTCAGTTGTCCACCAAGGGACACGCCTCCGGGCAACAACTGTGCTCACCGGACAAGACTCATTATAAGAAGAGCAGATAGCCCCAGTTAGGGAGGAAACGGTGTCATCAATATCACTAGGAGAAGATAACTTACCGCTGATATTCCTCAAACAAAGTTTGAGCTTCTTTCTGTAGGAACCCCAGTCAGCTCTGCGCGGGTTCCTACCTTGACTCTTCACAGGGATGAGTCCTTTAATGGAAAAAAGAATTAGTTTATGATCAGATAAAGTAATATCATCCGACACATGCCAATTCTCAATAAGATCATAACAATGACCATTACAAAGTGAAATATCAAGAACTTCACTTCTATTACTGGTAACAAACGTAGGTCTGTTTCCCTTGTTAAGAATAAATAAATTATACAGCAAAATATATTCCAAAAGCTCATCACCCCGAGGATTGCAGTTAGTGCTACCCCAGACAGTGTGGTGAGCATTAGCGTCACAACCAATGATAAGCTTTGTGTTCGCAGTACAGTACTCAATCAAAGATTTAGCACTGACCGCAAGAGGATCACTGCTATCAAATGGAAGATAAGCAGACAAGAGAACCACGCTGTCGTCGTTCATACTAATCTTGACCGCAACATTATCTTCATCAAGATAATTGGCTAAGACTAAGGCATGAAGCTTGGCATTAGCTACAATGCAGGCTCTAGGCCTGACAGCAGTAATATACTACAATATATTAAAGCCTTTAACATTAAGACCAAGGATCTTCCCATTGAGAGTCCAAGGTTCCTGAACAAGAGCTATATCAACCAATCCATCAGCAAGCCGCTTGCACAGGAGTGCGGAGGCACCCTTACTGTGATGGAGGTTAATCTGAGCAACATTAATACAATCCACAGCACAAGCAGGAAGGAAGAAAAAGCACAAAGCTATAGTAATTTAGCTGGTAGGATTGGGGCAGTGCACAGACTCCTCCAAACCCTCGACAGCCAAAATCTTATCAGCCTCATCACCAGAGAGAGGCTGAAGAGTAGAATCGGAGTCTGAGTGAATACCTAACTCACCCAGCCCAGAAAGACCAACACTACTCACCTTTGAGGAGGCGTGGCCCTCGTCGGATGACATAACCACGTCCTCAGTCTCCTCCACATCTTCCGCAGCAGCAGATTCCGAAGCAGCCGCAGCCGACGCAGGCTTCTTATTAGGGTCCCGGAGTATCTTGAAGACACCCCGTTCCACCCCCGTATGAGCACTGAAGTCTGCCTTCCGAATCGCTTCAGCAGCCTCACAGTCAACCTCAAAGATCCATCTAGTCGAGTGGGGTTCCTCACTAAAGTGAAGAGCGCGCCACTCGGTCGATTTCAGCAATGGGTTAAACCGGTTCAGCCGCTTCAGCAAAACCTCCGGCTCCTTCGTGACCCTATCCTTAGTTTTAAAAGCAACCTTAACAGGCTTGGGCAGTTCACTGGCCTTCAAGACCTTCAAGGCCTCACCATCCAAAACCCGAGAGTTGCCATTAAAGGCAGATTCGACCCACTCAGAGGTAAATGCATCATCGCACTGAACAATCAGTGCTCCGCTCTGCAGTCCTGTACTAGAGATCCTCGGCAGCTGCCCGTCCAAAGGGATCGAGTCCACTAACCGAAGGATCTCAGCATTAATCTTCTCCTCACACTCCTTGAGCAATTTGCTCTTGGGGAAGGAGACCTTAACAATAGCCAACTTGACTCCGCTGAGGACCTGAGCGAAAGAGCCAGATTGGAGAGACCCCGCACCAGACTTCTTCCTCTTTGCCACAGCAGGAGACAGGGTGCCCGAGCCAGGCCTCTGCCTCTTGCGACCCTCATCCTTCTTAACAGCTTTGGACTGAGCCAACTGGTCAGACCGGGGCTTTTCAGCCTCAGCCATGGCCTTAGCCTTCTTCCTTAGCCGCCTCTTTTTGGATTTGGAAACAACACTCTGCCACTCTCCCACAGCCTCAGGAGGCTGCTCACTTTCGTGAGCCGCACTACCTTCATCCGTGGTGAGGCAGGGTTGTGTAGAAGAAGGGAGGGCAGTGGAAACCACCGCCGCAACCCCCGTTTGAGAGCCGAAGCCCTCCTTTGGAGACTGTAGAACATCTGACGAAGAGGACCCTCTACCTAAATCCTCAACGCCGGGAGACTGTAAAACATTTTTCGAAGGGGGCCCTCTGCCTAAACCCCCAACGCGCTCCTTTTTAGACTGCGCGACGAGCGATGCAGTATCATCAATGTTAATATCCACGTCCATATTAACAGGTAAGGCCACTTAGCCGTTGCCGTTGCCAGCAACGTTACCAGGGTGCACCACGAGGAGGCTGGCCTTGCGCACCCCAAAATGTATATTTAAAAATTTAGAGATTCGCCCGAAAATGTTTATGTTCAGTAGAGATTAGCAAAGGAAATCGCTCATGGTAGCGATCAGTTAACAGTTAATGAGCTGGCTGCGGGGCATTCGCATAAGTTCACCATCTTACCCCGCCCTCAACCCCATACATACTATATTTAGAGGTACGGAATTTTCGTTATAAGAAATAGATGCGAATTTATGCGAAACTTTCTTATAATTGCGAATAGATACGAAATGTAAGCAATTTCTGAATAGACGCGAATTTGAGAGAAAATTTCTTATTTTTGTAAATAGGCACAAACAGCCCCCCTTTTTTTAAAGAAGAAGAAAAAAAAAAAGGAAAGATAATTTGCTTAAACTTTTTTTTCAAACGAAATTCAAGAATTGAATAACCTTCATATCTGAGCCGTGCCCGAAGTTAATTAACAAATTAGAAGATTCAAGTTTGCTCACCATTTGTGGAACAAATTAGAAGGCTTGGGAACAACTCTTGAACAACGAAGTTAGGGAATTTGAATTTAAACACAATGCTAAAAAACCGTGTCTGGGAAAACTTTCTTTGCACGCGAAATTAAATGCAACAAATGAAGCCCATTGTTCAATTATTTTGCCCATCTGTGGCTGCAAGTATGTTACCACTTTGAATTATGTTGCTGGAAAGCTTTTCAAAAATCCCTTTCTTCAGAACATTTCCTCAAAAAGAAATCATTGATAGCTACACCATAGCTGCCAGCCATTCAGTTTTTATCGGAACATTTTGCACCACTATTTTTAAACAGTTTTATTTTATATTAAAAATATGGACGTCAGGAATGAGCCATTAGAGCAGGGGTTCCCAAACTATTTTACCCCGCGGCACCCTTGTCAGACTAAAAACTTTCGCGGCAGATTTCCTTTAAAACAATATGAATATGTATATTAGAATGAAGCAGTTTGGATGCGTTTCACGTTATTTTTTGTTTGTTTGTTTATAGGGCTAACTATCAAGAAAGTACTCTCTTGGGAAAGGGATATAGACAATACCCCCATTTCAGAGAGTTCCTATAAAAGAGAGGCTACAAGGCAGTCTTGAACTTGACTGAAATATTTTTGTTTGAGCCCACTTAGTGATCGGCTCTGCTCCTTTCTTGGGGATACCGGTTCAGAGGACATTATACTCCACCAAAACACCTATCTTGATTATCTCCACGGGACCCCTGACATACGCTCGTGGCACCCAGTTTGGGAGCCTCTGCATTAGAGGATAAAAAGATAGTAGAAGAAAATGTTCCGATGAAAACGGAAGGGTTGGCAGTTATGGCTCTACTTATTTTCATCGCCTAATGTTGCAATCAAAAGACGGGAATAGAAATCCCAATGTTAAGGCCGTATTGCAAGCTAGTAAATGCTATTTTCCAACCTTTCCTGAAGCAGCTTTACAGAGCATTTGGAACCCAGCAAATAGCTTAGACGCAGGACGTTTCTTTCGTAATTATAATGTCGTCATTACGGACAGAAGAACGATTCTAAAACAGCCAAGTGCTGAAATTACAACACCGTAGCTTTTAATAAACACTGGATATAAATTTTAAGTGTATAAAAAATGTTTTACAAGTAGTTTATGCGAATTTTAACGAAATTCTAACTTTTTTTTTCTTTTCTTTTTTTTCGCGCGCAAATTCCGTACCTCTTACCATGAGCCTTGAAGGAGACTGTTTTGTTGTTAAGAAAGCTTTCCTCGCAAATAATTAAAGAGAATTATTCAAGGAGTCTTGGAAACAATAGACTAGCACAGGGATGGAAATATTTTTTTCATATAATGCGCCATTTTTTTCACAGACTGCTTTAAATGCGCCGTGCAAGTCAAGCACTTTTTTCATTTCCTTACCTTTACGGGTAGAGTTGAAATTTATCAATGCTGGAAGGCTTTAGTTAAGGGAAGAAATATAATAACGTGGGAACACATGAGACTGAAATTGCTGTTCCGAAGAAGAGAATTCAAGAATTAATTTTATCGGACATTTGATAAGAATTTGACATTTGATAAAGAGATCAGAAAGGGTTCGATTTTTGATGACAACGTATTTTGTAGTGCACGAATGCTTCCTTCTGACGGAGCATTACAAATTATCAGAAACAAAATATTTCCTGGCACGAAATCCTGGCCCCCACAAGGGTGGGGCACGGTGGACTCCTGGGCCCAGAGCCCTGTCCTAGCGGGGGGGGGGCAGAGCGCAGCACTTCACAGTTTCAATTTTTAATTACTATAACTATTACAAACAAAAAAAAACCCATTTTGAATATATTTTTTATGAAACGAAATTTTAGGAAACTACATCTAATTTTAGCTCAAAATTTAAAATGACATATGATAAACCATTTCTCATAAAAGTTTAGTAAAATTGTCATTGCGTGAGTTGTGTGAGTATTATCTGCATCCTTTCTTCCTGCCAGGCCCTCTGAAGAGAGGGATAGGAGGGGCAATTGTCCCGATCCCGGGCTTTAGGGGGAGCCGTTAGTGGATGAAAATTTTATCATGTATAAGCTTTTGTTTTAAATAAGATAAGTCAAATGTAACCATTACTAGTAATCCTAAATTTTAGCTCTTTTAGTATGAAACTGAATACATTCAATTGGTACACAATTCTTGTCATTTTGTCATTTTTAAGTAAAATAATTTTAGAAGTATAGTTTGGACTTATAAAATAGTTACCATAATTATTCCTCATATTTGCATACTAAATTACATTCCAAAAATATTATAGGCAAGAAATAACAGTGTAATTTTAATGTAGCACACGGCTGGGGAGGAATGGGGCCCGTCTCGAATCCTAGGTCTAGGATCCGTAATCGAATGTCGGGGGCCCAACACGAAATTATTTCAAAAGTTGTCAGCCTGTCTCAGGACAACAAGTAAATGCTAAGATGGCATGAGTCACTTGAAATTCTCTTATTCGCTAAGTTTAGCACATAATGTTGCGATTTGGGCACATCCCAGGACTTGGGATACGGCAGGCGTTATTTCGCTTCCGAATTTGTGGATTATGCTACCTAAATAAATAAAATTTCCAAGGGAAAATTAATCTCTTTTTCTCTACCCCCCTTTTTTAAATTTTTAAAAAGTGGCATATAATGCTGGCAGGGCTGTTTAAAAGAAAGTATGAAACATGATCCAAATCCAACGTATTTGTTCTGAATGTTTATTGCCCCAAACAACCAAAAGCAAGAATAATGTTTCTGTAACACACCAAGCTAGACAAGCCACGTTTTCAGTTGTTTCTCAGACGTTTCTTTTATTTTTCAATCAAATCCCCTCTCATCTAGCATTAAAAAAAAAAACACTCTGACGCAACTTTTTTCGAGCTTCCTTGTTTACGTGCAATTTAGGATGATGAAAGAGAGATGTTTACCGTCTTCTCTAACACAATCGAACTCATTCTGCGTATTCACAAAAATCGCAAAATCACGCAAAAAAACTTCGAAGTATTCACTAAATTCATTCAGGTAGAAAATAAATATAGTATAAACAAAGTAACGCTATTCTTCTGTACGCAAAAAGAGCTTTCTTGTCTGCTTGTTTGTGCTTAGTACAGGCCCCTAGATCGTCCGTCGATCTGTATTACAACTGCAGCTTGAAAACAAATAATAATTAATTTAAAAAAATTAATGCAATTCTTTAGTCGTTTTATGTTTTGTCCTTCTAACTAAGGGCGCCGGCAGCATAGGGCAAGGGGGGGGGCAGTGCCCTTCCGCCCTGGACTTTAGTATGCAGTATTTTCCCTTGTTTTTTTGCACTTTCCAACATGGAAACCATACGTTTAAGTAGTCTTTGCCCCCCCCCCCCCGGAAAATATTCTGGCGGCGCCCATGCTTCTAAACACTATTTTTTCGCGTATTTTATGTTTTCGCAAGCTGAAGCTGTATTTTCATCAACGTACAGCTATTAGAGACGAGTTCGGGCTCATTTTTGAAGCCCGAGAACTTTTAATCCGAGCTCGCCCAAGCCATATTATTTTAGTCGGAGCCCGAGCCTGAAATTTCAACTAAAGATAAAAAAATTCAATAACTTCATTCATAGAATACAATAAATTTTGCTGTTTGTGCAAATTGTAACGACAAATATAGTTGCAAACTCTCAATGCACTTTCTAATTCTTTATATCCATGTTTATCAAATAATGTCCGATCTCATGACTAACTAAGCCGCCTTTCTGGAATACCCAAAGAGATTCATGCACCATCAGGCGCCCGTGCCGCTAACTTTTTTTTATAAGTACTTTTATTTTCCTCATGAATAACTTTTTTAAATCTGCTTCAAGGAGTATTTTCAATAAATGAAAAATTTTTCACGAGCCCGAGCCCGAACGCAATTGCCAATTACAGAGCCCGATCCTGGTTCGGACCCGGGCTCGGGTTGAGCCCGTCTCATCTCTAACAGCTATGCCTTTTTACCATCGGAAAGTGCTTTTTCAAATAAGTTTCGTTTGAACATCGTACCCAAATTTCATTTTTAAAAATGTTCTCAGTAAATTGGGAGTAAGACCGAATTTTCATTTTGTATTGAGGAGGCTCATTTATTTCTCAACAAATGTCTTAGAAACTAGGTAAATCTTGTGGAGTAAACATTCGCCAGCTTTAAAAATTTAATTGAAAAATAATGATATTTATTTTGCAATTAAAAAAAATTACAATCGAAATAATATCTTTTCTCCATAATTTACAACAGTAAAGTGCTTCCTTGCAACTCAACAGGCAGATGGTCATTTAGCTCTTAGCATTTTTTTTTTTTTTTTTTTTTTTTTTTTAAGAGGCAGAACCGCAAACAACAAAGGTTAAAGCCACAGTCTTTGTACATCTGTGATTGAAGCAGTATGGGTTGAAAGTTGAGGTAACTAGTGGACATCAACAGAACGAGTTGTTTCCCTAGAGAGCGGATAGTACACAAGGGATTGTTTTTTCGTTTTCCTCATGGATTAAAAGATTTTTTGGAAGCTGGCGTACACTGTTAAAAAACTGCACGTATACGCAGAAAAATATCTTTTAAAATTCATATTTACTTTATGCATTAACACGGGTAAAAATAGGCCTCATTTCAGAGTGAAGGGCAGTAGGCTGATTAACTGACTAAACTGACGGGCACGGGCGAAGCTAGCTTTCACATGGAAATGGTTCCACTTTTAGAATAAAATTTCATTCACAATTCACAGTAAAGTTACTATAAACATTTTGAAAAAAAAAAATGAATATCACTAAATATTTTTTGTATTTTTTGTAGTAAATTGTCTTTGATACTCACTGAATTATAGAATTTACAGAATTAATATAATTTTTTCATAAACTTGAAATTTTCTAAAACTTATATATATATATATATATTACCATATCTTATTTTCAGCAATGGATGCAAAAGGGGGATATTCGGCTACAACAAACATTTGCGAGCGGACTAAGGAGAGTGTCCAGACCCCCTTTTTTGTGGGGTGTGGGGTGGGGGTCAGTTGCCACTTTTACCGTTAGTAAGAATCGGGGAAGTTACTCCTATGGCTCCTGCTACCTAAGAATACCCAGGATTGCGTTAATAAAAAATGCATTACATTTATAATGTAATGTTAATTAAAATAATTCTTAGATTGCAATTTTTCTTTCAATCTCGCTTACTGTCATTTTTAAAGTGACACATGATTGTGGACAAAATTAGTAAGTGACAATTTCGAATCGGTGATGTTTTGTTTATACGAGTTTTAAGTCCCTTCATAATGAAAATCACTTTAGTTTCTTAAAAAAAAAAAAAAAAAAAAAAAAACACAGAATACTGCACGCAGTATATTTAATACTAGTACAAAACATGTTATCTCATTCCGGATGTGCGTATTCCATCAAAACAGAGGACAGCCAACATCCATTTCCTTGTTTACGTCCGTTCAATTCAATTTTTCTTTCTTTCTTTTTTTTGTCAGCAATTCTCCGGGAATTGTTTTTCGTTGATTCGTCTGTGTAAGTTCGTAAACATTTTTTTTAAGGAACAAAGACGGTTCGTTATCGTTTTCCCCGCAGTTCTTAGCTTTGATTTATCAACTCAACTCAACTCACACGGATAAATTCTTCCAACTTTCCTCGCGTCGTTTACGTTAAAGTAATAGATTTCATAGGTTACGAGTTTTTTTTTTTTTTTCCCGGAGTCTTTCCTTTAACAGCATAGTTTTTACTTTTATTTTATTTATTTTACTTTTTCCCTTTAGAAAGCGATAAATAGCGGCAGGTCATTGCCACTTTTATAACTGACCCGATACTGATGTGCAATTTATGTATAAATTGGCGCCTAAATCCGCAAACATTTTTTTTTTTTTTTTTTTTTAAGGCTTAAGAATTACAGCTGTAACGGGATCAACTTGGGCGACGAGTTCGCCCTAAATAATTCACAGAGTGTTTTGGGGCTCCTGATTGTCAATTATTCAATGATCTGGTGCAGAGGTTTTTCAAAAATGTTTCAGTGTTTAAAGAGAAATTCACACGTCGCCAATTTATAAGTTGCCAAAACAGCGGCGTCTCCTCCATTTGAGCACATAAGCACGTGAACCCCCAAAGGAAAAACTAAAGAATAAACAAACACATTAACAATTAAATAAAAAAATATATATATTAAGTACACTTCTAGATTTTTGTGAATTAAAAACGCGAGTTTTACTCCCACCCCTTCTCCCCCACTATTAGTAAATACGCTTATTTATGGGTAACGCACGGTAGTGTAGGGTACTACAGCCAACACCTCCTAGATATAGAAAGCCTAACTGGTACGCCACCAAGCCTTCACGTCATCAGTAGGCTTTCAAGAATGACGCCATCACAATTTAATTCTCATAGAGTAAAACTATTTAAAATTTCTGGTGAATTTATTCACGCGCAACAGCATTTTACTCATTTCAGATAGAAAATTTAATTTTACGGCAAAAAGCAAGTTTTTAACTCTAATTATTTGATGTAATAAGGAAATAGATCATAATGAAGTGTTTTGTATTACAAAGGTATTTTAATTTTTATCTTTAACTTAAGATATTTTCTAATATTTGTAATACTCACCAGAAAATTTAAATAGTTTTACTTTAAGAAAATAAAACTGTGATATCGTCACTACTTGAAGGCCTAGTGGTGACGTCAAAGCTTTAGTTGTTAGGCTTTCTATATGTAGGAAGTGTTGCTACAGCACAGTGTTTTATCGATCGCACGTGCGAACGGAAAAATTCTAGCATTTTCCCAGAGGGGGCAATATTCAGAAATCAGACAGTCCTGATGAAGATGGCCGTTGTGTGAAGGTCCAGGTTTCTGGCCAATCGCGCGGCGGTCAATCTAACGATCTGGAGTTTTGGGAGGTTTACCACGACCCATTTGGTGATTTCGGACCATTCTATTGGACCCAGATTTAACCAGTTCTCTCTCTCTTCATTGAAAAACTTATTCTGGTAACGAATGCGAAATCGTCTGCACTGTCGCTTTTCAGTGATGAAGACGAATCACCTGGAATAAGTACCTGGGTTCAAGATTAAAAATGAATAGGGGGGGGGGGGGAAACACCTCTGATAAAATGCTTGGCTTTATCCTACCCCAACCCCTCCTCCTGATTTTTTTTTTTTTTTTTTTTTTTCCCGAAACCCGCCATGTTACCAAGTTCAACTCATTTCGTAAGGTGCAAACTCTTTCTTATGAAGAGTGCCGCTTATCCGCTTGATCCGGCTAATCAGATTTGTTTCATTTGTGTTTACTTCTCGGTTCAATGACAGTTTTTTTTTTTTCCAAATGTCGCACTGCACCAACTAACACAACACTTCATCGCAGTCAAAACAAATCGTTATCTCAAATCAATGAGCTATTACAGCGACATTTAATCCCACAAATTCTTTTTTTTTTTTTTCGTATTAATATACATTAATGAGCTTATCAGTGAGTTTTGACCGATTCAACCTGTTATATAAACCAAGTAAATTTAGTGTTGTCCCTCTAAAGGTCACCCGACTGTCTTTCAGAAATGATTTTTAAGAAAGGACGTAATGCGATCACGAGATTTGCCGAGATCGGAGGCTCTCTTAAGTACTATCTGCTTCATAAGAAGGATTTGGGAAGGATACCGCGTATTACGCCATATGTCAAGTGCAAGGTTATAGCAGCAGATAAACATTTGCGAAATTGCGATGAGACGGTGAAAAATTTACAACTGCGTAGGACTGAATAGCGGTTCCCAACCTTTTAATAATGTTCCCCTCCCCCCAACAAAGTATCAGGCCCTGATTAATACACAGGCTGACTATGGGCACCGGCACCGCCCCAGGGCCACCAAAAGGATTAAAATAGTTTCTTTTAGTTAACCTTAACCTTAATTAAGAAGTTAACCGTTAAGAAGTTATATTCTTAAAAAAAAAAATGAGTTATGCTAAATTTATAACAGTAATGAAAATAGATAATGAGATATACTTTGACAGCACATACTGCTGAGCAAAAGGATTTGTTTAGACCATATTCAGGGATAAAGCGAATGTCATGTTAAGATCGCAAGCATTTTGCCACGGAATATTAATTGACGTTACGTCATTTTATTTTGAAGCATAACTTCTACACAAAAAGTTAAAAATGTGTGAACTTTAGGGTAAAACTTAAAACTTTTTAGGCAAGAGAGAGTTTCAAGCCAAAGCACCTCCCCCCCCCCCCTTATGTATGTCCTTGTGAGGAAATACTGGTACTTTACGACTATAAGTGGTATGATGAACAAGGTATGGGACCCCTAAAAGTGCTAGATCTAGGAACTCCAAATGTTTTAGTCGGGCACTGCCAACACCTTCTAGATATAAAAAGCCTTGCAACGGTAACTTTGACGTCATCACTAGATCTTTTCGTAGGATGTCATCACAGTTTTATTCTGAAAAGGTAAAACTATTTAAAACTTCTGGTGAATGCTGCAAATATTAGAAAGCATCTGAAGTTAAAGATAAAAATTAAAATACCTTTCTGATAAAAAATAATTAATTATGATCTATTTCTGTATCATATTATATAATTACTGATGGTTAAAATTTGCCACTGGTCGTCAAATTAATTTTTCTATCTTTAATCATTAAAATATTTTATGTGTGAAAAAATTCCCCCGCAAATTTAAAATAGTTTTACACTATGAATATAAAACTGTGATGACGTCTAATGAGATCAAGTGATAACATTAGACATCAGTTAAATGTTGGCTTTCTATATCTAGATGTTGGCTCTGCAAAGAATAACTAACGATTGCGCACCCCCCCCCCACACACACACCTACATTCCTCAGCGTAAATACAGTTTTTTATTCTTCAACAATGAATACTTAGTAGGCCTATTCTACGAAATAATGTTATCGATAAAGTTGAATAATTATTTTAATCGAAAATAAAAATTTATTAAGGTAAAAATAAGAGTGAGTATGAAGTAATTAAAAAACTTTGTAAAAAACACACATAAGAAGTAATTGAATTTTTGAACGAAACGCGTATCCTCTTTCCTTTTACTTCTTATGTGTGTTTTTTACAAAGTTTTTTAATTACTTTATCGTTTAACACCAGTATTTTGAGTGTTTTTTCAAGAGTGAGTATGGTGATTTTTAAAATATGCATTATCACTAGGGCCCGGATTTATATGCATTTGCATATAAATGCATACATCAGCATATTTTGGACTTTAGCGCATATATCCGCATATTTTGGGCTTTTGTGCACATAACTGCATATACTGGCTTACAAATCTAATTCTTTGGCATTTAGCAAACAAAAGCTTGCTCGTTAAATTTATTTTCAAAGGCTTTTCTGTTTTTTCCAGCTAAAATTCCAAATTCCCCTCTTTTCCGGAAGGCGCTGATACAAACCTGAACCTGCTTGAACTAAAATTTCCCTGAAAGCTCCATCTCGTTCACAGGCTTTCAAAACCTCGCTTGATATACCCATTCCCCAGAACCTGTAATCACAAGATGGGGTACATGGATCCAAGCAGTACTTTACTATGATAATTTCGATTTGATCAAAAGGTTTGTTTGTAGCTATCTTGATCCAACTGAAGCGGCGTCGATAAAAACTGCGCAAGAGCTATTATGCTTATGCAATCATCTACTACAGATGACATAGCGTCAATATCGGCGGATTTCTCTGTTTTACCAAAGACAATTTTAGCTCTTGAATCTCAGAAACTAACACTTTCCCAATCAGTTCACAATATACAGATACTCTGGAGAAAAAATTTGAAGATGTACTGTGATAGAAGAAAAACTTTCTTACCCTGGCTGGAAAAATTCAGACTTTAAAGAGCTCAGGATCATTGAGCCAATTTTTGAAGGAGAATCTTCCTTTGAAGAGTTATCGAATTCTGAGGAACTGAATATAAAAGATGTATCAAGCTATAAATACGCGCCGATTATGTCATGTGATGTAGAAATGTCTTTTTCTGTATTTAAAGAGTATTTTCCGTGAAAATCACCAATCTTGAATCATCCAATTCGTGAATCCAGTGTTTGAACCCTTAAAGCAATATGTAGTTATTGCATGTAATAAATAATTCTTATTTTTTGGATATAGTTTATATTAGGTATGTATTTTTTTTTAATTTTCTTGTTTGGAAATATGTTTATTGCATATGTTAATGAATATTCCATTATTTTTGAGCAGATTTTTGAGTTTTTCATATTTTGTTTATGCATATTATTATGCATATTTTTTCCTATTTTCGCGCATATTTCTCTAGTTTTTTTGTGCATATAAATCCGGGCCCTAAATCACTTGCTCTTTGACCATTTTTCTCATTCCCCTTACAAACGCTCTGCGCCTCCCGGGGAGGGCGAGCCCCCACCGCTTGGGAACCCCTGGACTAGACATGCAGGAGGGCTTTATTTCTAACAAAATAAGTTCAGGGGCCTTAGTTTGTTCGATATGGTAATTTACAACACCAGTTACCTAAATTAATTGCTTTTGTGCTTGGCAGCATCAGAGCTTGGCCGACTACTAAAGGCTGGCATACATTGTGCGTGCACGGGATCCGTTTCCATAGCAAGTCAATGTAATTTTTCAGCATCCGCTTTCCGTATTGCGAGAGCAAGTCTTCCGCAGCTCATCCTTTGTGCTACACCGGCTTGAAAACCGCAGAATGACAAATGATAACCAATTATCCTCTGTTGGGTGGCACGCGGTACGCTGAAATTTGTCTCACAGGCGTGTTTACAATATTTTTAAGAACCGTCGCCGAAAGTTTCAGCCAAATTTTTGCAAAAGAGTAGGATAGAGACTAATGTAACAGAGATATCAAGCCAAATATAGTAACCCTGCTTCCTGGTGTCTTTAAAATTTACAATCTGAACGTGTCAATTGACCATTAAAAAACTCCCCTCACGCTCTTCAGGGTATGGAAACGGATTCCCGTGGACGCACAGACTTTAGGCCGGAATGTATTGGTCACTTTATTGTGGGGTCATCTACCAGGTGGACCTACGTTGCCTTCAGCTTCAACAAAGAGACGGACGAAATGACACCAAAGCCCATGTCGGGATTCGAACATGGACCCGTGGAGTGGTAGAATGTTTTACGGGAAAATGCATTCCATTTTCCAAATGAATCATTCTGGGTATTGTGGCGATAAAAATGCTAAATCTATATATATACAAAATAAAGCTTCTCTTTCGAACAAAAAAAAAGAAAAAATAAGTGAGAGTTAAGAGCCATTTCAAAACACATCTACAAAATAGCTAACGCAAATACTTCATTTCCCGTCTCCACGGCAATCTTGATGAAGTCAAACAAACAATACATCGCTATAATGGAAAGTTTTAGAAAATGTACGTATTTATTTTATTTCGTCACGAATCAAAAGCGAAATTGATTGCTTTACTAAGATTTTGGTATGAAAAAAATAAATAAATAAACAAATAAAAATAAAAACTGACATTAAATTTCCTTAGTTAAAATTTAGATATATATAAAAACACTAAAATTAAAAAAAAATAATTTTGATAAATAAATAAATTAATTAGTCTTATCTCTTAAACTTTCAACAAACTGTTTGTGGGTTAAAAAAATAACAAAGTAAAATCAACAAGATAATTTTGTTAAATGAGCCATGAACACAGAAGTTAGCAAAGAAATCCTGTTAATTCAGACTAATAATGTGGTTGATTTTAGCCAAATAAACCTCTTAAACAAATAGTTTGTTTAAACTAATAAAATGTTTGTTTATTTTAATCAAATTGTTTAAATTGGCAAAAATGTTTTATTGAAATTACCAAATAATTTTAACAAAATTGTTTTGCTAATTTAACAAAAATTTCTTTAGCGTTATTTTAACCGGATAATTATTTGATGTAACAAAGTTTTTGTTGATTGAATAAAATAGTTTTTTTTTTTTTTTTTTTCCAATTTGATCGACAACTGCGCGGTTGGCCAGATCCATGGACTGCCACATTTCAACCATCTATCAACGATTCACTGTCTTATCCACTGACCTAAAAGAATTTACGTTAGTATAACATTATACTTTTCTGTATATGTTGTCTAAGGTAAAACAAAGTCTTCTTAAAAAATAGATCTTAAATAGTTTCCTAAAAATTAGACCCTAAAAAGGTTAAAATATTCCCTGAATAGGTTATTGGGTATGCTTGCAGCCTTACCTTCGATGCTGACCCAGAAATTTCTCCCCGTTTCTATCAATGACTTTTATAAATGGGTCATTTTCAAAATTGGGTGCCATTTCGAAAAAGCAAAAATACAATTTCAATAAATAGGCAATTTTTATTTATAATATAAAACATACCTTGTTTCTGTACATTATTTGAGTATTACTCATGCATTTCTTTATTCATTTTATTTTCATAGATTTTTCGTTATTAGACTTGATGAAAATTGTCATGTCGGTTAGCGGACATTTTCTTTGAAAATTGTACAATGTTCAGTACAAAATAATGCAAAGTGATACATTAGTATAGATTCCTTTTGTCCACATAATTCAGATTTTTCCATTTAAAAATATTTTTTATTTTATTTTGTAAAATTTTGTTTGTCATGTCTGATACCAAGTTTGTCATGTCTGTTATTTATTATGGTATAACAGACATGACATTTCAAACAACAAAAATTCATCAGTCTAAATAATTCCAGAAGAACATGAAAAGAGACATTAATTTAGACTAAAAAAGTAATTCTCTAAATTAATTAGTTGAATTTCCAAATAAATAATCATATTTTATACAACTAATTAAGGTAACAGACATGACATGCAATAAAAATACTTGCCACAAACAGGTTTTTGCTTTTTCAGACAAATGCCAAAAACTCAAGATGTCTGCTTAAATTTCTTTTTTGACTCAAATGGTAAACAGGTGTTGCCAGTCTCAAATTTTAATTTTGTTGTTTAAAAAGTTGAAAATAATGTATGGTAAAAAAGATATGACAGCAATGTCTGGACAGCTATATTTAATTATCTCAATCATCTTGTATTTTTCTTAAAACCTTATAAAAACATTTTCAAAATGTAAATTAAACTCTATTTCACAATGTTAAATCATGTCAGAGCAGAAAGTTTAGTTTTTTGGCAGTAATTCTGCATAACATATTTTATGTTCTATGATTCGGACAGCTATATCTGTGGACCTTCTTTACTCTTTTCTTTTCTTTTAAATTTATTCAACAGTACGTTTTTTAATCTATTGTTTCAGTACCGGGAGCTGTCTGATAAAAACCTAATAAAAAGAAAAATCATTTCTATTTTCTTATGCCCTATAAAAAAAAAAAAAAAAATACACACGGAAAGCAAATGGCACTGAATTTTGAAAATGACCCATATACCCTCAAGTACAGTCTTCGAAAGCGATTTATACAAGCAATGCTAAATAGGTCGTTTCCTTTTTAACTTTCTTTAATAATCGCATTTAAAGAGGAAGTCTTCTCTCCAGACATACATCAGCAATATAAAGGAACATTATGTTCTGTCTTGTATAAAGAGTCTTCATCTTCTCTTCGTTTAGCACTAGAGTGCTATTTTGTTCTCGCCAAGTTCTTCTGTCGACATATTTTTGTTGCCAGATAGCGAGGGGAGGGAGGGGTGAATGAAATGCTGAAAGTCGCCAAGGCTTGCAATTTTTGATGGTTTATCGCCCCCCCAAAAAATAAGTCCCCAAAACTGAATCTGGCTTATCGATTTTTCCGAATTCCGCTAGAAACGCTAAACTTCAAACACTAAGCTTCATTACAAAGGAGAAATATAGTTAGAATATGCTTGACTGAGGTTGTAAAACAGTTTTAGTAGGCGAATTTAATACACAGGGTGTTTCGAAACTCATGGGCCAAAATTTAAGGAGAGTAGAGGAAAACAAGACGGTTTAGAATCACATAAGTGTAGGATCGGAAACGTAGATTTCATTTACCGGTTAATAATCACTTTACTAATCAATCTTGTAATCACTGTACAATCAATCTCGTAATCACCGTATAATCAATCTTGTAATCACTGTATAACCAATCTTGTAATAATTGTATAATCAATCTCGTAATCACTGTATAATCAATCTTGTAATCACTGCATAATCAATCTTGTAATAATTGTATAATCCCACCTTTAGTAATCAATCCTCTTACTAATCAATTTTAATCAAGTGCTTTTAGTGAAAGATCCATTAGTTTTTGACGAACCATTATTAACAGGTATATGAGGACGACGTTTCCGACCCCACATTGCTATGTGAGTATGAACTAAACCATCTTGGCTCACAGTACCACCCGTTAAATTTTTGCCCATGAGTTTAGTGACCCTGTAGATTTCGATTCCAAAGAAGTGTTTTATGGAACAAGGAAGAAAAATACGACACATCCGTGAATAACGATATACTTTCCAACTTAAAAATAAGGAAGAAAAATAGGGACGACGCGTAGATTATGACTAACCTTTAATACATAAAACTTTAGTGTGTATTTAAAATAATAAAAACGCTTCTTCAGAAAGACCTGATGTTTCTGCTGTAGTAACCTACAGTACAGTGCGTTAGCTATGATAAGCGTATGTGTGTGTGGTGGTGGTGGTGGGGGACTCCTGTATTAAATTTACAAAAATCTAGAAGTGTACTTGATATTTTTTTTTTTGTTTACTTGTTAATCTTTTCATTTTTTTTTCCTTTGGGGGTTCGCGTGCTTATATAGCGGAGCCGCCACTGCTGTACTATCCAATGACATTTATGCAAAGTTTAACAAATCAATGGGGATAGGTACACTTGAAACACATTTTTATTTATTAAATACATGTATAATAAAGTTCTGGTTCTTATGAAAACGGGCTATACATAACTAATAATATTCGCAGAAAAAATATTGTTTATATAACCTACACGGCTACCTCTATCTCGTTTCTCTTAAGAATAAAAAATAAAAACAATTATCTGAGTACCACAGCGCATTCCTTTGAGATTGTCTCGATACTACAATGTGCATGTACAAAATTGAAAGTTAAAAAAATAAAAGAAACATTCTAATTTTTTTTAATTGAGAATGTTAAAAAAATTCTATATTATCTAATACACATATAGACTGCACAAAAGTTCATTATAAATACTAAAATAAAATTATATAAAATTATTATATAAAAAATGAGCCACATTCAACAGTGTCTTCATAGTGTTTTCATTAATTTTATTTTTATTTTGGGTTACTTCAATACCTTTTTAGGAAAATAGATTAAAGAAGCTTGCACTACTTTTTCCTTGGGCAGTACGCCAAACATACCGAATTCCAGATATAAATGGTTCTAAACATATAGTGTATAAATTACTTATTCAGAAGATTAACATTTTTTTTTCAAAATTTATATTATTATTATTATTTTTAATCGAGCATTTCTAAGTTGAAGAACACTATTTTAAAAAGTCCTTTTAAATATAGCTCATAGTTCACATGTGAGCTACTCTTAGAAAAAAAGAAAGAAAAAAATATCTACAAGGAAAAATACTCGAAACCTTCAGTGGAAAATTTGGGACGAGTGAATTTATCAACGAACAGTAAAAGAAAAAAAAAAAAAAAAGAAAAAAGCATCAAAAAACGAAACTAAAATTATGTTTTTCAACATTTAGAAAAATTGCTATATTTAAATGTTTTCTGCTTAGAGCTAAACTTGTCCAGTGGATAAGATGTCCACTTAAAATACTTTTAATATTCATTTTTAATGTTAAAAATATTTCAAAACCTATCATGAATTTTAGCATATTTAAAATTCTATTCCATGATGATGGATATAAAACACCGTTTGCACCTCAAATATTAAAACCGCTCAGTCAAGCTTTCAGTCGACTCACAAGTCATCCGTTAATAATTAATTATAATAATAGCAATGATATTAATTATAATAATAGCGATGATATTAATTATAAATAATAGCAATAATAGTAAATAGTGATTAAAGTAATAAGCAGGCTAATGAGTGGCTTTAAGAACAGACTTTTCCCCTTTCATAATCCGATTGTATAATCGATTATATAAAAATCGATAAAACGAATCCAAGCATTTCATTCCATGTGTTGTTTATTTTCAGTGTGCCCTAGAACCCACCAATATTTGAATAAATAAATATAAATGATAACTATTTTTGGGTAAATACCCCTTTTCCACTAGGATAAACGAAGCTTTAAGATGTCGATAACGATTAGATAAATATAAAACCTAGTAGCGTTTACTGATAACGCCGCCGAATAGTAATAAAATACAAAAATAGGACAATGTTTATGACAAGATAAGCATTCGTATCTGTAACTGATTTGTGCCATCGTGTCATAATTCAGGTAATCCGATGGAACTTTAAAAACGCGTTCTAAAATAACTTTTTCTAGCGCATGCTAGAAAGGTGAAATCTATCAGCCTGCTCGCCGAATACGTAGCATGCATAATCTATTTCGAGCCGGCTACCAAAACAAAATCACTTTTGTTGACACCCGCGAAAATCCAGGTCAAACGCGCGATCTACTGACGACGACGACGCGCTGTCTGAGGAGCCACTTTTTCCCCCTTCCGTGACGTCACAATAAAGGAGGGGTTGCGGCTTTGGAACGCTTCCAACTGGTTCTGAAGAGTTGAGGAGTGCAGGATGTAGATTTTCGGGTCGGGTTTTTCGTAGCACTTTTTGTTCTTTCTTGTGGTTCCAGGAAATGCAACAATGAATATGTTTTTTTCTTTTTTTTTTTTGAAATTCTCGATTGGCGTAACTAAATAGAATGAGATCACATAAATTAGTGCTTGATTTCGAAAGAACATCGCATGATACGTTATCCATCCCAAGTTAGAACTCTTCGCTTCTCTTGATGATCCAAAGTATCTGAGCACGTTGGATTTAGACTTTAGATATAAAAGAAATTTCCAGTAGTAGCCTCTTTTGAAACTACTGCGGAATATATTTTAACGTAGAATCGATTATCATTTAGTAAAAGTATGGGAACCTTTGGAACACGTGCGTACCTACGATATTTGTCACCCGGGGCGAAACATGTGTTTGGCGCCCCACTCCCCCCGATTTTCTGATGAGCGATCACGATTGCAAAAATTAAGAAAAAGTGATCTTAATAAAATATTGATAAGCGCAACACTCATACTTTTATAAATTCATAAGAAAGTCTTCATTTTTAGGAGAGAAGTGGTTTTCCAAACTTTCGGTTTTGCGATCCGGTAAATTTTGAGTGCGGGTGCAACAGTTTTGGGGATCAAGTATTTTAAACTTAACCCATTTGTGCCTGGATATTTTTGCGACTTTCTTCGATTTTTACTGATAACAGAAATAATAGAAAAATTTTTGATGTCAACTTCTTGAACAAGGGATGATTTCTTTTAAAATCATTATGCATAAAAATCGAAATATCAACATCCTACTTGGTCATGTTAAAATATTTTGTAGAGTTGAGGCTCAATACTCATGAATAAAGCCTAGGAAAAATAAATAACGTTTTCGACTAATAGCGAAAATGCCGTCCCAAAAAAGGGACACTAGGCATAAATGGGTTAAGATGTAAAATAAACTTCGAATTTTGCAGCAGGGCATGTGATAATATATGCAGTCATGTGATAATGTATGCATAATAGTCGCACCCTCGTTTTGAAGCAGAAAAAAATCTTCAAAATATTTTCCCCCCCGCATACACGTCGCAGTCACACATTTGACCTTCACTTATGTCTATGAAAATAAAATTACAATTAAATAATATTACAATTAAACAGAAAAATGCCTCTTTTTTTTATGTAACCGGCAAAAAGATTATTTAATACGCCGCAGATAGTCTGGACACATTTGTTAAGTTAGTAATGTTATTATAATACCAGTTATGTTTAGCATTAGAGTGTACAATATTGTGTAGTAGATTTCCCCCGCATAATAGTCGCACCTAGATTTTCACTATGAAAATTTGGCAAAAAAGTGCGACTATTACGCGAGTAAACACGTCAAAAACACTTTTAAAAAATTATAAGCAATTTTTTATAAGGGCAACAATAACAACAACAAAACATTTTTCCTTGTTCATTTATTTATTTATTGTATATTTTATTCTATATTTTATTTCTATCTACCCCCCCCCCCTTCTTCTCTTATTCACCCTGGTTTCTTGATTTTTCCTTCTTCCAATCGGCAACTTGCTCTTCTCTTTTGTTTTCTATTTACTTTTTTCAGTCCCCAGTCTCCGTCTATGTATGGACTGCTGAGGAAGGTCGAAAACTTTTCGCCCAAAACACATGTTCAGATCTATAAGTACCTTTTACGTATGTGTCGTATGTTGTTTTACAAAGTTTTAATTATTTCACGGCAGGATCTTATCGGATAACACAAATTGTTTGAAAATGCATCTCCACCAGCCTTGTCCGTAAAATGCCTTGCTACCGAGACCCAATCTCTCTAACCTTAACTGGAAGTGAACGAAATAAAACATTTATTTTAACAAGGTTTGTCCTACAGAAATACGGAGTATAGTATATATCTACCAAACATGCCCCATTAAACGAGACAAAGCCCAGGGACAATGTCGCTTAGGTATATGAGAAAGAATTCACCAACAGGCTAGCTGACGAGCCGCCAACTGTTGCCATTCATGCGAGAAATTTAATCAGACTTTTTATCGTTTTCTCTGTGCTCGAGAAGAGTGGAACCTCGTGGAGCATGTCAGGAAAGGCCACCTCAGCGGAGCGTAGAGTGAGAGGTGGCCTGATGTTATAGTACTTCTATATCAACCACCTGTCCTAATTTAGAAAGGATGTGCTCTTGTTTCGTTTTATTTTTTCCACCGGTGAACCGAAATTGCGCTTTTAGACCAGGGTATATGCGATCAGTTTGCGAACTGATTGTCGAGAGAACATAACAAATGCAAGCATCATGCTTTGAAATAACACTGGAGGGATACCGATTTAGTTGATGATAGGTATATTCTAGTTTGTTTAGAAAAGAAAAGAAAAAAGTTTTAAGCATTTAGTTTTAGTGAGATGTATGTACAGTAACGCCCCTCCCCCCCTCAAAAAAAAAAAGTTTAAAAAAATGAATAAATTAAAAAAAAAAGAAGACGAAAAAGAAGAAAGGAAATGGTCCAGGGTATATCATAATTTTGTGTTGCAATTATCAGAGAAATATTCTGTTTAAACGCACTTTATGTTTTAATAAAACGTGCCTGCAGGCAGACACGTAGCTAGGAAAAAAAAAAAAGAAAATCTAAGTGTCTAAAAAAGTGGACAAGATAAACTTGATTACTGACATCCAATAGACAAAACCGAAATTTGGGGAGCGAAGGGGGGGGGTGTCCCTTTAGACCACGTCCTGACTACTTCCCTGTCTCTTAAGTCGATTGGAGCCCAATAAACATCCAAATTTATAAATATTTATTCAACAGTAAGAGAACCAACATTTTGTTTATAAAGTTCCAGTAATAACAATAAATTCATAAATTCTTCAACTTCAATAGAACAAAAAAAAGTTCAATTTTTGAAAACATTTTTAAATAATCAAATGATGCTGGAAGATTCGAGATAAGCTTGTGGAGAGACATTCTAAATTAAGTTTTCCTTTTTTCTTCTGAAAGTTCCATGAGAAAATAAAGTTGCCCTTTCATAAAAGTGGATCCTATTGTGTGTGAAGTAATAGCCTGATATTCTTCCGCTGTGCCTAGTCTGCTTTTAAGAGTGTTCAGAAGATCTGTTTTCATTTCAATACCGCAGTTGTTGTTGTTTTTTTTTTTTTTTTTTTTTTTTTTTTTCCACTTTCCTCAAGAACATCCTAAGTGAAGTTACTGTACACAGCTTTCATTCTTTTTCCTTGTATGCAAAATGGCGTTATGGTTAAAACCTGTTTGTTTGGAAACCGTATTCTTAATTGACGTGTAATTTTGCGGTTTTCAGTGTACAACTCAGCTCTATTCATCTGTGTTGTTTTTGTTCCTAAGTGAGTCACTTATCATTTTTGTTTACCTTTTAGTAGCATGTCAACAACCCCAATAACTGAAATCACTCAACCGAATTTCAGTGGAGGAAAACACCGAACTGGCGCTGTTGTGTTTGTTTACCATGTATTCCTCCCGACTTGTGATCTCGGTCACCCAAATCAGACTCGAAGAACACATAAGTGGGCATTTTTATGTTGTTTCGTTCTCCGAGCTGTGTTTTGTTTATTTATTTAATTTAGTATTATTTTTTTAAATGTTCCCCGAAGTGAAAGTAAATTAGTGTATAAATACACCGACAATATCTCGAAGAGAAAGAGAAAAGCAATTATAGGCCAGTGTGGTAATTATTCTAATGACATGTTTACGTCTGTTAAGCTGGAAAAGAAAAAAAAATGGAGAGGAGGGGGGGGGAAGAGGGAAATTGACAACTGTAAACGACTTTTGCAAGCCACCAAGGAAAAAAAAACTGAAATTTTTTATTTAAAATAAGACTTCAAAAATTGTGGTGGTAAGTTTTTTTTTTTTTTTTTTGGGGGGGGGGGGGGAGGGAAGCGTAAGTTGTCAGGAAACACAGGGGTCTTTTATTTTCGGATATCGAACTTGCTACCTTTTGATCACAAATCCGATATCCTGACCCTTGAGCTTTTCGTGAAACGAATAACGTAATATTTGCCTCAGAAAATGTTCGCTAGACGGGTGGTTTGTTCTGCGAGATCAATGAAATTCTTGAGTGCAAATAGGGACGTCTCTCTCATTCTTTGTGCTCCGTACTCAAATTTAGAAGCCCGTGCGAGGAAGTACAGGGCGCCCGAGAATTGTTGGACACTTTATAAAATTAAATTTAAAAAAATCTAAACACAGTAGCATTAAAATGTAATTTCTAACTAATTGCATACATAGCAAAATTAATAGCTTTCACTGTGAGATCCTTTCATGGCTAGTTTAACATCTAAACAATATTCGATTTCATTCAGAGTATTTGAAAGCACCTGAGGAGTTTTGGAATGAATAGTAGCTGTGATTCACTGCGAGAGTTCTTGTAGATTAGGACATGTAGTCCTGTAAACAATGACGTAACCCCATATGAAAACAGCTATAGGGATTCAATCCGGCAATGAGTAAGCAACTTCGACCTGTCCATCTGCTGAATGTTGATTGAAGCGATAGCGCACGGACGTCGACCAATGTGGAGGTGAGCCGTCCTGTTGAAAAATGACATCGTCAAATCTTTGCCACAGTCGCCATGTCCATTACGCTCTTCTGAATCTCTTGCCAAAGTGCTTGACACCTACCTTAATCTATCAGATTTTTGGCATAGGAAACAAAGATCCAGCACCTTTTGTCAATCGGGCATCATTCAAATACCCGGTTCGTACGTAATTCAATATTGTAAAGTGACCAAGAATTCTCGGCCACCCTGTATAGCGCTATCTCATGCTTGCCTTGCTGCGCTAGTGTATGTACTCACACTTATGAAATGACCGGCGATTGGCAGCAGTTACGCGTTTTTTTTTTTTTTTTTAAAAGAACTAAATTTGCTCCGAAAGATTTAAGATCGAGACAAACTTTTCCCGATTTTAAATCCTTCGGGGCTAATTTAGTAGAAGTGAGCGAAGCTCTTACTCTACACTCAGGCACTTCAATGTAATGCTTCTCCTCCTAAACCGCTTGACCGATTTAGTTCAAATTTGGCATGGTTATAGGTACCAATGGTGGCAAGGTATAAATCTGAAATCAAACCAATCGGCTTGAACACGGAGGAATAATCACCGAAAAACCTGCTGCCAGTAATTTTCAATGGAGATATTAGAAGAATTATTCTATTTCTGAATTACTCGCTCTGCGCGCTCATTGAATCTATGATACTGGTCAAGGTCACGATGATGATCACTTAAAAAAAAGAAAATCGGAAATTGGACATACGATTGAGGAATAATCACCAAAAAAATTCAACTTGAGGTAGAGATAACTGCACGATATTCGCTCAGCTCGACAATGTATGCGGGCGGACCTAGTTCCTTCAAAACGAATTTAGTACTTTTTTTAAGCGTGCAGTATTATGCGAATTAATGAAGACACAAATGATAATTTCAAGAAATCATTTATCGGTTATTAACAATACAAAATAAAGATAAGAATGTTTTTTATAATAGGTAATATGTCCATCAACGGCTTATAATCAGAGCCACTGCTAAGACTTTTTTTATGGCGGGGGGGGGATGTCGATTTAATGCCAAGTTAAATATCGCTTTTTACCAACTAATTCATTTTTTATCAATTATATTACCAACTTTTTACTTTTGCCAACTGCGTTTGCCAAGAGTACCAGCAATAGAAAATAAATTATAGTTTTGGTTAAAAATTTTTTACAGAATTTGCCAACTAGGTATCTAATTTTGCCAAGTTTAATGGAATTTTGAGAGTGTTATTAGGGGGGGGCTCCCCCCTTTTCCCCCTTTAGTAAGGGACCTGCTCATAATGTTTTCCCAAAACATTTTAGTACCGATTCAACAACTTTTTTACTGTTTTCTGACATTTGCATGTCTTGAAACCATATCTTGATTAAAGCCTCAATTTGTCTTATTTTGTCATTTCGCTCATATTAATTCGCACAATACTGTAAATCAAATGGCAACTCTGGACCTAAGTCGCACACGTGGAGGAAGCTAAAGTCCCCCGTGAAAGGCGGAGAGTCAGAAGTTGAAAGTTTTTAAATACATTATTATTGTGTATTAAAGCAAACCATTATGACCTTATTACACAAAGAAAATTCTGGGCGATTTGGTTGCTGCAACCGGTTGCCGAAATTTGCTCCGTCAAGTTGATGAGCAAGCAGGGTTGCGATTATAAACCAACTCAGCTGTGCTCACGAACACCCGAGATTCGCCAAATTGTCGATTGCTAGAGCATGTAATTATAGGTAGCATATCGCCTCAGCAACCTTTTTAAATAATTAGGATCTCGAGGGTTCCATAAATGTGGAATTTCACATTTGCTTTCAATCAGATCTATTTCCATATCGCTATTCCATTTGAGAGACATTCTTTCCTCGCTCATCACTACTGTCGTTATCGCTGAGTCTTCCGCCATCTTTGTGACGTAGGAATAGGAAGCATTGCGATTGGCTGGCATTCCAGCAACTTGCAATATATTCGCCTCTGAACGAGAAAGTTGGAGTTGACCATTCCCCACGTAACCGAAGGACCCATTTCCAGGAGAGAAGTTTCCGCAACTGGTTGCGGCAACCAAATCGCCCCAAATTTTCTTCGTGTAATAGGGCCTTTAGATTGACAGCTGCGCTGCTGGCCTGCCCCCGGGACCTTCACACTTCCGCCATCTATCATATTCAGTGGTTTATCGACTCTGCCAGGAGCGTAGCCAGGGGGGGGGGTTAAGGGGGCGTCATAACCCCCCGAGGAATTTTTTGCCATACAAAATGTATATTCTTCACTCCCTTATCTATCACACACGTGTATGCATATATGTGAATTGCAGTAGTCGTAACACCCCCACCCCCATTAAAAATTTCTGGCTACGCCACTGCACTCAGCCATAGTGGGGCCCTTTTAAATATAGAAAATTGTCATTTAATGAATTAAAATGTTTTATTCTTGAAAATTGGCTTCAGTTTATTTCTAAAATATTTTTTTACAAGAAAGAAGTTGGTTTCTAAGTAAATACTTACAGTTCGTAACATGAAATACAGTTGAATCCAATTGCAACGTGACTGAAATGATTATTTATGACATTATGAGCTAAGTTGATAATGGGCTTGTGTTTTGCGTAAGTGGTATAGAACATTTTGACGTTATAAGAAAGTTATAACTATAAGCGAGGCGAGGCGTTATAACCGAGTTCAGCAATAAATATAGCCCCCTTAAAAAAAAAAAAACTGGGTGCACCACTGCTTACGGCCAATTTTTGTCTATGGCACACACTGGGTCATTAAAACTGGAATAGAATGAAAACACTAAATTCTACATAAATATTTTATTACCGCTTCAATTTAGACCACTAACCCAAGTACTAAATAACGTTGCTCTTACGTTAATAAACTCTCTGCATTCCAGGAGGTCTTTCATAGGAAACTGGCCCTCACATATGTACAAAAATAAATAAATAAAAATAAAACTTTTATCAGGGAGGCCCTTCCCCTCCCCCCTTGGCAAAAGATGGTTAACGAAATGCCCCAATTGCAACCAAATCGACCCTTAATCCTAACCTACGGCCAAATCGTTCCTTAAAAACGGGGATTTCAACATATACTTGATGTTGTGTGAACCAAGATCGATAGCATTAGAGGGTTTTTATAAATACTACATACCGGAGAAAGGGCAGCCCAAACACAACTCAGAAGTTGTTCTAAGATCCCCCCCCCCCTTCCAACCCACAGAATTCCCTCTCTTACTTCTATGTTCCAACCGAGATTTAGGTATAGGTGCCTTCGGAGATAATTTTTTTAATGGGAACCTACGACAGATTTTCATATCTGTAAAGAAAAAGCCGGTAAACTCCAACTCATCAAACTCAATCGATATGAGACGAACTGACACAGTCGCGACAGGATTCGAACCCTAGTCGATCGCGAAGGCAGTTCGTACACAACCAGCATAGCAAGTCACGAGTTTGCTTAATCATACCTATTTTCAGTAGCGTAGCCAAGATTTTAGTTATTTTTTTTGGGGGGGGGCTGGGTATCATCATTTGGGGGGGGGGGCTCATACGCCCCTCTAGCTACGCCCTACCTACTTCAGAATAAATTCTACAATTCTGTGAAGTTAATTGCGTAATAACATCCTGAAACCGCCTTCTCAGTTCACGCGAACAATGTAACCTTGCCCATAAAAAAACACAAACTTCCATAACTTGCTCGATTACCTTCAAAGTACAAAAAGTTGTGAAAGGTCAATCAAAAAATTCAAAGTGGCGTCTCTCTTAAAGGTCCATGTTATGCAGATAATTACCCAGCCATTTTCAACACATCAAGAACGTCTCAATAACAGCAATAAAAGAAAGCAGACATGAGGTCAGATAGAAGTGGACCACTTTTTTTCGTGCCTTTGATGTGGTTCTCCTTGATGCATGTGTCATGACCTCAGTTCTTGGATATTATCCAGAAAGAAAAATGAAACAAATTAAAAGAAATCATTCGCCAGACGATTTTTTTTAAATCATTATTATTCTGAATTACAGAATAAAATAACGAGGCATTGTCCCCGATTCTTTTACACGCCATTACATTCATCAGACCTTTTTAAGGCAAGGCGTGGGGCGATGTTCTAAAGAATTAAAAACATTTTGCTAAAGAAAGGAATTCGTTTCAGAAATGGCGTACGGTTCGCCATATCGCGCTCCGAATTTCGCGGTTTTACTCTATCGCGGCTTATTTTGACTGATTTCAAAAACGGAAAGAAATTCTATATTCCAGGCTTTTTTTCTTTATATGCATTTTTACCGATTTTTCGGTTATCGATTAGGGTCATATAAAGCAGTGGTTCTCAACAACACCTGCTAGATACAGAAAGCCTTACAACTTTTACGTCACCAAGCTTTGACGTCATCAGATTAATATTTAAAAGTTTTGTTTTCATAAAATAAAGCTGGTAAAAATTTCTGGTAAATGTAACCATGAATAGGATATAGAAATTGTTATAAAAAGTATAATTTTATGATAAAAGGCAGATTTAAACAATGACTAATTAGATAATATGAAAAGGAAATAGATCACACTGAATAATTTTGTATGAGAAAGGTATTTTAATTTAAATGTTTAATTTAAGATATTTTCTAATATTTGTAACATTTACCAGAAAATTTTTAAATGCAGGCCTGATGACGTCAAAAGTTGGTGACGTAGAATTTGTAAGACTTTCTATATCTAGGAGGCGTTGTTCTCAACCCGTAAGGTGAGCAATCTCTTGGCGCTTGGGAGAGGGGGAAGCAAGAAAAACAGGCAAAGAGCAAATGATAATGCATGTTTCAAAAATCCCCTTACTTATTATTGTTGGAGAGGCACAATGCACAATGTCAAATGCTTGTGAACCACTGATCTAAAGTGTATTATTCTATTCTTTCTTTCGTGGCAGCCCCAAGTATATTTCTGCATCACGTGAAACAGTTTTCCATAAAAAATAAAATTTAGGACATTGTCATCGATATTTGATTTTTAAGTATTTTGTGTTATTTCTGTCTGATAAAATAACTCGTATATTAACTACGTCCTCTTCATCTTCTTTCATTGATAAGTTTGTGATATTTTCATGGGTTAATGTAGCTGTGTGTATGTAATAAAGCATGCAATAATAATACGGCACCATATATTTGTATAAAACCTGTACAAGCCCTGATCATCGCACGAGCACTTGGGGCATGGGCGTTGGCAGAACATTTTCCAAGGGGGAGGGGAGATTACTTCAACATATCGCTACTATGTAGGGAAGCACAAAAAAAAAAATCAGGCAAGAAAACTACATACAAAATTTCAGGCGGAGACAACTTTGAGAAAATTCATTTATCACGGTAGAGTCTGAAACGTGTTAAGGGTGTCTGTCGAATAAACAAATTCTACCTAGGTCTTTGACTACAAATTAAAACAAACTAACAAACTAATAGCAGAAATGACTCGAAAAAAATTCAGGATGGTTCTTTATAAGCTACACAACACACTGGAATAAATTATAAACAGTGCCTTTAGTGAAACTTATTTAGAAAAAACTCTTAACATGAAATTTCACCGCAAAAATTTTCGAAAAGTGGCACATGCTGCAAAATTTTGATTTTTAAGAGTTGTTTTTTTTTAAAGTTTCTTAACTGATGAAGGTTTATCACTTATTACACTGTCTAGTACTGCATATGAAGAAACATCTTAAATTTTTTCAATTTCCTAACATAATTTGTTTGTATGTATGTACCAAAATCACTATGATTTTTTTCGAAATACACCAAACTATCAACCTCGATTAGCGAGGGTCGCCTGCAGCTCTTTTCGAAGATACTGCGTAAAGCAATAAGATAAATACCGTTAATTTTTAAATTGTAGTCATTAAAGAAATGAGATTTTTCTTCTGTAAATATTGGACGTAATCTTTCCTCTTGGTTGTAAAGTATATGTGTAGTTGATTTCAATATTTCACCCATCTTTTCTTAATTTCCCAATACAGCAGTGGGTTATTTATATGGAGGTTCCCAAAATAAATTTCGAAAATTAAATATGCAGATACGACGCACTTTACAAGTTAAAATGCATTTCCATTTCCAGCAATTAAAGGAAAATAATGCATGCAACTGAAAGAGAACAAGTCATCTTTGGTCTTACATTTCGCCACCAAGATAAGTTTTAGCAAAATTGTTATATTGATTTTGTGTTTCAATTTTTTTTCAAAGGTTACTATTGAAAAATGTAATTGCTTTAGCTCCGAAACACTTATTTTACTCCCATCTTAATAATTTACACTAGTTCGTAAAAAAATACCATAGTGAAAAACGATAAAAATAAAGAAAGTAATAAGAAATAAAAAAATGGGTTAACTAACCGAACATAACAAACCAGGGGAGAATCCAAAGAGATAACGGCAAAAAAATCGTCCATGAGCACACTAAAAATGTGCGAAAAGAGTGATGTCAGCAGCGCCTTATTTCTCCCGCAATTCTCTCCACGTCTTTTCTTAGACAGCGGTTCAGAAGGCCATTTGGCGATCGGCCAAATTCGTCGCACGTGCGAGCGACGAAATACTATGCTGTAGAAAACTATGATACAGTGCGTTAGCTATAATAAGCGTATTTAATAATAGAGGGGTAAAACGTACGTTTTAATTTCACAAATATCTAAAAGTGTATTGAATATATATTTTTTTAAATTTAATTTCTTAATGTATTCATTTTTTTTTTCTTCTGGTGGTTCACGTGCTCATGTGTTCGAATGGAGGAGCCTCCACTGCAATACAGGATAATCATGGGTCAGTCATAAACTTATCAGCACTTCAGAGCTTTTAAAATGAAGCAAGATTTTTTAGCATCGACATAACTTGTCAAGCCGAGGCACTTTTCAAATGTGTTTGCCCGATAAAGCGGAGGAGGGGGGGGGGGGGTTAATGAAATGTTGAAAGTCCCACAAGGTTTGCCATTTTTAATACTTTATCCCAGTTTGGTGCCAAAAAATAAATCTTCAAAACCGAACCGAGCTTGGCGATACCTTCAAAATTTGGCTAGAAACTGCAAAACGCGACAGTTTATAACAAAGGAAAAGTATAGTGTGAATATGTATGGCGAAGATTGTACAATAGTTTCAGTGGGCGATTTTAATATAGATTTCGATTCCCAAGATGTGTTTTATAGAACAAGGAAGAAAAATACGGAACACTCATGAATAATGATACACTTTCCAACTTAATGGAAAACTTAATGGAATAAGGAAGAAAAATAAGGACGGCGCATGGATTATGATATGCTTTTAGTATAAAGCACTTTAGTGCTTATTTAAAATATGGAAGTGTTTCAGATTTTAATTTTTGAATATTTCTCTGCATAAAGAGGTGGAATATTTTCAGCTACTCGGAATTCGGGAATTCGAAGAATCCTGTCTATATGGCAGCAAGAAGCGGAGTTTCACTGTATTTATTTCATAAGAATTTTGATGTTAATATAAGGGCTGTAGTAAAATGCGCTGTATTATTGTTGTAAAACGTATTAATTCATAACGCAGAACATCTGCTCTGCGTTACATAGCATATACAAAAATTGCATTTGCAAAGAAAGGCTTGAACGGGTGGTTACGCCTCCGCCCCCCCCTCCCCACGAGTGGGGTCGGAAACCTCTCGGCGGTCGGCGCCCTCGTGGGTGACTTCCACCCCCACCCCCCTTTTGGATTCGCCGCTGATGTCGAGAAACAACTATGGAAATAAAACGAGAATCTGTGGTTGAATCTTTTGATTGGTTAAGCAGTTTATGCACGCCCAAAATAAAATTGTTGTTGGAAAATGTTTTATAGACGATGCAGCCGGCATGATTTATCTTTCTCGTTGGTGTAACAGAATCAATGCACTGAAATTCAAAAAAGAAGCGCCTGACGTTCGAGCATACACACAGAGAGAGATCAACGCCTGCCTTTTTCTAAATTTATTATGCGAAGAGAGACAAAAGCACTGAGAAGACTGACGTGGAAAATAATGAATTCTGCTGAAGAAGTCAAAGCAAGTTTTCCAGTCTTCAAAATACAAAAATAAACAAAACGGTTTAAGAAGCAGCCGAGATTTTGGCAGACATTTAATCTGGCAACATACCATTGCTCAAAATAAATGCTAACTTTCGAACACAGGAAAGTTATTCGATGGTGTGAAATTTACGGACAGAGATTTCTTACTTACGTTAGTTAAATATCTTTCTTCTCCGAAGAGTCCCATGTAAGATTTCTATAGTTCCTGAAATACGAATTCGTTCATTAATTTGAATTTTGACTCATTTAACCACTATTCGTGACTCGGTCTGACAGCAACAACAATGTGAAAGCACAACTGAAGGAAGAAAGACAGAGAATAAATGTTATTTTCCTCAAAGGGCTGAGAAGCAAAAATAAGATATACAACTGTTTTTGTCTGCGTAGTTGTGGTGGGATTTTGGCAATTGAATGTTTACATTTTGAACCTTTTGAGGCGCAACCCTTTCCCAATGCTGAAAAAAAGGGCAGCCGTTGCCATCGCTCGACTTAACTACCAGCTAGATGGCGGACGATCGAAACGTTCATCGCGTGCCACAGATCTAGAGACCCCTTTTTTGACGCAGCTGGCTGTGCCCGCCTTCCAGCTGTAGTCAAGTAGAGCGATAGCAACGCTGCCTTTTTCAGCATTGGGAATTTATCCAGCTGTTCTCGCATTCTTCCATTTTTCAGCAGATGTCAATGCTGTTAAAAAGATAGTGACAATTTTTTTACGGGAAATGACGTGCTAAAAAGTAAAGGATTCTCGTGGAGCTATGTCACCCGCAACTATTTTTATAGAAATCAAATCTATTCTTCGTGACTGGCAAGAGTCAAAACGCCAGAGTTTGGTGTTCCCAGAGCGGGAACACTGCGCCTTAAAGGGTTAACACTTTCCAACAAGGTTGAAAAGTGTTTATGATTTAGAACATGCTATAGCTTTTCTAGTATTGCCTATAGGGCTACTCTTCGGAGTTTACCGTGGTTTCCTCCGATAACCCATATTTACGCTAATATTCGTAACTAAAATACGGGTTAGGACCCCCACCCATAGACCTAGATCCCGCGTGTAGATAATTGGCCATAATCCCACAACACCAACATATAGGGCTATGTAAAAAACACTCAAAATACTGGTGTTAAACGATAAAATAAATAAAAACTTTGTGAAAAAAACACACACAAAGTGTTACTTATAACACGTTACGATCGTTTCGACCAAAAAATTCTTTCGGTCTTCATCAGACAAAGCCCTTTGTCTTACTAAGCAGAGGGAACTGAAAAAGATAAACAAACAAGCATGTTGCCACATGGAAACAAGAAAAGACGAACAAAACCACGGAGAGGGGGGAAAAAGTGAACTTTGTGTAAGTAACATTTTTTTTTTTTTTTCCCACGAAGCTTTTATTTATTTTAACATATAGAGCTGCTCACGGATTGATATATGTATTAAGGAAAAGCTACTCAAGCGCTATCTGCTTAAGAAGGAATGACTAGGATGGAGGACTTTTTATAGTATTCTAATGCGTGCCCATTCAAGTTACATCTGGAGAAAACCGACCCAAACTCGACCGTTAGATCGATGGCTGCGCGATACGCCCGAACCCGGAACCTTCACATTTCAGCCATCTATCATGTTCAGTGCCTTTATAGCACACTCAAGCCTGTGTCTATGAGCTTTTAATTTATTTATTTATTAAACAATGCAATGTATGTAAATGTTTGTAAAAAAGTTTAATAAAATGCATACTAAAAATTAAAAGTACATAACAATTTTAAAGAAAATGTAATCTTAAATATCGATGAAATGATTGTAGATGAACATGTAAAAAACAGTAACTGTGTAAATTAGGTAACAAATCCTACTGGTGAGCAGAAAGAAAACCGATTCATGACTGAAAATAACATTCTATGCAAGGTCAGCCATTGGAATTTTCGCTCATGGAATGTTAAAGGTACAAATAAATAACACTTTAAAATATTCTCGTGTATAAAATAATTTTTGCCTTGTTTAGATAACATATTCCCAGCTGCATCGTAAGGTTTTAAGTTCCTTTTTTTTTTTTTTTTTTTTTAAATGCTAGACTTCTCAATACGGTCTATATTTAACGCCTTATAAAAATAATGCCATCGCAGACAGGGCATTTTATATTTATTAAGAGTAATAAATAGTTTTTTAGTGCACTTTCTTTTATTCTATATCTCTACACCCCCCCGAAAAAAAAAAAACAGTTTTGAGTTTATTTTGAAAGATGTATCAGGCAATTCTGTAATTATTTTATTTATTTAGAAATAATTATTATTCTTTAAGTTGCAATAAATGTATATTTTATTGTTCATAAAAGTGCATTGCACAGTTCTTGCAGAAACATCAAATTTTTTTTAGAGTGTTCAGCATAATTTGTTTTTAAAGCTTGTTCTAAAGCCCCCAGCGATGACATTAATTTATATAGCTTTTAGGGATTCAAGTGTTTTTTCCCTTCTGAATTTATTATTTTCTCTTTACGTCTGTGTGCTTCTGATTATGCTAAAAATATACTCATTACATTTTTTTTTTTTTTTTTTTTTTTTTTCTTCAGGAGGTGGGGTGGCATTTTCTTCCACGTGTGAATTGGCCGATGTTTAGATTGGTGAAATTGTGTCCAAAAAAAGTGTATATCTGGAAATAAAGAATTTTTTAATAATATGTGTTTGAAATTCCTTATTTTTATTTTTGTCACACAATAAAATGTCAGCCTCGTTAAATTTATTAAGCCAGAAGGAACTAAAACTTACATTCAGAACAATTTTTAATATACCCCCCCCCCCAAACCACCACAAAAAAAGGCCCATAGACTTGCGAATTTAGATAAACTAAAGATATTTCCTAATCCCCATCTTTAAAATTAGCTCCGAATAAATATCTTCCCCAGAATATATTAAGACTCTCCTTCTCGTCTTTAAGTCAGATTAAAATCTACAGCCGAGGTACTTTTCCATGGAATTCGCCTTAAAAAAAAAAGTCATTACAACTAACTAAAGCATCAAATTAATATTTTAAATGCATATGCAACCGAAATACACGAACAACCATAACCAAAAAATTATGGTTTGTAAACAAAACCCTCCCTTTTCCCCAGACGCAGAGTGCATTTTTTTCCTCCCTAAATGGGTATCTCCATTCATAGACAGGGAAAGGTCGGGTTGTTGGGGGAATCGATCTGAAAACGCGGCATTTCAGAACGGTGAGAAAACCAGTTGGAACCGGTTCTAACGTAAGCAGGGATGGCTTGTAGGGCATTGTATTCTTTTCCTGGAAATCCAGTTTTCTCTTTGTTGACATACCTTCTGCAATGTTATGTCAATAAAGAGAAAAATATAAACTAAATAACGTTTTTGTTTACGTTTTGAAAAAGTACAAAAATAAACTTATTGGTATGAGAACTGCAAATGTGGAACGTTTAAAGCACTACTTATTAACGCATCAAAGAACTGTCCAAATTAACCCATATTAGCCTGAATTATTGTTAGAAAAATAGTTTGAATTTAACTTAAAAGCATGTTTTAATAAAATAATTTTGAGACACATTTATACATATTTCAGGGCCGTGCCCAGAAAAAAATTTCGGGGGGGGGGGGGGGGCCTCGACATTTTATAAATACAGGATGTATAATTAATGCAACGCTAGGCATTGACATGAAGTTTATCTGATGATAAAAAATAAGCATTACGATAATACTAATGCTGTTGCATTTATGCAACACAAGGCTAATATGGGTCAAGTAGATTTATTTATTTGGGGGAGGGGATCAACTAAACAGACTTGGTACAAAATTGAATCCAACTTTTTTTTATAGTCTCTCTGTTTGGATTCATACAGTAATTCCTTTTACAAAATTCATAAGTGTTATGTAGAGAGAGGGAAAAAAATACATAGCTATTCTACAAATAAAATTCAGACATAATAATCTGTTCATAACCTACACTTAACCCTTTCTTACAAGGTGCCCACAATACAGGGCACAAATTTTGAAAGAATATTACCAAGTAAATACTAATAATCTTAATTGAAAACTGTCTTTTATATTTTAAGGAAGTTTACTAATCAGGATTTGTTTATTTTATTACAAATTAAATCTCTATCATTCAAATATTCGCACGTACGTATTAGAGAAATTATTTAATCAGTCTGAAAGGGTTAATAATCATTTGTAGCTACTTCTAGGATGTTTTGAAAAAAAAAAAGGCAGCCTTATCTATTTAAATTTCAAATTCATTTTGATATAGTAGTTCAAAAATAAGTTTTTTAACATTATAAATTTTTCATAAATAATTAATTATAGAAGTGTTTCGAGATAATGTAGAAAAAATTTTACTTCTTGTATATTTCCATATGTAATAGTGTAGATTAGCGAATCTCCATACTTTTTTAATTATTCCAGTTTCCCCACAAGACAACAAACTGTTACCCCCCCCCCAAAAAAAAAAAAAAAATCTGCATACCTTACTTTGCAGATATATGGCCTATTGACTGTGGATCCACGTATATCAAATTAATTAAAAAATAATCAGCATTAAATACGTCACTCTTACTAAAAATTATATATATACAGCACTTTATTTAATAAATAAAGTGCGTGTATTTATTGTTTTGAGATGATGCTGGTCATTGAAGTATTTATTTTTTGCTGGTCTAGAAGTAAAAAGGTTGAGAAACACTGGTTTAGATAATCTAAATCTCTAGAAAAAATATGCTTATTAAATTTTTATATATGAAAACATACATTTCATATATAATTTTTAAGACTTCTTAGATTTTTAATCCTTTTCCCAAAAAGGAAACTGTATTCAACAATTAAAATGACATGCCAAATTAAATTTTTTATGTCAAAAGCTAAATTAAAAAAACAACTTGATTGTTCCAAATAATTTTATAAAGTTCAAGTTCAAAACTTACAGTAGTAAAATCTTGGTATAGCAAATTTCATAAGAGCAAACGAATTGTGAATTTTTTAAAAATAAAATTTCACTATGCTAAAATTCTACCATATGATTTTACTTAATACAAATATTTTATTCATTGATCTGAAATATTCATAAAACTGAGGTTCATTGCAAAAAGATTTTAATGTAGTAGCTAGATGAAAAAATCTTGCATGTGGAGTACACAAACTGAAATTAAATTATTAAAATTTTGTAAAATAACACAGATAAAATTTACTTATCTTCAGCATGCACATTTCGGGCAAAAGTGTTCACATTTCATCAGTTGGAAAAAAAAAGTTCCACCAACTAAGAATGCAGAAGAGCGAGTACTGAAGATACATTCTTTTTTTTTTACAAGTTTTAATCATTTTGTACTTTAAACACGTCTTTCTTTTCACAAACTGCACCTTTTTTCAGTTGTCCTAAAATTAATTTTTCAGAATTGTTAAGGAAAACAATTTTTAGAAAGCTATTTATTTTTTCGTGTTCATCTCCAATGATCTTCCTGTAAAAGAAAAATATGCAGAAAAGAAAGACGAGAATGTACATCATAAAAAATTTTTATTTCCCTGTCTTTGTCAGTCAATGAGAGCTACATTCATACTTTGTCACACAAAGCATTAGTCGGCCACAAACTTTCAATTTGTACAAGGAAACTTGGACCAATTCCATCCTTACATATCACAATTCTTAAAATAGTTTGAATACATACAATAGGTGGGACAACACATAACAGTCTAACCAAGTAACATACAGATTATGTAATCTTCATGCAAGTAGGGCTGCCAAATGCAAATTCAGTTAATTGCAGCAATGTTTGCAACAAAATAACAAAGCAAGAATTATTTTTCTCTTATATAGGTATACCTGAGTTAACAATAGGATAGGTGACTGTGAAGTCAAGTGTTATGGCAGTGGAGAGTCAGATGTGCAAAACATAGTCGTATAATTGAGGCAAAATGATTTTCAAATTTGAAATTGTCACAGGCAGGGCCGTACCCATAATTTTTTTTTTTTTTTTTTTTTTGGGGGGGGGGGGTGGGGGGGTTACCAAAAGGTGAAAAAGGCTAAATTTTTCACAAAAAAGCTTCATTATTATTGTTTTGTTAACAAAATTTTAAATCTCGGGAGGGGGGGGACTGGACCCCCTGTTTCCCCCCCCCCTGGGTACAGCCTTGGCCACAGGAGAGTTCTTAGTTTAAAAGGCAGTATTATGGCTGCTTATGATCAGACTTGCTTTCAGTCTTCAATTTTATGAAATGGAGAAATTCAATCCAATTAAAGATGTTAATGTTGGTAAAAAAAAAAAAAATTAAAATTGTAACTAAACTATTTTATCATCTAATAAAAATTAGAGCTTTCACAACTCCAGCTGTAATGCAGATAGGAGACAGGTTCTCAAATATTACAATTATGTTGCCTGCACTCCAAAGTTTATTAAAATTTTATGTTCTTTTTCCATACATTTTGTAGCTGTTACAAAGCTCTGTATGTCAGATGCGATAACTAAAAAAAGTGAAAAATACTTTTTAAAGTTCTGTATTTCAAAAATACAGATATAGCACATGTGGTCTTTAGTCAAAATTTTGTCATTGATTTTTTTTCACTAGAGTACTATTAAGTAAACAAATAATAAATAAAAAACCAATAACCCGTTCCAAGATTTTTAGATCTAAAAAGTAATTTGAGCTTCTGGGGACAATTTGAAAATATAATGAGGTGTGCTATAATTTTTCATTCCTTAATCAATTATGCAAACTTTAATTTTAAAAAATTGTAGACTGCATAAATGTATATATATTAAGAAAAACATGGCTTTAGAGCCTGTAAGGCTTACTTAATAATTCTTTTAGTACATATGTACATTCTAGTAGTGCATATGTACATAATTCTTTTAGTACATTAGCAATATAGCAGGAGCATGTGGATGATAAATAAAAAATTCAACAGTAGAAAAACTTTTTTAAGCATTGTAGAGAAAACAGAAAAAACATTCATTTACGACTTTTGTCTCTCCTCTTTCAATTTAAAAAAAAAACAAAAAAAAAAACTGAAATACTGTTCAAGAAAACACAAGAAAAAAAAATAATTTTGTTAGCTTTTACAAAAGGAAGAATAAATAAACTTTTCTGATTGTGATGGGGATTCCATTGACTATCAATGACAGGATATAGAGGAGAAATTGAGCCAAATTTACATTTATTTCATTCAGAGGAAATCAAAAGCCTTTCTTTTTGGCAGATGATCCTGAAAAATTGGGAAACCATTTTGCTCAATAATAGACTGCTTGAATCTGACAGATATATTGAGGTATTATGACAGAATGGACTGTATCAGTTAGTTCTTCATAAATACGTAATTTGTTGTTCTTAAAATCGCAAGATGAGGTTAATTTCTTTACACTATTTGGACTAGGGATGCACCGAATATTCGGTATACTGCCTATTCGGCAGACAAACCGAATATTCGGTTCGGCCGAATACCTTAATATTCGGCAACCAAATAGTAAACAAATTTAAGAATTTGACAATTGCTAAACATACATATTTTTTAAATCATGAATGAAAGAAATGGTATAGTACCATAGTACTAAATTAATTCAAGTTGTTATGTACTAATATTAATATCAAATTAGTTTTAAAGTAAGAGAAAAAAAATCAGATGGTAAATTTAAATTTTGTCGATTTTCATTTTTTAAAAAAATCTTATGAAACATTAACCTTACTATTAATAGCTCATTTAAATATGAAACAGTAGCGAGGGTAAAAAAAGCCTCATAGTATTAAGTGTTCACAAATATGTTAAGTCAGTTAACTGCTAATTTCTTTTTATAAAACATGCATGAAAAAAATGATCATTTCCCAAATATTTAAAAAAGTTAATAATATATAAAGGAAACATTTGGGTATTAAACTTTACAGCATTTTAATTTCTGAAGTTTTACACCATATGAAATATAGTTTAGAAGCAAACTAATTAAATTAATCATTGCAATCAAAGTTTAATAACAATTTAATAAATTTTAACCAAATATTCGGCAAAATATGGTATTCGGTGCATCCCTAATTTGGACCATCTGAAGAAGAAAGTTTCGGAATACTTATATCCTTTTTATCTCCTCCCCCTCCTTGATATTGAATCCCCACCATTGAGTTAGCTTTCATTTTCAAATTTAGAGCACTTTAATTTTTTTTTACCATTTGATTTTTAATATGAAAAATAACTCGCCAAAAACCAACACTGTCCATTCTGTAATACCAGTATCATTTGTACTTTGAGAGAAATATTCAAATGCTAATCGCTACATTATTTAGCACCTAAAAATATAAAAAGCGAACTATTTTTTTTATATTTAGGAACTTATGCAAAACAGAACACATCATAAAACATTATATTGTTGTCTATTCTGTATACTTCAAAAATAATAGATAAATGTTATTTAACCCACCACTTAGCATCATTCAAAAAATCCACAATTGAGCATTCCTTCAAGGCATACATGCAAACATAACCATCAGCACCTTAAAAACATTCACAGTATCTTGGCACTTAAGTGAAAACTATCTTCGGCAGAGGGTGGGTTAAGGCACATTTTGGAGTACGATTTTTCTTCTTTTGATTACTACATATGTAAACTTTTTTTTTTTTTCTTTGAAGATTTAAAAATTCTTGTACTTGTTGAATTCTAAAATTCAACAAAACGGGGAATATCCAGCTGTTGACAGAGCCTGATCATAAGTGGTCGGGGCCCCGGGGCAAGAGGTTATTTTGGGGCCCTTATACTATCACAAGAATTTTAACTTATTTTTGTTTGCTGTTGTATTTTCCCAAAATAAAAACTTTTTAAGGAATACTAAAATTGAATTAAAAATTACCTATTTATTTATACTTATTAGGAACAAGATTATGTATTTTAAAGTGATTTTAATATTTTTTTAGTCCATTTGTATTATTAGTTCATGGGTGCGGAATGGCAATTATGAGGCACGGGAGCAAAGTTTCTCACTCCAAAAAATTTTCTTGATACACCAAAAAGTTTGAAATTTTCTTTCCTTCATTACGAAATAAAAGATGTTAACTAATGGATATTTTGTGATAAGCATATATATGGCCATACCATACATTTTCAAAAAGTCCTAACTTCTTGTTTATTGATCCATGAGTCTTAAAGACCATTGAATTAGAACAGAAAATAAATCTTCAAGTCCATTTATTGTTAAAAATTATGCTATAGATATTACAAAGGAAATTTAGTTGCAAAAAATGTATCATTGCAGCATATATGAATCTGTAATATATCATAACAATAAATCGGGAGATTTGGGGGCCCTTATTTTTCCGGGGCCCCGGGCTATTGCCCTGCATGCCCGTGTGGTAATCAGGCTCTGGCTGTTGATACAGGACTAATAATATATAGATAATTTTTTCATATGTTAAAAAGAGTAGCAAGAAGGATAAATTCTTAACCCCTTAAGGAGTCAGCTACACAGTACAGGTATTTGAAACATGTCTTGAAGGCGAGTATTTAGAATTCCAGTTAGAATTAAGTCAAAGTTACAAAAATAGAGATTATATTATATCTAGAATCCCAAATATTTAGCCAACAATTTTACTTAAAGTAGGAAAATGATAAAATAAATTATACTGCCAGATAAAATTCCATAATAAGTAAACCCTAAAGTAGAAATATTTAATTCTGTCGCAATACATTCAAAAATAATTTTCCCACAAAACATTAGAAATATGAATATGATAGTAATGTAGATGCTAAATTTAACAGTATAGCAAAATAGACAACAATAAATGAATGCAAAAGCATTACTTACTATATGTAAATAAAAATAATCTGGCAACCCTACACACAGCATGTTTGCTGTGTATCATACACAATTAACTTCAGAAATTGAGAGAAAAATATGAAATACCTATCTTTATATTAATGTGCAGAGATAAATCACATTTAATTCTCATAATCATCAACTAAGAAAAAATAAATAAAATAATAAAATGATCAAGCTTTTTTCAAAATTGGATTTTTTTAACACTTATGGATTGATAAAAAATTTTTAGCAATAATTGCATATTACAATACTCACATCTAATATTCATTGTTATTATTATCATCAAGAAAAATTCTTGAAGCAAAATTTCCTTACAAGCAGTTTCAAGTAAAATTTTTAATCAAAGCAAATATAACATTACAGTACTCGCATATTTAATGCAAGTACAATTATTCTAAATCAAGGAAAAGCTGTAAAGAGACTATTAAATGCTTTGTTGTTTTTACTGCGCTTTTTAATAGTCTAATTTTTTTTTTACTGCCAGCTCTTACAGTTACACATAATTAAATAAATTAATTAACAAGAGATTGAAAAAAAAATATTCAAGTTGCTACTTTCTGAAAATATTAAGGTTGCCTCTTTTAGCACAAATACAGGTAACATTTAAAATTTTTTGAATTGAAATAATAATATACAAAGTTAGGATAAATAATTTAAAAAGGCATAAACTGGCGGTGATGAAAGAAGTGTTTATAGCGCTACACTAAATTGAATTACGATTTAATTTTAATATTTTTTCGAAGGAAGGGGGGGGGGTAGATTAGGCACTTCATAGGATTCATGCCAATGAACAATTTAATAACAGGGAATTAAAATAATTAGTCTTCTACTAGATCGTAATTTATTAATGAAAATAAATAAAAGCAAGTCAATAAATAAACAACAAAAGTAAAGATTATTAAACACAATTAAATAACTAGCAACACGAGTAGCATCAGAAAGACAACAAATTTTTCAATTATTTGATTTAGAGTCACTTAAAACTATATTTCGAACAACTTACGCAATTACTTATACGTATGTTTTAATCAACAAAGTTAAGTCCATCAAGCCTGAAAAAATTATTGGTGGACAGTAGCTTCGTCTTTGCAAAATCAAAAATTCAATAATAATTAACATGTCACATGCATCATAAAATAATGATGTTCATTTGAAAAATTATCTTAATTAAAAATTAAGATAGAAAACATGACCTAATAAAGAATAGAAAAATTAAATTTTTCTTAACGTTAATCTGAAAGTTCATTCTAAACAAACCTAAAACGTTCTTGGGGAAATAAATCCACTTATGCCATCCGATCCAGTAATCAAAGTCCGGTGCGTTGGTACAAGCCCGTGTTATGAAAGTTCTAAAAAAATCCATGAGTAAACAAATAAATGAGTGTCTGAATGCAGGTACGGTGAGGTATGTAAATGAAACATTTAAGTTGATGTACTTCCAAAATTCTCACAGGAAAATTTTGTCACAGCAGGTACTGAGGACGACGAAAAAATTCACAAACGCAAAAAGAGCGTTCCAAGCATACATACCCAATCACACGCTACTAAAAAGAACAAAAAAAATTAGTCTTTGAAGTGTAATTTAAACGACGTCTATACTTTCCGTATCACTTTCTGGTATGTCGAACTCATATTTGTAGTAATCTGTGGACTTTTTAGGCCTTTTGTTTTGCAAGTCTAATTGCAGCCTCTTAACGGCCTCTTTGATTAGGCTACCTTCGCGGAGCAGTTCTTGGAGCATCTCGTACGGATCGTCGGAACTATCTGTGGTGATGGGCGATCTTGACTTTAAAATGCAATATTTACAAGTATGAGAGGAATGTTCCACGGAGTTTTCTTTGTCGCCGGTACCGTGCCGGCAAACTGTCCGCACCGGGGCGGAGTATGGCGACATCCGCCTGTGTTTGGAACACACACTGTGTCGAGGTTTGGCTTTGAGCTGCAAGTTGTGCTTTATCGCAGCTACCAGTTCTTCGACGTCTGCCGTCAAGAAATCCTTTTTGCAAGGAGGCAAAGTCTCTTGGACAAAACATATATCGTCTTTGCTGGGCATTTTGTTGATATAATCCACAAAATACGGAATCACAATCAATATACCAGGTATATAAAGGGACAACTTGCGTGTAACGTCTATCCCCTTGGCAAGCCGGCAGAGAAAGACAACACAACAAATCTCTTTGTTTTGGTCTGACCTAACAGCGATTCGGTCTGTGGGAATGATCCAAACAAAGTAGATCGTGAGCATTCGCTTTATATCTCTGTTTATATAGGGTAAAACTTTTTCAAAAAGAACACCATGAAATTTCATCTGCAATTAAGCATTAATATGAACTTTTTATAATACAGAACTGTGAGAAATAATGGTTTGGCGATTTGCCAATGACTCTTAGTATGTGTATTCCTACGCGGTAGTCTGGGTTTAGAGCGTTCACGTATTTTTAGGGTTACTGTAGGTAAACCCATTCTTGATTCTGCGGTCGCCAAGCGCCAATTCCTGGAGCCAAGATATTTTTATTTACATCTCCTGTTACGATCGCTTTTAAACAAAGGTGTGGAGCTCGATCTAGAATTTTCTATTTTTTTATCGATTTTGTCTTTTTCTCACATAAAAGCCTTTATTTTCTTTCAAATTACTGCTAATAAATACTCATAAATACTTTTTTCTAGAGCGAAAGAAAGGTATTGTATAAGCAAAGTGGTATATTATTCACATTGAAGGAATGACGACAGTATTATTCTTTTGGTTTTATTTTAGCACTGTCACTTTTTATTGAAAAATTAAGTCATTTGGGACCCTTAAACTATTTAATTGTTATTTAGAGAAATTTTTCTCTGATAAATATTTCAAGTTAAGTTTCTTATTTCCAGCAATAAAGCTATGTACAAAGTGTTTTTATGTTTAACTAGTATAAAATTTCTTTCTAATCACAGAAAAAAAAATAATTTGATTTCAATTTAGTCAATATTTACAGAAATGCAATAATATTTTTATTCTTTATCAATATTTAATGTATTATGAAATTTTACAAACAAATATTTTTTTTCTCTCCAAAAAGTTTGTCCAGTGATGTATTTGCATGCACTTAAAAATTTATAGTACATAAATACAAGCCCATCAACGTAACTCGTTATATAGTCCTAAATAATTATCTGATCTTTACAATGACATTATAGCAAAAAAATTACATTATTTCATACACTAACTGTAAGTATTTATTCAAAAATCAACGTCTTTTTTTGAATATTTTGTAGGAATAATTTGAAGACAATTTTTTGAAACACAATATTTTAATTTATTTGTGACAACATTCAAAACTTTGCAGATCTAAATCTCCAGCTTTAGTGGGGGGGGAGGGGGGCTTTAGCCCACGGGGTACGCCTATGGCCGTGTACATAATTGAAAATGGTGTATCATAGATGGGACCTATAGGTACTAGGTTACTTTGAGCCCCCTTTTACAATCACAAGCATTTTAACCCATTTTTTAAAGCTGTTGCATTTTCGCGGCTTAAAACCTTTTTAAGATTTCCAAAATTAAATTTTAAAACTTCGTACATATTTATACTCGAGAAATATTATACATTTAAAAGTTATTTTTATTTTAATATTTGTAGCCCATTAGTATTATTAGCTCATGTGGACGTTAACTCAGGATAGGCCATTACATGGTGCACGTGCCACGTTTGACATGCTAGAAAAATTTCCTGGATCGGTAAAATGTTTGCAATGTTTTTTTCTTTTTTAAACCGCAAAACACTAGGCACTGGTACTCGGAAAAAAAATTGCCTTTCAGCTAATGGTAGCTTTGGTACTTGAATCGTATTTACCACCCAAAATATATGTCTTCAAGTTAATCTAGTAATGCGGACAATTATGTAAAAGATAACAGGGAAAAATCATTTTTTTAATTATTATTTCAGTATATAATGAATGAGTGAATTTCTATAATCGGGATATTTGAAGGTCCCTTTTTTTTCAGGGCTCCGGCTTATTGCACCCCTTGCCCAGCTGATAATCAGGTTCTGTGCAGAAGCACACTAAAAATTCTGATACATTACACCAGGGTTCGAAATAAGTCGCGAAAGCCACGGCAAATGCCGTGAGTTTAGCCCAAATGACCGCAATGATCAACAGTTCTCGCGTCAAGTTCAGCTGTGAGTATTTATAACTTTATCTTAAGATTCTTTCTGTCTCAGATGTACCGTGTTTACTCGTGTAATAGTCGCACTTTTTTTTGCCAATTTTTCATGGTGAAAGTCTTCCCGGTGCGACTATTATACAGGGAAAAATTTACTGCATAATATTGTAACTCTAAAGCTATTTTTAGGGCTTCAAAACAGGGGTGCGGCTATCATGCAAGGGCGACTATTACGCGAGTAAACACGATATTTCAAGGTGACACATGACATTACAGAATATTTAAAAAGTAAAAGACGCATATAGTTATTTATTTAATTATTTGGTTCTTTTCACTGATTTATTGATACAACTTTTTTAAAGTTAAGCAGCAAACTACATCAACAATGTTCCGTTATTACGGAAATTAAAGATTTTGCATTGAGCAGTTTATGCTGCCAAACCTTATCTCGAGCCCTGCATTATAGTCCATTGTTGTGTTGCTGTAAAAGAAGATTTTACGCTATAAACACTAATTTCAGTGATTTCCTAATTTTTAAGAGAGTGATTTTTGTTGTATCCTGACATTTAAGGATGGGAAAATATAGAATAATTTGAAAGAGGTAGATTAAGGGTGTAGTCGAGGGGGACCGAGTCCCCCTTCCTTTTTATTTAAGCACGTGGCCCTCCCTTTTCATTTTCAAAATGGGCTTCGATAAGGGGGGGAGGGCAAGGTTGGGCACATTCTCCCCTCCGCCCTTAGAATTTTAGTATATTGCCTTTTAACGTATACAAAGCTGCACTATAAAGGAAATTATAACTGAAATTGTAACATGTGTAAAAAATGGCCTCCCTAGAATTTTTTTTTTTTTTTTTTTTTTTTTTTAAGTTTGCCCCCCCTCCTTCCTTCCGCCTTAAAAAAATTATGGGCACTCAAAATCCTTTTTAACGTGATATAATTTTCTTTTTTTACAGCTCTGCGTCAGAAAGACAACCAGCAGTTTTTGGGAACACATAACTGTAACACGGCTTGCAATCCCTTTGTGAATGCTAATAATGTGCATACAAGCGACGTAACTTACTAAGGGCAAAGGAGGCAATTCCTCCTCCCCCCTTCCAAAAAAAAAAATCAAGAAAATTAAGGTTATCACTTATGTGAAAATACTTCCTACAATATGAAACATTAGCCGCCCCCTCCCCCCCCCCACCACCACAGTGTTGTCACATGCCAATTTAAGACAATGAATGTACACATATCCCTAGAAATAGAATATACGTGCCATCTTGTCGAATGCACTCTTGGTCAAAGAGTGGACAGAAAAAATGGAGTGGCTTCGGTCCGATAGGGGGTCCTGTACAAATTAAAAATAAGAAAACATCCCAGGCATTTTGATATCAGGATTGTTGACGGTAGTAGATAGAAAAATTATGCTTTTCCAAAGGTTCTGTTGATCAAAATGGCATCGTTTACTATCAAAACTTAATTAACTACACAAAGTAATAATCATCAATTAATAAATAATTCAAATTAATGATTTAATTAATTTTGTTGCTTTTAGCAATAACTAATGACACACCTTTAAGTTAAATTTCTCACAAATAAGCGTCCCTTCAACATTTTCCCCCTAGGATTACACAACTGAGGTAGATAGCACTAAATCGATATCAAAATAGGACCATTTTTAAAATTAAAGATAGCAAAATAAAACGCCATCGAATCACATTCACATAAGCGGCATAAGTTATGATTCATAAACGAATTAAATTTCCTCTGTATTCATTATATACAGCGATTACTGAAGATCTCCATGACACATCATAATCAAAGTGAGCCATTTTTTTCACCTCGTAATCCAACAGCGGAAAATCCCTGACCTACATTACTCATCCGTGTACCAAGGTAAGCCAGAGAAAGCGATAAATACCCAATCATGGCAACCTAGAAGCTGAGAATTCCAGCCGCTGGGGTTTGACGCATGCGCAGTAAGCGGGTAAACGACCTGTCTGCGTTGGAGACGTGACGTATACACAGTTTATCAATATTCCATTACTATTCTTGTTTTGTTTATTTTTTATCCGGTTTAGTCCTTTCTGCTTGCTGCTATCATAGATAGGTACACGTAATTCAGACTCAAGAGGTGAAAATTTGCTTTTGCTTGTTGATTTTTTTCTAAACTAGATTAACGTTTTTAATGACTGGCAGAAGTCCCTTTTTGTAAATATACATAGAGGTGTAGCCCGGCTTCAGCGCATGCCCGATTTCAGTCTTTTGTTTGGATTTTGGAATTCTTTTTTACTGATATCGTTGAATTTGATTGGAATTTTGATTTACCTCTGAAGCGAAACAGATCGATAGGTGACTTTAACGATTGGGGAGAATGCAGTTTAAGAACTTTGACTGCAAACCCATTAAGCCGGCATTTCTACAATAGCAATAATTTTGATAATAAAACGTGTAAGCTACGAGAGTTCATCAATTATTCTTTGCTACTCATTGGCGTGCCTTAGTAGACGTTTTGGATATTTCTAATGTGGCTTCACCTAGTTATACCAATGATTGGTACCTGATATTCATTTACAAACTAGTAAATAAACAGTGCTCAGAACTGCAAATATTGAAATACTAGAAGGTATAACTCGTTGTGGAGGCAAATACAACGGAAATTGGGAGAAAAAAAAAATTGGCAAAAATATGTCCGCACTCAATATATTTAATCTTCATCCACTTAAAATAGTTTCATATTCAGTTTTTATTATATACCGAAATTGAATTTCATGCTCTTCTGGAAACGTGCGGAAACTTTTCGCATTCGAACGATTTTGTTTTGTGTAAAGAGCCTCTCTAATGTCAATGCTTCATGCAGATGATATCATTTTATTCGTGAAAAAATAAATTAAACTCTGTTATCTAGAAAAACTATTTTAAACAAATTGAAATAACAATTTTCCCTTCAAAGCCTGATAACCGTGACCTCAGTATGACGTCATTGTCACTTGCGGCTTCTAATTTTGTCACGCAAATGATTAACTCTTTTTACTTCTCGGAGCTGAAAGTAGCGAAAAATCGCTTTAAAATGAGGGAACGGGCGATTTTTCAAATTTTTAAAGTAGCGCATATTGTTTTAGGATTTTTTGTCATTTGCTTACATTCATAGTTTCTTCTTTAAATTTTTTTTTAAAGATTAATTGATAATATTTCTTCATTTTCATATTTTTATTTTATATTATACTTTTTTCTAGACGAAAGGGGGGGGGGATGCTTTATCTTTAAATACTTAAGGAAGAATTTTTATAATCTGTTTAAAAGGTTTCCCCACTCTTATGTTTTCTGAAAAAATTATTGAATAAAATAATCGATAAACTTCATTTAATTAATGATAGCTTTTAAACATACACGAATTTTATGTTTTCTAAAAACATAATAAAGATATCTATATCTATCTATATATATATATATTTGGGGGGGGGATAGTTAAAATGAAATTGGATATTGAGCAATTGATTTTTAGATAATACTGGCGCGCTTGCTTCCAAAAAGAATATTTTTGTTTGAAGATGATTGGGTAATTGTTGTATCTCCTCATGCACACAGGAAAAAAAAGAAGAAGAAGAAGAACTAATCCTGCGAATTTACTGAGACTTTTAACTAATCCATCAAAGATTTGATTTATTTACTTACTGTATATTTATGCATAGTTATTAAAATATTTAGTATAGTCCTGCTCACACTTGTAACGGCACACTAGTATGTTTAATTATTAAAATAAAAAATAACATTTTAAAAAAATCAAGTGAGAATAAAAATTATCATATTCAGCTGAAGACCATAACCAAAATTCGCTTCGGAAGACAACACACTGGGGATAAAAATACATTTTGCATTTACTTTCATGGCGAATGTTTATTCTGCTCTACTAATGTTTATATTTTAACAGTAACTGAATGTTAGTGGCATACTGGATATCTTTCTAATGTAAATAAAGAAAATGACTATAGCTTGGCCGAGCATTCGAGCGAGGAAGGAAAACCCAAGTGAGGAAGCAACGCTGAATACAGGAGGGAGGGAATCTGCTCCTGTTCGTAGAGAACATACTGGAAGTAACTCGATTTGAGATTTTAAAAGTTTGAATCTTTTATCTAAAATAAAAAGGAACCCTGTTATTATACGCATGGGAAAAAAAATTGCATAATTTTCATGTTTTGCTTTTTTTGCAGGGTAAATGATGTCACCGTCTTATATTTTCAGTCAAAATTTGAGAGGGCGAAGGTATACATACCGTTTTCTCTTGCGCTAACTAGGATATAAATACCAAGGTTGTAGTAAATTTAAATTGGTTTCAATAAATGAATGTGGAATAAACAAAGCAGTATGTCCAGTTTTTTTCTTTCTTTCTTTCCTTTTTTTCTTCCGCGTGAGACGTAGATTTACCTAAATAAGAAATCAAGATTTTTAAACCTTGAATTGGAATAAAAAAATTCAGGGAAGCGGTTGGGGTTTACAAGGCTTTAGGTGCAATAAATAAATAAAAAAAAAGTTTGAAGGTTAGGACTGATATCGTAGAGAAGTAATTAGTAAGTTGAGTGTATCTTTAAAAAAGTAACGGAATTCTTTGCTGGAATTATCAATCAAAAATTTAGCTCAAATAAAATCTGTGTTAATAAAAATAAACAGTTTTGCCGTTTCACTTTCATAAAAAAAAAAAAAAAAAAAAAAAAAACCGAAAACCTGTGTACTTCAGAAAATAGTACGGCTGTTTTAGCAAAAGGTAAAATCAATAAATTAATTAATTTGATTCATAACGATTCATACGAATGAACAATAAAAGATTCTGTTCGTTCGTATTTTGATGCAAAAAGGTTACAGGCATCTTAAATAATAATAAAAAAATTCCGAATAAAAATTCAGACACACTGCCTGACAGATATGGAAAATTTCCTAATTTTAACTAAACGCTTCTGAATTTTACTGTTCGGAAAAACTTATTGTAATTGATAGGCATTTTTTGAATTCTAAGATTCTCGGAAATAATCTGCATATTTTAAAATTTAATGAGCTGTATAATTTTTTAAAGCTGTTAATTTTTAAATAAAAAATCTGAAACACTTTTATATATTAACCCTTTGAAGCGCAACCATTTCCCAATGATGGAAAAGGGCAGCTGTTGCCATGGCTCGATTTAACTACCAGCAGCATGGAGGTCGATCGAATCATTCATTGCATGCTACAGATCTTTAAGACCAGGTAATTAAATCGAGCGATGGCAACGGCTGCCCTTTTTTCAGCATTGGGCAGTCTCCATCCAGATGCTCTTCTATATCATGTATTTTCATCGTATTCTCCAGGCTTTAGCAGATGCCAGCGCTGTTAAAAATAATCCTGACAATTTTACAAATAATCGATAATTTTTAAGGGAAATGGTGTGCTGAAAAGTAAAGGACTCTCGTGTAACTATGCCACCCTCACGTATTTTTATTGAAATCAAATTTATTCTTCGTGGCTGACAAGAGTCAAAACGTCAGAGTTTCGTGTCGTCATCGCGTTAAAGGGTTAAATACGCACTAACATGCTCTACATTAAAAGTGTATTGTAACTCATGCGTCGCTCCTATTTTTCTTCCTTATTCCATTAAGTTTTAAAGTGTGCCATTATTCATTAAAGTGCTGCATTGTTCTTCCTATGTTATCTATATTAAAATCTATGTTAAAATCGCTTGCTAAAACTGTTTAACAATCTTCGTTAGGCATATTAACTGTTTTGCAATTTTCACCAAGCATATTCTAACTATACTTCACTTTTATAAATACTGTTTGGAAAGTGTATCATAATCCATTAGTGTACCGTATTTGTCTTCTTTGTTCCCCCAAACTTTTTTTTTTTTAAATCGAAAATCTATATTAAAATTGCGTACTAAAACTGTCTTACAATCTTCGTTAGGCATATTCTAACTATTCTCCTCCTTTGTAATAAACTGTAGGGTTAGATAGTTTCTCGCCAAATATGGAAGATAACGCCAAGTTATCTTCCAGTTCAGTTTTGGGACTTTTTTTTTTTTTTTTTTTTTTTTTGCGCCAAACATGACGATAAATCATCAAAATTACAAGCACTGGCGACTTTCAACATTTTATTCCCCCTCCCTGCACTATCTGGCGACCCTGTTGAGAAATGCAACGAAAACGTCTCGACAGAAAATCGGTCCACAAAAATATATCAACGGAAATGTTAAAAAAATATGCCGATAGAAAACCAGAAACGATTAGAACGATAGAAAACGACCAGAAACGATAGAAACGATTTACACTTCGGGGAGATTTTAGAAAGGATTTTTGAGGGAGACACACCACACACGACCGTCGCTGGACCATTAACTAACGATATCGCAGGATGGTACTGTGCTTGAAACGGATGAATGTCAGTAAAACTGCCATTCACAGTAATGCATTGGAATTCTTCTGAGTGCTCCTGTAGGAGAAGTATAATGGATAGACTCACAATTTCTGATTGACGAAGCTTTAGCTTGTAAACCTTAGTAACGTATATCAATTTTGTTTCGTTTGAAATACCGAATATCTCTAAATTACGCTTTAAACAATGACTGTTCGCCATAGAGCGTAATGTATTGGAATTCTTTTGAATACTTCTGTAAAAAATATATGGATGCTACATACACCATTTTAAATAGGGTACTTGGAACTGTAAGTAAGAATAACATTTATATAAATTTCTCAGTAATCTAGCTTATTTACGACAGTTCTGAGCACGGACGGATATACAGACAGAGAAACCGAAATTATAAATACTTTTCAGTATTGTTGAAAAGCATTAGGCTGTAACGAAAGTTTCCCGCCACCTCAAACATCGTCAGAACACAGTTCGCATTGGCGTATTTGCCCATATTTTGTCGAACTATTTTTGACATTTGAAAGAAAGAGGCTTACTTTATAACACTGTGTTGTGAAATCTCTGAAAAATATAGTTATCATTAAGTACAAGGTGTCTCCAAATGGAACTATAGCTCTAGAGGATTAGAACCATCATTAACTTCCAGTTGTGTTGCAAAAAGTCAGCTCTAGAATATAAACGAATTATGAGTACAGCTTTAAGTACTATTGTTGTATAATGTGACACTGTACAGGTTTGGTACCGAAAGTTCAAATTCAGTTATCTAAAAAGTTAGAAATTAGTTTTTCAGGCAGAAATGGCGGAAAACTTTCGTTACAACCTGATATTAAAAAGAACTGTCATATTTTTATTTGTGTCAAAAAGAAAAAAGGTCTAGGTTAAGCATACTTATTAGTCTAAATTATTAACTAACAAGTATGTTTAACTTTTTCTAAAATGTAAACATAAACATACTTATTAATTAATAATCTAAACAGCTGAGTTTATTAAAATATTGTAGGACATTTATATGATGCTTTGTAGGTGCCAAATAACGTCCATAAACACTGAAATATTATATTAATTTTAATTTTTTTCTCTTTCAAGCACTAGAGTGTTATCAATTTCGAGCTAAAAAAAAAAGGAAAAAGAAAAACGTGAGGACAATTTCGAGTCGTATTTTTCAATTTCTTTTTACTTTTAAAAAATTCTGCATTTAGTTTTGAAACATAATGAAGTTATGAAGACAAAGGGCTCACGCTCAAGTATGGATTTTGATGTATTTTCCAACATAATGGAAAAAGAAAGACAGATAGGGACTGACACATAGATTATGATACACTTTTCAATGTAATGAAGCAAGAAATTAGGGTCGACGCCATACGATACACTCTGGAGATCAAGGGAAGTAATGAAGCAGAAGGAAACCCATAGGAGGTACGACGGCGATACAGATTACGAGATAGTACAACTCATGTGAGAAACTCATAAAGTGATCGGAAGGTAGGAGGCACATTCCCCCTCCCCCCTACCCTGCCACCAATGCCCTAAAATTTTAATATGTGCCTTAATATGCAAACGAAATTGCATCACTCAGAACCGAACATCTTGTCACACATAAAATCAGAACCGAAATTATTGCAACTTTGAGGTTTGCCATTGCCTCCCTTCCCCTAAAAAAATTTTTATGGTCGCCCATGATTGCACTTCGAATAGATAATTCTTTAAATAACTGAAGTAAATAATTTGAATAAATCTAAGGCACTATGAAAATGTTTCAAATTAAAAAAAAAGAATGTTAAGTATCAGAATGGTCATTCGTCTTTTTTTTATGCCCAAAAACTAATTTTGTCATTCATATTCATAAAGTGAAAAGCTGTACAAGCTTGTTAAATTTTACTAAACGAACTGATTTCCTTTCCAAAATAGTACCTAAAATTTCCAGAACTATTTTTTAGTGCATGTTGACAATGGAAATTGTAACTTAAAAAAAAATAATAATAATAATAAAAAAAAGACTCATGTGCAATTGCGGCTTTCAGCAAGGAGCCAATTTTGCTCCCCGAAATTTATCTTAGTAACACCTTTTATTTTTCTTTGTAGTGCTGCTATCTAGTAGCGGTATATTTACTTTCAAAATTTTCTTTTCATTGTTTTATTTATGCAAACGGGCAAGGCAGCACAAGGACTATCTGCCTCCAGGGGTACAGCTTTAGAATTGTCCTTTGGCGCGCTTTTTTTTTTTTGGCGCAATAAAGGAAGCCATTATGGTAACCCCGCCGTTTGATGTTCGGAAGTTAAGATGTGGTAAACCTAAACCCGGCGGCTTGTTTCCGTAAAACGGCGATGACAATGTGCTTTATGGTTTTATTTTAATGGCTTTATTTTACATTAAATTTATTATTTAATTATTTTTGAAATTTAAAATGGATGTTCAGGTTCATACTCACTGTTTATATACAGTTTTGTATCAATAAACTTTCTTTCGATAGTACGTTTCAGGTTAATATTTTCGTTCTCGATTGTTTATTTGTTAAGGGTAGAAGCAACAAATAATATCATTATTAATATTTTATACAGTGCAATAATTTTAGGTATTGTGATTTTATTATTTTCATATTGCAATAATTTAGCGATTTTAATCAAGATAGGAGACAAGCATTGTTAGTTTTTATTTGTTATGATTTCCTTTGTTTATTTGTTAAGGGAAGGAGCAACAAATAATTTCGTTATTAATATAATGTTTGATATTTTGATTTTGATATTTCAATAGTGCAATAATGTAGCGATTTTAATCAAGGTATGAGATAAGCATTGTTTGTTTATGTTTGTTATGAGTTAAACTAGTTCTTTACTTTTGCATGCGTAATCTTTTGTCAGAATGCTAAAATATATTTTAATTTTTTGTCTTTTTTATTTGTTATTTTTGTGAGGTATTGTCTTTAGAATATTATAAGTCACTATCGTATATGCTCTACAGATTTTGGTGTGTGTAGGCCTCACAGTTTTTTTTACAGGGCTACAAAAAAATTCTTATACATTGCGGCCTACAGACTAAAATTATTTGAAGTGCACTAGCGTCTAAACACTACATCCGATTTCAATGAATCCAATTTATTTAAACTCTTTGTAAATATAAAGTGTTCGGAAAGTCGAATGGAGTCATTCCAGATTTTTTCTCTTTTATACAAAGCAGTGTAAAAAGAGAAACGAAACAATCGTGTGTACACCGTCGGTCGGGATAGCAACGGCCTTCAGGAAATACTGCATCGGTTTTACTCGCCTCGTCAAAGTGGAGTTCATAGCTTTACAGATTTACCGTTTGGAAAAGAATATACTACAGCTCATGGAACAGCTTTAGTATGGCCCCTTTTTGGCGATTTTTTGATTTGTCGCCAAGGGTAGACCCGGGTTTGCCGATCGGAGATTGTGACGAAACCCCGATGCAAACCCGGCTTTGCCGAAAGTAAACAATGGCGCAAAAAATCGGCTTTCTAAAGAGATTAAATTTTTAAATAAATCATTGAAATTAGTTTTTATAACTTAAAAATTTAGCGATAATGCATAATAAAAAAATTTGAACAGATAACAAGCTTACATGTACATATAGATTCGGTTTAATGAAATTTAATTACTTTTCTTTTTATGTGAGGGGGCTGTGCACCCCCTCAACCCCCCTTCTCTTTTTAGTAGATTAAATTAAACAATGCAAACAAATAATATTCTAAAGACAATACCTCACAAAAATAACAAATAAAAAAGACAAAAAATTAAAATATATTTTAGCATTCTGACAAAAGATTACGTAAGCAAAAGTAAAGAACTAGTTTAAATCATAACAAACAATGCTTATCTCATACCTTAATTAAAATCGCTAAATTATTGCAATATTGCAATAATAAAATCAAAATATCAAATATTATATTAATAACGAAATTATTTGTTGCTCCTACCCTTAAAAAATAAGCAAAAGAAATCATCCTAACTAATATTATAAATGCGAAAGTGAGTTTGTTTGTTTGTTTGTTTATGACGCTTTCACGCCTAAACCGCTGAATCGATTAGGATGCATTTTGGTTTAGATATAGATGGGACCCTGGAGATGGTTATAGGCTACTTAGAATTTTAGATTTTTAATTACTTTTTTAATTATTAATTAAAAACCGTTTTTACGTTGCCATGCTTGGCGAGTTTCGCCCGTATCAATCAAATGATTCATGTTTTGAGCTAACAAGAATGCTATTGATTCAATAAAGAAGCGCGTGCGTGCATCTGAAAAACATTAAATTCCACGGAAATTATGCCAGTTTTATGCCAAATCTATCTATCAATAATAATAAAAATGAATGTTCTCCAGACAAATCTACAGAAAGCAGAGCTTTGAAAATTTGAGCATAGAAGCCCATGATTGTGCACCTGAGGCTCAGAATGTTGAAATTTTAAATACTTTTCTAATTATTAATTAAAAACCGTTTTATCGCCCGCACAAAATGATTTATGCTTTTGAAATAAAGCTGAAATTCTATTTTCAGATAAACATGCATTTGAAAAACATGAAATGGTATGGAAATTATGTTGATTTTACGCCAAATTAAAAAGCATTAGAAAGAAAAGTCCAAATGTGTTTCTTCACAAATTTCCAAATCCTACCAATAATATAAAAACTCGGCTGTTCGAGCCTCGTCAGGGGGAGATCCCCCTGAATCCCCCTAAGGGAATAATTCCGTAAGCGGGGGCAGGTCGCCAAGCCAGTTGTCGCCAAAGCTTTTTCGCGTTGCTAAATACGCCAATCTGTAAGGATTGTGCTTAGACTATATAGAGAACTGTTTTAACGGCAACCTTAATGGGTTAGACGTTGGCAACAAAAAAAGTGGCCAACTAAACATGCCCCCGCTTACGGAATTATTCCCCCCCTAATTTTTTAGTTTTATTATTGCCATATTAAAACTATATTAATTGACTTGTCATTTTATCGCTCATCTTTCGCGTATTTCGCCTGGTAACCCTATGTTGAAATTTTTATGAGTGTAACCTATTTATAGAAAAATACATGTGGTGCATATTCTACAGCTTACGAAATATTGTAACAATAGATTAAAGCTGTTGTGAACTAATAATATTTGAATATATGTAAAAAATACATGTGGAGCATATTCTACAGCTTACGAAATAGTGTAACAATATCGAGACTAAAGATTGCTTTAATCTCGATATTAAAGCTGTTGTGAACTAATAGTATTTAAATACATGTAAAATTATGTCGCTTTTTTATGTCACTTTATTAAGTCGCATTTTTGGGACACATTTTTCAATAAGGGATTTGAGAGATAAAATGACATAGTCATTAAAAAATGTGTATGTTTGTGTGTTTAGATGTTTTTGACTGAATCACACACAAATTGCTGAACGGATTTGGAAAAATTCGTATGAAGATAGCTTATGCCCTGGATTAACATACAGGCAACCTTTCAAGCATATAGCATAAATAATTCTTTTACAAAAACATTCAAAATAATTCTAATGTATTGCGCTCTATGGAAATTTTATAGCTACTAAACCGATTCTAAAACTTAGTTACACTATTCCTGAGTATTATTGTTTGTTTGTTTGTGGATTAAGACCGATTGACTACACTAGGGTCCTAGGCCTATATGGGGAATTCCTCTGTGGGGAACTTTCTAAGGGATCCTAGCCCGTATTTACGCGAGGTTTTGGAGAAAACCGCGAAAAACTGCGAGCGGCTAGGTCGACAGGCTCGACCAGGGGTTGAACCTGGCACCTCCAGCCTTCCAGTTTTGAGAGTAGAACTTCTTAGACACTGGTGGGACCCTGAGTGTTATAGGCTACCTTTTATGCATATATCACAAATAGTTCTTTTACAGGGATACTCATAGGAATTACATTACACTCTATGTGTATCTCTGTAAGTACTGAACCGATTCCAAAACTTTTTTCACTGTTAGTAAGCTACACTATTCTTGAGTATTATAGGCTAAAATTCATGCATGTAGTGCAAATAGTTCCTTTACAGGAACACTCAAAATAATTCTAATACATTACGCTCTCTGGGTATCTCTGTAACTATAGAACCGATTCTAAAACTTTTTCGCTAATAGAAAGCTGCACTATTCCTGATTAACGTAGGCTAAAATTCATGCTATAGCATAAATATTTCTTTCACAAGAACAACAAAAACAGTTAGCAAATACTGTCGTAACTGTATTCGCCAAATGCCTGAAAAAAAATCTAAATTTAGTAACTCTGCCTACTCTCTTATTTTAAATGAAGTATACTACCATGCATTATACTTCATATAAAATAAGTAAAAAGCAAATAATATTTAAATGCAGTTTCTTTTGTCGCAAACATATTTGTTATTCACACATGCTTCATTTCTTTTGGGACCTAACTCTAAATCCGACGCGGACGAAGTCGCGGGTAGCAGCTAGTAACAAATAAAAACAAAGAATGCTTATCACATACCTTGATTAAAATCGCTAACTTATTGCAATATGGAAATAATAAAATCAAAATATCTAAAATTATTTCACTGTTTAAATATTAATAACGTAATTATTTGTTGCTTCTACCCTTAACAAATACACAATCGAGAACGAAAATATTAACTTGAAATGTACTATCAAAAGAATGTTTATTCATACAAAACCGTATATAAACAGTCAGTATGAACCTGAACATCCATTTTAAATTTCAAAAATAATTAAATAATAAAATTTAATGTAAAATAAAGCCATTAAAATAAAACCATAAAGCATCTTGTCATTGCCATTTTCCGGAAACAAACCGACGGGTTTAGGTTTACCATATCTTAACTTCCAATCATCAAACTTCAGGGTTACCATAATTGACTTAAATAAATAAAAAGTGCGCCAAAGGAACTATACTAAAGCAGGGCCGTAACCAGAGGGGGGGGGGCTACGGGGGCTGAGCCCTACCTAGCCGGCTTTCAGCCCCCTCTAAGATTTACAAAATTTTTTGTAAATTTACAGATAAATACGAAATTGTGGAAACGACGACCGATTTTTAACAATCGCTAAATTTTACATCATAAAAAATGGCCATTGTTTTGGGAGAATTTCTCATCACAATGGCCAGATTTCTATACATACGGTTAATTATTTTGCTGTTCTTGGCTGCATGTAGTATCGGTTTTCGGATTTTTCCGAGTACACGAAACTGCCGGTTTCCTTTTAAGTTCCTTACAATTATATTTAAAATGAAAAATAAATGCACTTTTCAGTAAATTTTTATTCCAAAGTTTAATTGTTAACATTTTTTATTTTACAGAGTTTATTATTATTGGATAGCATTAAATGGATTGCAAAAGGCACAATTAACTAGTAACTACGTCTTGTGAATTATTGTACAAAAAATTACTCTAACCGATATCCTATACTGCATTCGCTCAAAATATATCATTTTAATATTTTTAATGGAATATCAATGAAAAATTAACATAATGAATGTTAAATATTTTAAAAACACTGTTTTTTGAAGCAAATACTCTAGAAGAAAAAATGTGCAAATTAAAAAACACCCCCCCCTTCCGCCTACTAATACTTATATTTGTTCCGCCTCCCCAAACTAGATTCAAAGCCCTACCTAACATTTCATCCTGGTTACGGCCCTGTACTAAAGCTGTACCCAGCCCATCTAGAGAAATTCTGAATTTGTTTTTGTTTTCAACGCTATTCTTTAATTTAAAAATCTGTTCAGATGCTACTTTGTTTCTAAAAAGAACAACCCTTGAAATTATTTTGAAAGTATCAGTAATAGATGGCAGCACTTTAAGGTAAATAGCATTAAATCTGTACACGACGTAACTTCCGGAGCTCTGCAGCTTTTACTGTTTAAAATTAAAAAATTTCAGCGCGTTTGACGTTTTTACAGATGAGGCGCTTACGTACGCTAAATAATAATAATAATAATAACAAAAATAAAAATCAATAATTTCACAGGATTCAAAGAAACTGTATACAAAAATAAAGAGTCTATGAACCCAGAACAGGAATTTGACGATGTAACGGATCTGAATTTAGATTAGTATTGCTACACAGCTTCGTAACTAGAGGCTGGCCGGGTGGGCGGCTGCCAGGGGCGCAACCTTTAGAAGGGCGCCTTTTAGCAGACTTCGTACTATTTCTCTTCCTAATAGATAAGCCTTGGGGGCGCAAAATTCAAATTTTGCCAAGGGCGTATTGCGTATTAAGATGCGTTTGGGGTCATTGTTTAAAGCTCGAGCCCGTGGACTTTAAATTCGAGCCCGCCCGAGCGATATTATTTAAGTCAGAGCCCGAGTCCGAAATTTCAGCTATAGGTAAATAAAATTAAATTATTTCATTGATAGACTACTATAAATTTTACCGTTTATGTAAATTAAAGGCAAAATCTAATAACAAACTCCTACTGCACTTTCTAATTCTTTATAATCAAGTTTATCAAATAATAATAATTAGTTTATTTTTCCCATGAGTCACTTTTTAAAATCTGTTTACTAGGAGTATGTTCAATTGTTCAATAAAAGAAAAATTTCTCACGAGCCCGGCTCGGGATGAGCCTGATTCATCTCTATTACACACGACTTCTTTAGTAGCTAAATATTAAGTGCATTCATGAACGTACATTTTCATAATTTCTTACTTAAAATTTAATTTTTTTTTCATTCAATTCCTACTATTAGTTCACACTCTCCCTATATCTTGTTCAAATTTTCAATCGTTAACAAAATACATTTTTTCATCCACTCAAGTTCAAATGCATTTTTTTAAACTTGTAGATAGATGACACTTGATGTTAATACAGTTTTTTCAAATATTAATTCATTAATTAAATTTAATTAATTAATTTTAGATCCTGTTACCTTGGATTAAAAATGAATGAAAAAAAAAAGCTAAACAAACAAACTGGATTAACGGTATCGACCCTTGCTTCACAAACAGCCCTGCATTAATTAATAATTCATTCATTCATTACATTAAATGAAAAGTAACTAAAATAAAATTTTTCTTTGTTGACTTAAGTAGGAATTGGCTTAATTTTTTTTTTTTTTAAATATTACTTGTTCTGTTATGATTTGATGTCATTAATTTCACTCAAATCATATGCCATACATCATGACATGGAGCAAGATTTTGTGACTGTTGACAGTTGACATTCACCGCGATGTCGCACGCAATTTACTTTAATGCGACATTTCTGTGCAATCTTAATATTTTTATCCTTTTTATTCCATTGCGGCCTTTTTTTTCCGGAAATAATGGTATATAATTACATCACACGCTGCTTAATAAAATCATATTTGTTCCGAACTAAACTGATTTTAATAAGCGGCATATTTTTATATGTGGCGAAAATTATTCGAACGTAAAGACACCCCCCCCACACACACACAGACCGAAATTTTGATTTTTGTTACTAAAAATAATAATGATCCAGTCTTTTCTATGAAAAATTCTGCTTTCTTTACCGCTTAGACCCTTCCGAAATTTTTGGACCCCCTCCAAAATGTTTTTCTGGATAATGATGCCTGCCTCTGACCTCCCAAATTGGAAGAGAAATTTTAAAATGAGGCTACTAATAGAATAAATCAATAAAAATAATTAATTTCTAATTGGTTATTAGTGATTTACTCATTCAAATTTTATAATATAAATACGGTTATTTGTGCTAACCAAGTTGTTAAAGGCGCCGAATCAGTGGCGCTACCAGGATGTTGAAAGTATCAGAGACGGATAGTTCTCACTCCCGGATACTTAAATTCTTCGAATAAATAGCCGCGAACTCCAAACTGGCGCTACCACGCAGCTATTTCTGAAGGAAGTGAGAGTTTTTTTAACTTTTTTTTTTTTTTTTTGAGAGATCGGAAGTGGAAGCAATCAACTTATTTTTTATGCCTTACGTTAGGAAACTACTGTGGTGTTCATTTCAGTTCCAGGCCTTATGCTCCTATAGAAAGTTGAACTGTTTTGCAGTTGAGGAAGGCTGGATCTTTTATGCCGGCCGAAATGATCATTTTGTTGGTAAGTGCCATATATGTGTGTTATACAGAGTTTTTATTTGCATACCTTTTACGAATCAATAGTATTTTAAATATATAAATTCTTATAAAGTTTTTCGCGCAAGCACACGACTTGACGTTTCAAGACGTCATCCGAATGATAGCCGTTTGCACAGCCATTCTGCGCATATTCTCCTATTGTATTCAACAGAGGAAAAGGGTATAAGAAACATCTATTTTAATTATTCTTAAACGCTTCAAAACACTGACGTAGACGGGATTTGTAAACAGATTTAAAGAAGTGATTCATGAGAGAATTCCTTGTAAACATGGATTCATAGGATTCCTTGTAAATAGATTTTAAAAAGTGACTCATGGGAGAAATAAACTAATTAATATTATTTGATAAACTTTAATAAAAAGAATTAGATAGTCAATTAAGAGTTTGCTATTACCGTGTTTACTCGCGTAATAGTCACAAGCCCGTTTTGAAGCAGAAAAAAATAGCTTTAGAGTTACAATATTATTTAGTAGATTTTCCCCGCATAATAGACTTTCACCATGAAAAAACGACAAGAGCGACTATTACGCGAGTAAGCACGGTTCATTGTCTAATTTGCGCGAACGGCAAAATTTATGATATTCTATCAATTAAGTCATTGACCTTTATATACTACTAGCCGCCTCCGGCGATCAGTTGGTTCGCCATCTTAATAAATCTTGTTCGGAGAGAATCCTGTTCCTCACTGGCTTACTTGGTACTGAAATCTCTCAGATTCTGAATGGAATTTAAAATTAAGATGGTTACAAATAAGAGCGGCCCTAGGGTAAGTGGCGCCGGCGCCCCTTGCTAATGCAAAAAAGACACCCTTTTTATGTTACTTATAGTTTTTGAGTTCGAAATGACGGCCCTTCGAAGCCGGCGTCCCGATGCAATGCTTACCGTGTCGGGCCGCCCCTGGTTACAAAAATAAGATGGTTAAAAAAAAGTGTGTGCGTGTAATCTTTACGCGCGATTGAAGTAAAACTTCTTTGACGTTGGATTCAGTTACAGCCAGATTCATTTTCTTTGTGGTGTTCATCCCCATGTTCTTAAACCGTTGTTCCGTCTGGAGGTTGGGTTAGAATCCAGGGAGTGTCCATGTATTATCCTTTAACTGTGTTCTTAAACCGTTTGCAGCCGGGGTTTATTTCTTTGTGGTTTTCCATACCTGTGTTCTTAAACTGTTTTTCCGTCTGGAAATTGGGTTAGAATCCAGGAAGTGACCATGTTGTAGTATTATTCTTTAACTGTTTTCTTATGCCATTGTTCCGTCTGGAGGTTGGGTTTGAATGGGGGGAATGTCCATAGTCTAGTATTATACTTTAACTGTGTTCTTTAACTGATGTTTTCCTCTGTTTGTTGGGTTCGAATGCAGGTAGTGTATTTTTTTTTTTGTGTTTTTCTATCACAGTGTTCTTAAACGTTGATTTCGTCTGCTGGTAGGTTTCGAATTATTATTCTGTATCCGTGTTTTTAAACTGCAGGTTCTGTCTATTGTTTGGGATTGATTGCAGCCAGGGTCCGTTTCTTTGTGGTCTTCCATCCCCGTGTTAAACCGTTGCTCCGTCTTGAGGTTGGGTTAGAATCCACGGAGTGTCCATTTGTTATTCTTTTATTTTGTTCTTAAACCGTTTGCAGCCAGTGTTTGTTTCTTTGTGGTGTTACATACCCGTGTTCTTAAACCGTTGTTCCGCCTGGATATCGGGTTAGCATCCAGGAAGTGTCCGTGTTGAACTATTATTCTTTCACTGTTTTCTTAAAACGTGTTACCGTAAGGCTTGAATCGAGAGAATGTCTATGTTGTGGTATTTTTCTTTAACTGTGTTCCTAAACTGATGTTTTCTTCTGTTGATTGGTATCGAATGCACGTAGGGTCTATTATTGCTTTTATCTAGGGCAGTGTTCTTAAACCTTTGTTTTCCTCTGCTGGTTTTGTTCGAAGTATTATTCTTTTTCCGTACTCTTAAAATGAAGTTTTCGTCTGCTAGTTTGGATCGATTGCAGGTTCCATTTCTTCATGTTTTTCTATCACCGTGTTCTTAAACCGTATTTTTCGCCTGTTGGTTGGGTTCGATCGCAGGCAGCTTCCGCTTTTCCAAAACCATGTGAGCGTTACTTCCGTCAGAAAAAATCTGAGTTACTCCCTAGTCTCGCCTAAAGAAGTTTTATTTCAATAATAAAAACCTACAAAAAGGTACAAATTATTTTCGTCCTATATTATATCTGAAGCGCTTCTGGATGTATTGGTCTTTATCAAAAATGGAAAGGAAAAAAACTATGAAAATCTGAAACACTATTAAAAAGTTAAAAAGTAATACGGAGGTATTCCATTGTTAATTTGATAAAAATACTAACCTAACTTCCGGAGAAATATATTTCGGCTGCGCGTTGTTCTTATTGCGCATGATGTCATTCCATGTTTCGTCTACGCTGGCGTGCGTCATGTCGTTGATGCTGCCCTCTGTTGTTAGTAGTTGACGCGGAAGAAGAGGAGGAGAGGAAGAGCGTCATTCCCACGGGAACGTCAGACTGAAGACGCTGTGATGGCGGCAGCCGAAATATATTTCTCCGGAGGTTAGGGTAGTATTTTTATCAAATTAATCTGAAACACTTTCAGATTTTAAATACGCACTAAAGTGCTATGTATTAAAAGTGCATTATAATCCATGGGTCTTTCCTATTTTCTTTCCTTATTCCATTAAGTTTGAAAGTATATCATTATTCATGAGTGTGATTAAACACAATTAAAATTGATATTTCTAACATCCTTTTTCTGGATGTAATACATTAGAAATAGATGATAAAAAGCTGCGCAGAAAAATACATAATTCGAACTGAAATAAAGTTTAAAAACTCATTCAGGTCTATTCATAATTCAAGTAGAAGAAGCAAACGAATAGCGCTTGGCGCTAGAATCACATCTTCTCAAAATCGCATATCAACCATTTTATTTGTTGCCAAATTAAAAAGTTGCACGTTTTAGTTTCGGAAAATTTCCAAATCCTATTTTTCTTTTGAGTATAAAACATTTCATTCCTGCTCTGATTTCACATGCACACGATACTTTAATTAAAAAATAACCTTGCAAATAATTTAATCTAAAAAAAAAATCATTATTCTTTTATATTTATTTCAAGAGTCTGAATCGTTTAATAAACTTGCCAAAATGGCAACCTAGATATGCTCAAACCTCGCTCTTTCCACTGCGGGGTACAATTGCGAAATGGCGAGAACAAAAATGATCGTTTTGCGACACTTTTTTATCGATATCTCCTAAAATAATTCGAATTTCGAAAAAATCGCTTTGAGGTGTGTCGGGACCCTTCCTGGAGAATTTCCGTACAAAATTTGGTAGGTCTACGATCACCCATTTCTGAGCTACGCGAGACACGAACAAACTAACAGACAGTTTACACATTGCTTTATTTATATAGATTACGAATTTTTGGGGCAACCTGCTGTTCTGGGGTTTAAAATGGTATAAGTTTCGTATTCTATGCGTCAAATAGTTAAATTTTACTTTTGTTGCATCAAAATCGGTTAAATAGAAAGCGATATATGAAGTTTTATGTTTCTTCCTTGGTTTCTATAGCATTTTCTACACCTCGAGAAATATCGGTCGTAGACCTTCGCTAACCTCACTTTTGGGGACTTATTTTTGGCGCCAAATTTGGCAATTTTCACCAAAAACTCGGCAAGCGTGACGACATTTCGGACATTTGGTCCGATTTTTCTAATGGGGCCTTTAATGTTTGTTTTACTGCATTAGCATTACATAATGGCCTAATGATTCATCCTTATACGTGGCTAACGAAATAAACTGGCTCCGGTGGTCACGCCTACTTTTGAAGTCACGTGACTCTAAGACAGTGAGGATCTGCTCTTTTGTTACACTAGCGCTTACTCAGAGAAATACATACACACTCAGATAATGCTATAAAACAATTTATTTTCAGACTTACCTTTGATAAAACATTCATATTTTTGTAAGAATAAAGATTATCTAATCTCGATAATCAAACGAAAACTTCTTTTTCAATTATTTGAATATATATCCCCATACTACATTCTTGAATATATCCCAACATTCATGTGTTGATTGTCCCAACTTTTAGCTAAGAAATATTTTAGCTAACTAAACACAAAATAGATTAATAAACATTACCTTTTCTTATTCTATATAAAAAAGCAATCACTTACATTTTCTTCACTTTAAGTACTAATACCCATGGAACTTGATAAAATTAAAATATAACACTTTTTTTTTAAATCAAGTTTCAATATTAATAAATTTAAGAAGCATATCAACAATAATGACTCCGCAATAAGAATCTCTGCATATATTTCTAATGAAGTAAAATTATTTTTAAGTACAAATAAAATAATGCAACTTTTATATGACTAAATAAATAATACATGCTATTGCTATCAATATCTTTTAGAAGGATACTAAAAAATTAATTACAAGCATATTTTAAAAACAAATCGGTAAATACAAAACAGGCATACTTTTTGTATGCCTATTAATGTTATGATCATGGAGACACTTTCACAGATTTTCCAGAGATAATTAAAGGTTATTCCATTCCTTCTTGAAAGTGCATATAAATAATATTAAAATTTTAGTTTGTTGAAAAACATTTGGTTCATATGCGTTATGAAATGTAAATTATGCTACCTCTAGTAATTTGTATTTTTAATCAATCATCAACAAAAATCTAGAAAGATTGAAATTCAGATAATTATTTTGACAAGCAAAAATTAGACCCATATTTAAACCCAGGTAATATTTCAGTAGTTTGCTCTCAATTGCATTTTTGAAAAAACACCTTTTCCAAGAAGTTTGTAGAATCAATACAATTACATTTTAAAATTTTATCAATATTAGACACTTTAACATTATTAATAAACATGTTATAAACCAAATATTCAAAAATAACAATAAAATCATTAACATATGAGGGATTATCATTAAAATTTACAAAACAAATAGTTACTTTAGCGTTATCCTTTACATTCCATCGTTTCTGATAATTATCCAATTTCTTCAGGGCAATCACAAATGCCATCTAAACAGGATGATGTATTTCTTCATATTAGAGGCGCGATTCTCGAAACCGGTTGTCTGCAAGTATTGCTACTGTTTGTTAAATATTTGTGAGTATTCGGGAAAATGCTAAGCACAGCATTTTCAGAAAGTTCTGGACTTTAATTTCTACTCTTTCATCTCACCTTTGGAGATTACCTTGTCAGCACGAATAATTCGTTTTTGTGGAAATGTTTAAAGCATATTGAGGTCGATTTCAAAAGTGTTAATTCGCTGGGAATGGCGAGTCAATTTCAAAGTAGATGAATATTTTAAATGAACACAGCTTTCAAATGTAAATTGTAGAAAACACAATAAAATAATATATTTTTCTAACAAATCCCACCGTACACAGAACGACAAACTTTGTATGCACAAAGATTAAAAACTTAACACTGAACACTTCAGATGAACACATACAGATTACCAAAGCAACTCTGCATTCATGTGTTGATTGTATAGTTGCAATAGTGATTACACACTGCACATCCGAGCGGGGCCTTCGCTATTTGTAACGGGCCTGCGCGTGTATTTCGATGAGTCATCCAAAGAGGCCTACGGATGCTCGCGTCTTCACATATACATCAAGCATTTTTTAAGCTTTCCAAGGCTTTGAAGCGTTATTTAATGTAGCTTTATGCCATGATTGTGCTACTAATTTTATCAGTTTCTTTACTATGATACATGTGGACATTAAAGCAAGTAGATGTGTGTAATTTGAAGGAAAAACAAAGCAGTGCTTACTCTCATGATTCATTATTTTGGCTTGATTTTTAATATACATTAAACAAATTAAGCTGATTTTTATTATACATTAAGGTAAACATATTCATAAATGATAAACAGTTTATTTATACAGATATTTTTATGAATTTCTTTATACTGAATATTTAAGTTTCACATTTCAAAAGCAGTTACAACCATAACCACTTTTTAAATAAAATTAACTAACAGTTATTAAATTTTGTCCAGTTAATATATTAACAGAATATATGACGAGGTGCTGAAATAGAAATGAAGATATTTGATATTTACAATTCGCATATACATCATTTAAGTACTACTACAATATTTAATTTTTAATCTTTTGTAAGACGTGGATATTTGGCGAATGTTTACTATAGTTAGAAGTACAACCTGGTGTACTGCATTCCTTTGGCATCTAACTTAAAAATAATGTAAATTAACTTAACGAGAAACATTTAGAATAAATTACTCAATAAAATGTGTCCCATAAATAGTAGTACGAACTTTAAGGGAAGATGAAAGAAATCAAAAGGATTAAGAATCACGTAACATAGCACGGCCAAACACGTTGTTTTCATGCTAAGCTTATGTATTGAAAATTTTACCATTCCCGATATTAAAAGGATTTATAATTTTCGTTTATAATTCCATATATTTTTTTTTCTTCCAAGAAAAAGTATTAAATTTTAGAAAACCATAGTAGGAAATACCACGAATATTCTAATATCTTTTTTAAGCGCGATTACTACTGGTGCTTGAAGACAATGTTTTCGTCCTTGCATTGCTGTATACAGTGAAACTTCTATGAGCGACCACTTCTATTTAGTGACCCCCTACTGCAACGACACATTTTTTAAGGCACCGATTTTTTACCCTATCTAGTTAATGTTAAAAGAGCCTCTAGAAGACACCACAGAACCCTCTATAAGTGACCGGTCCCAGTTCCCAGTCCGAAAATTTTCTTGTATTTTACCGGAAGTAAAGCAAATAAAAACCACATTCTAAACCAGTCGCTCTACTGCAAATCGACAGCAGTGCAAGTACAGGTACACATTACGTACAAATCTTGTACGTTAGAGAAGAGACATGTCTAAGAAACGAGTGATTTTACTACTGGAAGCGCATTGATGTGATCGAATCACACGAAAAAAGAAATTTGGAGGTTACTTTTGGTTGTAGGAAAACCTAAAAAGCAAATAGATTTTATTATGACAAATTGAGAATGCATGAAGATATCGGAATGAAATGCTCTTTGCAAATGTAAAAAAAATATACACGTATATATATATGCAGCAGAGAGTGAAGTACACTCGAAGCGAGAATAAAGAATGAAACAATCTGAAATTCCTAAATATTTGATCAAAATTTAAAATTTGTTTACATAATTACTCATGCAATTTATTATGAAACTACATAAATAACAAAACAAACAATATATTTTAGCACTTTGAATACAAAGTGAGATAAACCAACAGCTCAAGGACTCGAAAAATTTCAGGATTTCAAAAGCTGCACTAAACACTATAGCAAACCAAAAATAAACGCTTTCTTATTTAATTATTCTTTATTATAGCAATTCCAAGTATTATATAAAAGTTATTCTTTTGTCGCTATCTCAATCGAACTTTGGAATTGAACATAATGAACTCTTGTACAAAATATTAATTGCATTTGAAGTTTCTACGTATACATATACAAAATTAATAATTTATAATTTACTGTATTTCTGCACTGAAAGCTGGCTACCACATGTCTAAATCATACAATCAATGCACATATCTAACTGATAAATAACATTTTCGACTGAAAAATTAAATAGACAACATCGTCTAACTAGTATTACAAAGACACGCTTATTTACTGTATAATAAACTACTCAAGTAGTACGATTTCACATGAAAATGATTTAAAAACAGCACATGAATATTAATTCACTAAATTTGATTTACATACATATTTTTAGAACTTCTAAATAAATTATACAAGTTTACACTTCCTTTACATTCAGAGCAAAATGTTCGAATTTTATGATAAATTACCATAAAAAAAAATGGCTCAATCTTCACAAAATGATTATCTACATCTAAAGTTCTTTAGTACGACAAAACTACAAAAAAACTGTTTTAAAATAATAAAATAATATAATATTTATAATACTTATAATAATAAAATAGAACAGTGCTAATCGCGAAAACAGGCCTCAATGATAAACTCAATTTTCGTGCTGGCAACGAACCAGCAGGCCCGGTTGCTAATAGCGACGGCCCCGATCCGAGGAAGTAGATGAATGTTTTAAATAAACACATCCTTCAAATTGTAGAAAACACAATTTGTATGCACAAAGATTAAAAACATGGACACACTAGTAGATTTCAGAACAGATTTCAGACCAACTCCCGCGATTAAAAATTCGAACTTCAACCGCATTGGATCACGTGATATTTCACAACCGTAGCCTGCCTGCATTTTTTGTCTGCCACGGCTTTATACTTATGACGTAATCAAAATTCGCGCTTTAAGGAACCTTCGGGAAATTTATTTAGCTTCTGCCTCACCTATAAATAGAAGCGGGCGATCCCGATCCAGTCAGTCTTGCTTTTGCTTGTGCCAAGAGCAGATGTCCGTGAAAGCTTGAGGCTTTGTACTGGCGCTTGGAAAAGCTATGTTTAGCTTGTTTTAGAAGCTTTGTTTTTGAGTACTGTGTGTAAATTTTTCACTGCTGAGTTTTGAGGGACTGTGTGCATAGATTTTGGTGTGCATAGGACTTAATGTATGCTTTTTACATTTACAGGGTAACAAAGGAGAAATCTTACATTATGGCCTGCGGGCGGAAATTCTTGAAAGTGCGATAGAGACTAAACGATGCATTAAATTGCGCTCTAAGTAGTAATATATATTATTGGTCACATGACCTTATATCGCTAATTAGCGATATTAAAGCACCATATTCTTGTGCATTTGTAAACCATATATTGGGTACCCGTGAGGTTTTGTAACGTTAGGTCTCATTAGCCAATTGAATTTTTGTCCCGTTGCTGTGTTTAGTCACTTTAATCCATCTTTCGCTCATTCAGAGTCCACATCTCGCTGTAGCAAAGCCCAGATCACGTAGTACGCTTACACCACACAAAGTTCGCAACGTGTGACAGCAATCTCTCACCTACAGCGCGTGGCAAGTTCCATAAGCGTAGAATATCGTTTATCAGCCTCCGGCTAACTTTCGGGAGTAGAGAGGCAACACAACACGGAATCACCACCTCGCATGCTACATCTCGGCGTTTAAAGGCCGCCCAAAAGAGTACCCTTTTCCCGGTCGGATAACGTCTGTCTATTATAACTTCAGTTCTCTGTATCAAAACCAACCTCCATCACACTTTCATCTTCAAGGTTATCAATTTTTAAAATTCCTTTTTTTAAATTCTCAGAAATGATTTTTACCGAGTGGACCGATTTTAATGAGTCTTTTCTTATTGAAAATAGGGTGCCTTAGTGTGTTCTCTTATTAATTTAGTCAAGTTCTGATGATATCATTCAGAAATTAGAGAAAAACAATGGTTTTAAGTCATTGCCTAAAAGTTTGCCAGGCGAGGCATTGCAGTGATGTGCACGTGTCCAGACCTAAACATTGCCCTTTTCAAACATGATTTGTTTTAACCACGAGGCGGGCATAAGTGCTTTCAATAACGGACGGGCAAGGGCCTATACACTTTCGTTTACATACTTTTCATATACACTCATCATTTAACAAACGTTATTTAATTCATCGGTGTCAATAGGTAACAAGTTCGTTATTATTAAAATAACTATCGCATTTTTATATGCTTTAACAAAGACTTTGGGATTTTGCCTTCAAAATTTTAATCTAATATTTATGTTAATATTCCACATTTTTACTCACTTATCAACGTTTATTCATCTTGATGGAAATAAAAATAAATATACAATTATATTATTAGTAACTAATAAACATAACAATTGTATTATTAATATAATTGTATATCAATCAGGGGCGGATCCAGAGAAATCATCTAGGGGGGGCTCCGTTTTTCATTAGGATGATACATTGATTTCCCAATACTTTTTCTCCCAATGTGTAATTAGACATGGTATATCACAACTAAATAAGTATGTTGTCTGCTGCAAGAACCGTCGAAGAAAACTCGGAAAGGGGAGGGGGGGGCAGAGCTATCGTGCGCCCTATACCGCTCAAGTTACGGCCGATGCTCATAAGCTACGTGTTTTATGCGTTTCAATGGACGACGGGACTGATACGAGAAAAAAATGTTCCGTTGTTCTCTCCATTGTGTTGGGGGACAGTGTTTTAAGTTTAACACATTAATCTTTTGTTGATAGATCCCGACTGGCCATTAAAAGTCGTAAATTTCGCCAGAAAAATGTCGCCTTAACCCCTGTAGTGACGACAAGGCGTGGCTAATCAGCAACGGAAATTATTCATTTTGTTGTTCGCGGGCCCTACCCTTTAACATTTTAGTGTGTACAGAGTACAACTGCTGAATGCAATATTGAACCCATTTCACAGCCGCCGTGCAATATACAGTGTTCACAGTATACATTTTCGCATTTTAGGATGGCATTAAGTTTTCCAGTTTAAGTAATTCTCATCCTTTTCAGTGAGGACTGTAGTAAACAAACCTCAATTGCTATTTACAACTATTATCACTATTACCTGCTATTTACAATTTGAGCTTTCTTTTTTAAAACCAGACCAGCTACACATTGCCGGGTACTCGCTTTGTCTGATATCTTAGAATATGTTTTACTTTTATAATGAGGATTTGTACCCATACGTCTAGGTGGTGTGGAAAATTTATGAGAGCAGTTGAAAGAATGAAAGCTGTACAAATTGCGGAGGGTTGGATTGTTCGTCTATGCTACAGCATCACTTAAGGCCGATGCTGATTGCTGCTGCGTCTAGCGTGACTGCAGTGGGTAAGAAGGCATTCTCGTCGCGAATTTTACGACTTTTTAATAGCAATTCGGGGTTTACCGATAAAAGATTTCCGCACTAAACCGCAAACTCCGTCCCCTATAAAATGGGGAGAGCAACGGAAGATTTTTTTCCCGTATCAGTGTGCCGTCGTCCATTCAAATATGGTGGAACCTGCTAAAATGACCACTTTGGTAAAGAGATCGTCTGTCTATAGTGACAACTTTAATGCAATTTCGCTTTCTACCGTCACACTTTACCACCTTTGTAAGGTGACCAGTTTTGTACTTCCCAAGGGTAGTCCCATTTGACAGGTTCCACTGTACAAATAAAACTGGGAACACTGCTCCAGCCACTGTGGCGATAGCGAGTCAATAAAATGTGCCTCTCCTTCTGTTTAAAAATAAAAGCTCTATATCATTTTTGTAAATAGAGAAATTACGTTTAGTCCACAAGGATTCAATAAGTATTGGTGTAAATATTCTTGGTATATATATAAAAACATAAAATATATATCTATATATTTTATTTAAAAAAAAAAAAAACTATAATTAAGAATGGTTGATAACTGGTACTTTTTCCTTTTTATGTGAGTCTGTAACCAATGAAGCCATACAGAGTACTATTCTACCTAAATATTTTACAATTATATTAGCATAAATAGCAATAATAAATGAGTATAATTATTATCAATATCATTACTGTTAAAATTATTTCTACAGTTTATCTCATTTTCCACAACCTCAACTAAGTACTTCTTAGCTACTGCAGCTAGTACTACGTAAAACATAGGCTAGCTATACTAGTGTAATATGTATTTTATTATATATTCATTTAATAATTACCATTTTTATTCTTTTTATTTATTCATTTAATCATTACTTTTTATTTATTTATTCTTTTCCTTTCCATACTTCCAAAGTATTATTAATATATCATTTTTTCTCACACTCCATGGCATTACTTGTCTATTGATTGCATTAAGCCTTCTCTGATGGCAACATGCACTAATACTGGCCTCCATTACTGAGCTTGGATCTTCTTGTCGGTCCACTTCCTCGTTGTTTATTTCTAATAGCTACGGTCGCGTCCCCAAGTTACAAAAGGACCCTCATTTTGGTCAGGTAACTTGCAGAAACCTAGCTATTATTGTTTTTTTCGATTAAATTGAAATGTGTGTGCGGTGGCGCCTGATGATAGAGCACACCATTTCAATATTAATTCCATTTTCCGTCTCTTTGTGGTTACATGTGATTAGGCTTAAAATGCACACCAGTTCTAATTTGGCGCTTTATATCCAATTTATCCACTCTTTCATTGCCTTAAAAGGCTATATTTAAACACTTATCCGGTATAAGCTCGTTAATTGGCACCATGTGCTATCTACTTTTTTATTTTTATATATTTTTTCTCTTTATCAATGGATTATCTTGGGATTTCACTTTACGTAAGTAAGCTATTATATATATATATATATATATGACATTACAAATCAGAAGCCCGCTAAAATCCCACATTTCTAGAACTACGCAGTTTTAATTCAGTTGGAACAAAGGAATCTGCTTTCAAAAGCTGCAATTACTACACGGTCCCTTGAAATTCCTTTGTAATTTTGTAGACGGTCCCCGCGTCCACTCAATCTGGCGTCTTAAAAGCCATAACAAACCTTGAAAAATCGCTGCCCAGATTTTGGGATCTGCCAATAATTGCAACTTGCATGGATCATGTGACACGACCTCAAAAGTTAAAAGAAGGGCTGATGCATCCCAGCAGCGATTTTTTCGCGTGACAGCAACTGCCAAGGAAAGATGTATCGAATCACCCAATAAAATAATGTAACCACAGTTCGACCGATTCTTCCACTAACAGTCATAGCGGCCCAAGGATTTTCACAGCTCGCTCCAGGGCTTTGCCGGCCAGCGAAGACCGGCCAGGATCCCACAATAACGGCCCTAAGCCAGAGTCCCGAGCCGCCTCGCCTAATGCCCAACCCCGAGAATGGGTCTCAAACAGCCTCGCGTCCTCCGGCAGACGACTACACCTTCCCGTAGCCGTTTAATGCTACACACAAGAATAACATTTCTCTTTACACTTTGGAAGGTGCCTGGTTCAAAACCAGTTCGCGTCCGCCGACCTAACTGTTCGGAGTTTTCCGTGCTTTCTTCCGAAACTTAGAGTAAATAGGGTAAGGCCCCTTAGAAAGACCCCCATGGAGTGCACCCCACCCATCGGCTTAGATTCCATGTGCAGATAATTGGCCGTAATCCTACAGCACGAACACCAACCCTTTACACTTTACATTCTTAGGACTGTGAATATATTTCTTGGATATATTGGCGTGTTTAAAGATGTTACTTCTATTATCATTATATTATTTTATTATCCACAAAAAATTATTTTAAGTTACCTTAAAAAAAAGCAATACAATAAAATTAGGTTTCATGAAAATCAAAATGAGTCAGTTGTTTCATTTTTCGCCTGCCCGTTATTCTTTCTTCCAGATTTTCTCAAATGTGAAATGCGTCAGCTTCCATTTTATGAATTTTTCTAGCTAACCAGCCGAAGCCTGAAAATTTTGCATTCCAAATTTTTCTGCCAGAATAACAGCACTGCAGTAATTGCTTGATTTTATTTTATTTTGGTAATACGAACAATTATCTACATGAGGGATCTAGGCCGAGTGCGGGGTGCCCTACGTGGGGGGGGGGTTCTAAGGGGTCTTTCCGTATTTATGAGAAGTTTCGGAGAAAACTGCATAAGACTCCGAACAGCTAGATTGACGGACGCGCCCTGAGTTTGAACCAGGCACTTTTCTTCTCCCAGTTGCGAGCGCTATGCGCTCAGCTACTCGTCCGGCCTCCAGAAATTGGAGTTATGTGATATGTGATGTTATGTGGCAAGCCTATACTAGAGGCATCTGCATTCTGGGGCGGTTGCCTTCGTCGGAGGATTTTTTTCAGAGGTTCTTACGCGTATTCCCGTTAAATCTGGAGAAAACCAACTGGAAAAACTCCAGATAGTTAGATCGAGAGCCGCGCGGTAGGCCCAAACGCGGTACCTTCACACTTCAACCATCTATCATGTCGAGTGTCTTAGCAACTCGGCCATGGTGGGGCCCAGAAATTAGAATGTTGGATGCTCTTGCTTCATGCAACCATTTGCATGCAGAAGTGCTTTAGTAAACTCTTCCAATCGGCCACATTGACTTTTCGGCCGTTCGGATTTGGATCCCGAACTAAATTTTTGCGCTGCTTCAAGAATTTTATCTTTGCTTCTAAAATACCTTTGAGAATACACTCAGGTAGTTGAGATTGTCTTGCGAATTGCACTTTTGACATTCCCCGACAATCGTCTTTACAAAGAGATCGTCGTTAAACAGAGAGTCAACTGTATATACTGTGCTACTTTTGAAAATTTCAGTTCATGTGAAAATTTAAAATTTTTAAAAAACTTCCTTAATCCATAGTGTATTTCTAGCTCTGGGGGGGGGGTCTCGAGCCCACAGAACCCTCCGTGAATCTGCCACTGTATACAGTGCTACTTTTTTAAATTTCAGTTCATGTGAAAATTTACAATTTTTTTAAAAACTTCTTTCATCCATAGTGTATTTCTAGCTCTGGGGGGGGGGGTCGAGCCCCCCCGTGGATCCGCCACTGATATCAATACAAATGCATTTGACTCAAAAAGGAAAAAAAAATATATTAATGATCCCCAGTGGTCAGGCACGTATCCAGAAAAACATTTTGGAGGTGGTCCAAGCGGTAAAAAGGCAGAATTTTTCACAAAAAGACACTCCTTATTATTTTAGTAACAAGAATCAAAAATTCACGAGGGGGGTCCAGCCCCCCCCTTAAATACATCCTTGTCAGTGGTTATCAGTGGCGGCTCGTGGGTTATTTAAATGGAGATTCACAAAATCAATTTAAATAGGCAGATACGACGCACCTTACAAGTTAAAATATATTTGCATTTCCAGCAGTTAAAGGAAAACAATGCACACAACTGAAAGAAAACAAGTCATCTTTGATCTTGCCTTTCGTCGCTAAGATAAGTTTTAGCAAAAATATTGTCTTGATTTTTTCTTTCAATTTTTCTTTCAAAGGATGACATTGAAAAATGTCATTGCTGTGGCTTCGAAACACTTATTTGACTCCCATCTTAATTATTTATACTAGTTCGTAAAAAATACTGTAGTGAAAAATCATAAAAATTAAGAAAATAATAAGAATATGAAAAAAAAAAATGGATCAACTAACCGAACACAACAAGCCAAAAGAGAATCCAGAGGAGATAACGGCAAAAAAAAAAAAAAAAAAAAAAAAAAAAAAATGCTTTGAGCACAATAAAATTGTGCGAACGAAAGCGCCTCGCTTCCCCCGCAACTCTCTCTCACTCTCTCGGCGTCTTTCCTCAGAGACCGGTTGAAAGGGCCACTCGGGTCGATCGCACGTGCCATCGACGAAAGAATATGCTGTAGTAACCTACGATACAGTGCGTTAGCTATAATAAATGCGTTTAATAATAGTGGGGGGTGGAGAGAGTAAAACTCATGTTTTAAATTCACAGAAATCTAGAAGTGTATTTAAGGGGTCTTAGGAGGATTAAGAATTGAGAAATCGATTTTTCAATTTTAATTTCATTTTAAACCTTTGTTACTTCTGAGCATTTTGACCCCAATTTCATGCAATAAATCCGACTAGAACCGGAGATACACATAAAAACGTTTTATGAAAGCTTAATATTTGAATGCAATAAGATAACTTTAAACTGCGTTTTCTCAAAACGCATTTTTATGAACTATCTGCAAGATAACAAGATTTCTATGATTCGTATATTCACGTAATTTTGTATAATTATAACTGTTATCAGTATCTATAGAATGAATTAATATTTAAGAAAAAAATTTAAATTAAGAATTTTAAAATTGTATTTGAAATTGAAATTTGAAAAATATCGTACTTTACCCTTATATTTCTGTTAAAATTTTCAAAAGTCTTTCTCTCTCACTTTTAATATTAATTCATTCTATAGATACTTATACCAGTTATAACTCTACAAAATTTCGTGAAGATACGAATCATAGAAATTTTGTTATCTTGCGGATAGTTCATAAAAATGCGTTTTGAGAAAACGCAGTTTAAAGTTACCTTATTGCGTTCAAATATGAAGCTTTCATAAAATGTTTTTATGTGTATCCCCGGTTCTAGTTGGATTTATTTAATGAAATTGGGGTCAAAATGCTCAGAAGTAACTAAGGTTTCAAATGAAATTAAATTGAAATTCGATTTTTTTGGATTCTTAATCCTCCTAAGGATTAAGAATCCAAAAAATCCTTTTGGATTCTATATAATCCTAAATAAATCCTCCTTAATATATTTTTAAAAAATTTAATTTGTTAATGTGTTTATTCTTTAGTTTTTTCTCTGGGATTCATGTGCTCAAATGGAGGAGCCGCCACTGATGGTTATCAATCTAACATCTAATCTAATGGTTAATGGTTTGGTTCCGATATCACAGACGAATGATTAGTGACTGGTTTCTTTAAAACAATAAATTCGCCTGAATACACACTGAAAAAGAAAACTTTTTATAGAAAAGAAAACACACACACAGCAATATATTTACAATTGCAACAAACAATCCCAATTGCAATACAGAAGAATCACGCTCTATTTGTTCCCAACTCGCTAAGCAGACGACGCAGACGACAAATGCCTCCTTTGGTCACATGGCAAAGCCATTTTATTCAATTCTGATGCCAATAAGGTTAGCTTATAAATGTTGTTTTAAGATAAGAGTTTTGATTGTCTGAAACTTTCAATTGTCCATTTCAGAATTATTGTAAGACTACATAATTTTTAATGAAAATATTTCATATTAATTTGGTTCGAACTCCATAAAGTAATTACCCGAAATTACTTTTTTATGATTTTTCCAGAATTAAAAATCGTCAGAATCCGTCTATACTTTCGTATTTGGCGTTTTAAAAATAAATTAAGATGTATTTTATATTAGAAAATATGCCTCTACTCTTCTAATGAGAAAACATCTAATAATAGCTCAGGTGTCCCTGAAATAATATCTAGTCTTTTATTAGACAATTCTGTTTGGCCACACAATCACAGTAAGCAGAATTGTTTTGGTTGCTGGTCGCATCCGCTGTAATCAAAAATTATGACAAGTGTGTTTTTTCCTAATTAAAATTTGCTTAGCTGCTGTAGAAGCATTACGACCTTTCGTCTCATATCCTTTTGACATTAAAGGGATGATTAAAATTTCAGTGGCTGCATAGTTTTCTAATTAAAGGAACTGAACTAGTCTGGCATTTGTGTAATCTTATTTCGATATTTTCTTCTACGGATCAATAACTTTTATTTTTTGATATGTTTGTAACTTAAAACTGAATGTTTATTTAGAATTGTACTTTACTGTGTGTTTTTGAAACGGATAATCTGTTAAATTCAAAATAATATAATGACCTTCTAAGAAGCTTCTTTTCTTTTCTTTCTTTTTTTTTTTTTTTTTTTCAAATGTTGTCTGTCTGCCCATGTGCAAATTTACGGATGCCATAATTTATTTAGTCAGTATTGCTAACCTTGTCTGTGGTATGAATTCATTGTTATTGATTGTTTATTTTCTTTTTAAAATTTGTTCTGTTATCTTTTTAGAGCTATTGAACATTTTATTTTAAAGATTGAGTTACATAACTAGTTACTTTTGGTTTTGATTTTTTTTGTCTGTAAATGTGATTTTGTTTTTTTGTCTGTAAATTTTAATTATACAATAATTACTGCGCACGGTGTAAATTTATTATAATTATCTATTTGAAATGTAGTCCAATGGATTTGCTAAGGCAGTTTTTGTTTTATTGATTTTTTAATATTTTTGAATCCTGAAGCTAGAAAACTGTGAATTTTTTTTTTAAAGATGCAGTTGTTTTAAAAATTTGACCAAAATCAGCCTTACTAAGAGTTATCTCATTTTCTTTGATATTTGTTATTTAAAATATATAATTAAAAGATATGTATTTTTTTTAAATTTCCATCAAGATGAATAAATGTTAATGTTGATAAATGAGTAAAGATATGAAATGTTAACTAGTATAAATATTTGATTAAAATTTTGAAGGTGCAATCCCCAAATCTTTGTTGAAGTAATAATTTATTTAATTTTTTTTTTTTAATGAATATGTCAGACTAAACCTACCAAAGTTTAAGCTCAAAATTTGGCCACTGCCATGGGATCTGCACCGTTTTCTAGGACATGACCTATTTAATGTTTAAATCTCACCTATTAAAAATTTTATTCACAAGTCACAGCACTTTGATAAAAATTTTTGTTTATCGGATATAATAAAATAAATGTACTAAGCTACTTATGTTATTTGGGGAATACATCTTAGAATGTCCTGTAGTTTTTGAAGTTTTGTGTATGTTCTTTTTAAAAATTTAAAGGTATTACATAATTTTTGAGCAGCGTTGCAAGCAAATCAATGCTGCTAAACATTCAAAATTATTTTTTGTTAATTAAAAAACTGTACTGTGCTTTCTTACTAGCAGTTAATCCATAAGTCTTGTGCAACTTTTAGAAAGATAAAATAAATTGAGGTTTTTTATCTATTGGAAATACTGCACTGGGCCATGGGAGCCCATACCCAAGGACGGATCCAGGGGGGGGGGTCGCCTCCCCCCCCTTGAGCAGACTAGAGCTCAAATGTATGATTATTGGGAATCTCATCTATCAGTGGTGAAATGCAGGTACAGTAGAAGATCGATATACCGCAATTCTATAAACCGCAATTCTCCATAAACCGCATTAACACTGCGGATGTAAACAGAGAAAATCACAATTAAGAAATTTCTACGATCTGCTTTTTTTTTTTTTTATGGCTTTCCTAGTGAATTAATTTTGAGACATTAGATATATCCCACAACATGCCAAGCTTAAAATAAACAATTATTCTCCCATGCATGCATTATGCATTATCAGCATAACAGCTGGCCCGCTGGGTCAAAGAGGAAGAAATGTTTACTTTAAAAAAACAAGGAACCTCTCCCTTTTTCCCTCCACTACAGAACCACTCTCTTTCTCCCTCCTCTACCATTGACTTCCCAAACAGACGTTTATTTATTTAGTTATATTTCTCTTTGTACATTAAAAACATTGATTTGTTTTATATTAAATCGTATGCCGTTACTTGGCTTCCTAAATCATACGCAGCATCACCAAAATGTTTTTTTTTTTTTTTTTTTTTTTTGAATGTGTGTGTGTGGGTGAGGGAATACACATAGCATATTCTAAAATAAAAATAGCCATGTTTCTTTAATTTTGGCAAGAAGAAAGGTTTTAAAATGAACGGTTTTTCTAAACAAAGTTGGGGGGGGGCACACGCCCCCGCCCGACGATATGCTTGTCTCAATATTGACAATAAAATACTTTTAAACAGTCTGACAGTAAAATACTTTTAAACAGTCTATGAGAAGTAGGGGAGGGAGAGTTTTCTCAATGTAACACTATTTTAAAACTAAATTTTGGAACTGGATTTAAGCCATCATTAGTTAAAATGAAAACTGCTGAACTAATGCATTGTGCACAAAATGCATGCACAAATGTACTCAGTTTGCAAACCTGCATGAAGAAAACATTTTTGAATATTTGGTAATGGATGATAAGTCACAAATTGCTAATCATTTGACCATGCTGAAATAATTTCCTCTGTTTCAAAACAAGAGGAAAACAATTCTGAAACAGAACCAAATGCTGGAGAGAAAGTTGAAAAACTTTCAGAATCTGAAGAAATTTCCATAAGAGATCAATATTTTAAATTCCTAGAAACACAAGACTGTGTAACCAAAGTAAAATTATTACCTGTTCAAAGGCTGCAAGAAAAGTTATTTGTTGAGAGATTGCAAATTCTAAAACAAATCAAAAGTAATATATTGTTTAACAAATAAACTTTAATGCTTTTGGTAATTTCAATTTATTTATTTTTTCTGTAAATAAATAAATTCCATTTTTTTGTTTTTAAAGTAGTATTTGTATTTAAAAAAAGTTTTAAGCATTATATTTATGTGTTCCAGCTATATTTTAATATGTTTACTAGGGACGTTTAATAATATAAGTGAATGATCCATATAACGCAAAATTCTATATAATGCAAAACCTTGCGTTTCGAGGTTTGCATTATAAAGATCTTCTACTGTATTTCTGCAGGCACTGTTCTGACAACTCTATTAATGTCTTACACATTTGCAGAGTGATTAACTACTGTAGAAGCTTTGTTTGCAGAGTAGTGAGGAAAGGATGACAAAAAGTTCATTTATTCTTTTCATTCAATGAGCAAAGAATTTAGAAACAGCTCAAGACAATTGTCAAAAAATATTACAGGGCAATTAAATATTGAAAGAAATTTATATTACTTTTAAAAATATTAGATAAAAAATAAAAAACAGCTTATAACAAATGTAAAGATTCACTGGTCTGACATAACTCGTAACTAACTCCTCATACGTTCCTTATGGCAAAAATGAAATAGAAAGCTTACCCAGCTTATTAGCGCTTTTGACATCCGCAATGCTGCCGTATTTATACAGGCAAAGGCCGGAAGAGCAGAGCAGAGACACCTCCTTTTGTATTTCTGAATCACCAGAATCAAGTGTATGAATACAGCAATCGGCTGAAAAGTGCCGACTAGCGGCGGAAGGTAGAAACTTTAATAAAAAATTTCGACAAAACATTTCATCGTCATCAAAATCAAAATCATTTTAATCAAAAATTTCGACTGAGAAGGCTGTGCTTTGAATACTATACGATTGCATAACTGCAAAGATTAAAGACTTTAAAAACAAGTTAATTAGACTTGGTTTATGAGAGAGAGAAAAAATAAGCAATTACTTTTAGGGGATTTTTATAAGGGGAGGAATTTAACTTTGAATTTTGTTCTAACAACTTTGCCTGCACAATCCAGAAGCCGCAGCGTTGATGGCTTGCGCTCGCGCTTTCAAGAACATTCTATGCTGGTGACTTTATTTTAGAAAAGGTCAAATCTTCAGGATTCATCTTTGTACAAATTACAGAAAAAAATCTGGATTTTTTTTGGCTTGTTTGGCTCATTTTGTTTTTTGTTCAGTTAGACCAATGTTTTGGTACAATTAATTATGAAACCTTTACAGCATTTCACAGCACCCCTGTGACAAACCATGGCGCCCCTGAACACCGCGCTGCATAGTTTGGGAATCACTTGCTATGGTTTTGGAGGAAATTTTGGGCAAAAGAAACTGTGTTCTAGGGGAAATGGTGGTCCCCCAACATTTTCTCCACCCCTGGCCCAAACAATCATGGTTCCAAAGAAGGGGGTGTCAAAATTGAGGTTTGCCCCAGCTGATGTAAACTCTAGTTGCTGCACTGATCGTATGTACTTGCAATTAAAAAAGTTTTTTTTTTTGGTATGGTCAAAATGATAGGCCTTTTTATAATTTTGTTAGAAATATGAAGGTAAGTCTGAAAATAAGTTTCTGTGGTAACTGTTGACTGAAACTTGTATGAAAGACAAAAATTTAAAGAGACATTAAAGATAAAATGTAACTTTATTTTTCCGCATAATTACCAAGTATATTAAGGCATTTGTCATACTGCTTTCTAAGCTTCAAAAAGGCCCCCAGGAAAAAGTCAGGGCTCTGCATATGGGAAAAGCATTGCTACCAAAGGGCCTTCTGCCAAGATTCTTCTTCAAATCAAAGTCACTGTGTGCGAGATCAGGACTGCATGGTGGATGGTCAAGCTGCTCCCAAAAAAAGAGTTCTGTCTTGCACACCATTTGTTTCAATATCACATCTGGCCTATGGACTTCCATTAGTCATTAATGGATTTCTGTTTCCATATTCCACATGCCCATTAATTCGTGCAGGCATTGTGGCAGTGCCATTTATTTGATTACAATTTAACAATACCCAATAGTGTATGGGTGTCTTTTGCATTTAACTGCTGTTTTGTTTTCGCCATTGCTATTCAATGTATAGGAGGAAACTAGAGGGGCAACTTATTTTTGGACTATCTTTTATAGTATAGAAACTTTTTGAGTTTTAGTCAGAGAAATTAGAGAGGCAAATAATGTGGCATCACTATTTTAAATCATTGATATGTGTTAAAATTAATGCTTGTTTTTTAGTTTTATGCATGCTAAGTACATCCCTACTATCAGAAAGTAGCTCGACTAAAAATTGTCAGTTTTAACATTGTTAAATCAAGCAGGCTTCCGATAATGAAAATTAGCCGTCTTAAAATCAGTGGCGGCTCGTGGGTTATTTAAAAGGAGGTTCACAAAACAAGTTTTGAAAATTAAATGAATGAAAGAAAACAAGTCCTCTTTGGTCTTACATTTCGTCACCAAGATAAGTTTTAGCAAAGGGGCTGTCTTGATTAATTTTATTTCAATTTTTTTTCAAAGGACAATATTGAAAAATGCCATTGCTTTAGCTCCGAAACACATCTTTTACTCCTATCTTAATTATTTATACTAGTTTGTAAAAAAATAATGTAGAGAAAAATGATAGAAGAAAATATTAAGAAAATGAAATAAAAATTAGTTAACTAACCGAACGTAACAAACCAATTGAAAATCTGGAAGCGATACCGCAAAAAATTGGCCCTGTGTGCACAATGAAATTGTGCGAACGGAATGATTTCATCAGTGCCGTATACATTCCCAGCTGTCTCTGTTTCTCATCCCAGAGAGCGGGTTCAGGGGAAAAAATTTCTGTTTGCACGTGCGATTGATTCAAGACTGTGCTGTAGTAACCTACACTACAGTGCATTAGCTATAATAAGTGTATTTAATAATAGTGGGGGGTAGAGAGTAAAATTCATGTTAAATTCACAAAAATCTAGAAGTGTGCTTAATAGTTGTTTTAAGTTTAATTTGTTAATGTGTTTATTCTTTAGTTTATCCTTTGGGGGTTCATGTGCTCATTTGCTCAAATGGAGGAGCCGCCACTGCATAATGGTAGACTGAGTGGTATCTATTTGCCTTTGCAAAAAGTTTCATATTTTTTGAAGCGATATTTCGGGAGACAATGTGATCTAGGAACTTTAGCATTTGGTCTATGGAGCAGAAAAAGACTAAGGATACCCCTTAAAGGTAGTTGAAAACTGGAGTACTCAATTTATGGAGTACTCGTTTTTTTAGCGTATACGCTCACTGAATAATTTCTATTATGGCATTAATATGAGAACAGAATACCAGGAGATCATATTTTTATATATTACAAGCTTGTTTTTAACTCAGAGATGTCACTTATACATTCAAACTCGTTTCTAAAACAATTGTACTTTTAAAAAAAGAAAAAAAAAACAGTGCACAGAAGTACTCATTTTTAAATACTTCATTTTTAACAGTATGTAAAACAATCTGCTCTTGATTTCTTTCTTCCTACTTTGGCCGATCGTTCCAAGCCACTTCGCGAATCGGCCGGCCAAAGTCTGAAATCAAGAAAAGATCGCACATAGGCCGGTAAGTTTACAGCAACGTTGGCCAAACCGCGAATTGGCCAGCCAGTTCGCGAACAGGCCGATTTCGGGCTTTGGCCGTAACATATATAAAAACTTGACAACTGCGTCAGGTATTCTGAAAAGGAGTTATGCCAGTTAATCCGATGCTTAATTGAACGTATCTGATTATGGCATCCGGTGAAAAACAAATTTTTTGGAAGAAAACACTACAAAATTATCTCTTTTTTGTGAGTCTCGACCTCATATCTGTTGCTTCAATTGTTCCGGAAGGTGACTTATAAGCTTATTTTTAAAAGTTTTTTTTTTCTTTTTTCTACGGGTGGGAACTTGCTGATTAGGCATTGTCCCATACAACTGCTCGAAGGTGTGGCCATTTTATTATGTGTACGGCCAGCATTACCCCCTATGTAGGGACAAACACAATGACAGCCACGCCCAGTCGGGGTTCGAACCACGGCCGCCGGGAGTTGAACCCGCCACTGGAGTACGGTGCTTTATCCACCATACAACTCGGTCGGCTTATTTGTAAAAGTAAGTGGGCTATTTCTAGCTCATGTACTTTATTTTACATTTTAATAAGCTTTATTTTCTGTGGATTTGCAATATTTTATCTGAGGTTAATACAAAGATCGTGTACTTGAATAAACCCTCCCGATAATTCATAAAAGTTAAACCTTTAGGCGGGTAACGCACAGCTGTCAACTTCCACGCTTTTTTCTTTTTAACTGATTACATACTACAATTTTTAAATAGTTCTATTTTAAATTAAAATAATTTGCATTACGTGTAGTTTGGAGTACAAAACAAAAAACTGCAGTACGTAGTCTTCCGATGAAGATGTAAAAGTTGGCAACTATGATTGAGCACTGGAAAAAAGAAAAGAATGATGAACCAACCCCATTGTGCATACGTTGGCGCAACACTTTACTGAGAAACTGCTGGTGTAGCCACCGAAGAGAAGATAATATACACAAAACGTTTATTTGTAATGACGATGTCACTCAAACAGTATTTAAATTTATTTCACGCGGCGATAAATTTTAACATAGTTTTAAATTCTCGCTAAACTGGATGAAATATCTTTTTCCTTTTGTGAGTTGTTTAATGTAGTGAAAAATGATAGAAATAAAGAAAATATTAAGAAAATGAAATAAAAATTAACTAACCTAATGTAACAAACCAAGGGAAAATCTGGAAGCGATACCACAAAAAAAAAAATGGCCCTGTATGCACAATGAAAATGTGCGAATGGAATGATTTCTTCAATGCGGTACTTCTTCTCAGCTGTCTCCGCTTCTAATCCCAGAGAGCAGTTGAGGGGGGAATTTTTCCGTTCGTACGTGCGATTGATTGAAGACTGTGCTGTAGTAACCTACACTACAGTGCGGTAGCTATAATAAGCGCATTTAATGATAGTGGGGAGAGAGTAAAACTCACGTTTCAAATTCACAAAAATCTAGAAGTATACTTAATATTTGTTTTAAATTTAATTTGTAAATGTGTTTATTCTTCAGTTTTTAGGGCTTCACGTGCTCATGTGCTCAAATAGAGGAGCTGTCACTGCTTAAAATATAATTTTGAGTGATAAGTTTTAAATGCCCCTCCTCATTTTGACTATTAAAACAATTGTGCTTTTCTGTTAACTCCATATTTCTTAATCTATGCATAACCATTCATTCTGCACTTTTTTCTTTTGTTAATAGAAAATGTTTTATTTTATAGCTTGTTTGCTACACATTGAATTTAAAATGCCAGTCAGCAAAGGTGTAGTTACAATTGTCCATTTCAATGATGTATACAATGTTGAGGAGCAGAGTCAAGAACCTATTGCTGGTGCAACTAGATTTTGCGCAGCTATAAAAAGCTTTAGTCATCTTGATCCTATGATTTTGTTTAGTGGAGATATTCTGGCTCCTTCTATTAGTAAGTTAAAAGTATACCTAAAAGCTTATAAACTTTTATGTTTGTTGCTAAAAAAGTATTTGAATCTATATAAGTTTTTTTATATATATTAATTATGCTTTAATCACTAAGCGCGTTTTTGAAAAGCTCTAGTTCAAAGAAACAAAGCTTGCTTGATGATCATGGAACATAAAATAAACTAAGTACACAAGAAACTAAAAAAAAAAATAAAGATTTTTGATGAGCTGTACTACATACTAAAATAAAATGAAAAAATTGTGTCTTTTATGAAGCTCCCAGAAAAAATTCTTAAACATGGAATTGTACAGCAAAATTTTCAGAGTGATGTATATTTTGCAAAATTTTTGATTTTTAAGAGTGTTTTCTAAATGTTTCATTACTGATACAGATTTATTGTTTAATAGAGTGTATAGTATAGCTTACTTCCTAGAAGTCTTCAAACCCCTGATATAATTAGTTTATTTGTATTTATGTACCAAAATAACATGATTTTTTTCAAACCAATCGTAAGTCCAAATATCTAATTTTTAAGCTTCCGAATGACAAGTTTTGAATGACATCTTGAAGCAATATAAAATTGATTTCTTTTCTTTTTTATTATTATTAAGACTGATGTTCCTTAAAGTCATTGTGGTTTCTTAATATACATAAAAACTAACTTGTGTCTAACTCTTTTCACAAGTTGTACTTTACTCTACAATAAATCTGTATTAGTTATGAAATTTCAGAAAAAAACTCTTAAAAAATGGAATATTTTCAATTTGTCATGCTTAAAAACATTTTACATTGAAATTCTGTGTCAAAGATTTTTTTCAGGAAGTTTAGAAAAAGGCACGTTTTATGTTTATTACAGTCTATAATGCAGCTCAAGAATTATCATTAAATTTTTGGAGTCCTTCATGCAATTAGGTTTTTCTTATTTGTTTTCATACAAGAGCTGTAAGGTAGGTTTAGTTTTTTCAAACTGTAACCTAAAACAGGCGTGTTTAAGAACCTTCAAAATGATATTTTTTTAGTGCAAACTTTTGAATAGTATAAACATACAGGTTTTTGTTACTCGATAATCAAAAACTGCAGTTAAGAGATTTATTTTTAAATGAAAATATTTCTCCCGCGACTAAAATGAGATTAGTCTTGTATTATTTTAAATTTAGTTGATTCATAAAATTATGATCTAGTATATAATTGTAAGTAAGTTTGTTGTACAAAAAATGTTGAATTTGTGTAATGAAATATTTTTGAAAGAATTGCAAAAATCTTTAAATAATCTTTGAATTACTCTCAAAGAGCCTTTAGAAAGTTCTTTGCTACAATCTGGATTATTTTGAAGTTGGAGCTCAAATTACAGAATATATTTCATAAATTCTCATTTAGTTTGTTTTTATTAATGTATTTACATTAATTTTTGTAGATGAATTTTTATTTATTTTTTTTTTTTTTTAAATGTTGTATGCATTTGTGAAAGCTTTATATGTATATATATTTCATTTTGAATATTGATATTGATTAAAAAACTTAAATAATTGAAAAGACTTTTTTTAAAGTTGTACTTTAGTGGCTGTAATAAATGTTAAATAACTTGAATATCTGAAATAAAAATATAATTAAAAATGTAGTAATAACACAAGATTTTTTGCAGTAATATTCAGTCTGTAATAGAGTTGTAATTTTGAAGTAATTTTGAGTGAGTAATTTTTAACTTATGATAATACCACATTTTCTGAGAAAATATTTAAACAATTCACAAAATGCCTTAAATTTTCTGAAAGTGGAATGAAATTAATTTTAATCTATAAGCAATATTATAAAATTCTTTTTCAATAGCTCAATTTCATTTGTCTCTGTAAATTCATCTACAATGTGAAACTGTATCAAGAATGTATATCCTAAATCAGAAAATGCTCACACTTACTTTTTACACTTCCTTAAACCTATATAATTATTTTAAATCTTCAGTTAAAAAAGTAGCTTCAGTTATTCAGCTTCCTTATTTTACTGGCCTAAAAAGAGTTTGTTCATGGTTCACTGATGAACCATGATTAACACCTTATTCAGCAATGATTCATGCTTTGTACATTTGAATCGCATCATGGGCTATTGATTTTTGTGTATTGTGCTTGTTTATTTGTTATTTACAACTGATTGATTTTCTTCTCTATTCTAATTGATTAGTAATACTATGTATTTAACTATCTGTGTCTACCTTTTATGTATACATTTTTTTTTTTTTTTTTTTTTTTTTTTTTCAGTGAGCACTTTTACAAAAGGAGAACAAATGATTCCAGTTCTTAACTGCTGTGGGGTACATTGTGCATGTTATGGGAATCATGATTTTGGTAATACATTGTGATTAATTTTGTAGTACTTGAGTAAAATGAATTAAAAGTTACAGGGTTATTAAAATATGCAATTTCTTATTTACATAGAAAATATTCAAGTTGTGTAAGAAGATTAATTTAAAAGAGTGCTGGTTGTTTTTTCAGAGTCATTCTCAAAAAATGTTGCTAAATCAAGTCTCTTGTTTTTAATGAAATTGATATTTTCAACACTTTCCAACAAGGTTAAAAAGTGTTTGATTTGTGTCTGTCCGTCTGCCTGCCCGTGCTCTAACTCCCGTAAATCTGCATTGATTACTACAAAATTTATATATTATTTCTATGTACTGTACCATGTACCCTATTGAAATTGGTGTATGAGCATTTATAGTTCTTCTACAGGAGAACTCAAAAGATTTTCAACACATTATGCTCTATAGGCATTCTTTCTGTAAAGTGTATTTTAGAGATATTTGGCTACTTGAAATGAAACAAAATTGATACATGTTATTAAGTATTACAAGATAAAGCTCTCCATCAAAAATTGTGTCTGTATTGATAATAGTTCTGCAGGAACACTCAAAATAATTCCAATGCATTACAATCCATTTGAAAAGAAGAAAAAATGACATTAAAGAGTCATCTATGGGTAGTATTGGAGGCCCCTTTTGGGGGGCCAGGGGCCTTAGAGACAGGCATCCATTTTAAGCACAATACTATCCTACTATGTAATATTAGCTGATGGTCTGAAGGTGATTGTGTGCTTCCTCAAAAGTTGTCAAGATTGCCTAATATGGTAAGAAAAAAACTTTTCAAAAATGAATTCAGCTTGGCAATATTTTCATTATTTGGCAGAAAATCAAACAATACCTAATGTGGTAATATTAAGGTATGATAATTTCAATGGGAAGTTCGAAAAATCATTACTCACACTCTAATTAACTGATTTAGTGTGTTGTGTAGTGTTAAGTCAAAGCCACGTAAGGGCTGTCTGCTTAAGTGATGTTTGTGCGCAAGTGCTAGTGTTTTGGGAAGTGTTTTATAATCGATGCATTTGGCATGATTTATCTTTCTTATTTCCTTTTGTTATTGATATATTGATAACAGTGACATCTCTTTATTGAGGACCAGAGGTGCTTGACTCCACCACCTAACCATCAATCAAAATATCTTCCTATAATGTAGCACTGTTTTATTACTAATTCACCTTTATTGAAAAATGCATATATTTAATTCCATTTTAATACTATCCATTAAAAAGCTTTTTTAAAAATACTAGTTATATTTTTCCTTATTCAAAGCATGTATAGGCTATGGGCTTGTTTGCCTCACACTTTGCACCTTTCTCCATTTGCCAAGTGGCATATTTGGCATTTAGCACAAAAGTCACAATGACACCAGCATTAACTTGGCTTCGAAATGGCTTATTTGGCACTGTCTCTGGGGCACAGATCTTCAGGTCCTGGCATAAGTGTTCTTCTGTACTGAAAGGGGAGATTTCACTGATCGGTAGCTATGGGTGAAATTTTCTGCTCAATATGAAATCAGTTTTTTTATTTGCATGATCTTGTATTCTCAGTCAGATATTTTTTTCTGTTTTCCTGATTTAGAAAATGTGATGTGTGAATGTTGTTGTGTACCTAATATTGATTTTAAGATATAGAGATCGTTTAAAAATTATGAAAACTTTTGATAATCTAATCTATTGCTGTTTCAAAAATTTTAAGTACCTTACACTGTGTGCACATGGTATAAGTTGTTTTATATATTATACATCCCCCCCCCAATTTGAACTAGCACTATTTTTTCGGTCCCACCTCTGAAACAGGTCATGAGCTGCCACTGATTAATAAACATTGATGCACGTTTCTAAAACCTAGTATCAAGAAGTAGAATAAACTAACATTTGTGAAACAATTATTCTTTTTTTTTTAAATCAAGATAAAATGTACTGTCTGGTAATAGTGGACATTTACTCACTTAGTTTCTTAAACAGCCTGTATTAATTTGAATGTTGAATAACATTTATGATGTTTTTTTAAAGTAAAATAATGTGTGTAAAAAATGACATGTTAACATCAGTTTTTCTTACTTTATTTTGATTCTTATGAATTTAATATCTGGTAAAAGAGTGGACATCTGTTATCTTTTTTCAAGCTAAAAAATTATGCCATTCACATTAAAAATTTTATTAAATAAACTGTTTTTCTGGCCAATAACAATTAAAAATTCCCCCCCCCCCCCACCACCACCAAAAAAAACTTTTTTTTTTAGAATGAAAATTGTAATAATTTAAACACTTTTTTTAGAATGAAAATTCTAATAATTTTTTACAATTGTAATAATTTTTTGAGAATGACCCATTATTATCCTTAAATTTAACAGACGTGGCAACTATTCTAAACTTGAAGTATCAAATTAATTAAAATGTAAAATAACACACTAGAATCATCCAGAATATTTTTTAGTATCTGGCACAATTAATTTATTTTACTTTGTGTACCAAGATTGTGAACGAGGTTTTGTTTCTTCAAAATAACCCTTAATCCTGTGATATTCTTTTAAAGCTTGATTATTTTTTTTTTTAATATATACATATATATTATTCTTTAGGAAATATGGTGGAAAACATTTAAAACAAATGTTTCAAATGCTTGCCACCATTTTGAATGCAAACATTTACACATCAAATTGCATTTTTGACCCATTTTGCAATGTTGTTAGTATTTCTTCTGTTATTATTTTCCTTATTTTCTTTACTAACTCTAACTGACTAATCGTAATTTAGACTAAAATTCGAACCATAAAAACCTAATAAATCATGATATGAGTAGTTTATGTCAGTAATAAATATGATGTTCTTTCATGTGAACAAAAAATCGCGTACAATTAATTTATAATAAAATCTTTCCTCAAAATGGAATTCATTACCTACTCATTACCTACCTAATGCAATAGGTTCTAGGTAATTGAAGTAATTCTCCCTCCACAACTAATTTCTAAACATTCTGTCTCTTTTTTTACAATTACACCTCTGAGTGTATAACCTTATTTATATCTATTTCCTAATTTCCTGATCCCCCATGAAGTATATTTAAAATGATTTGCTAATTTCAGGAAAAATCTTTTTTAAAACTCACAATCAGACATTGATTTGATTACAATTGACTGTAAATGTTTACTTACATAGGATTTTACAAATTTTATTAAAGTGCCATTCTAAAAATTTAAATTACTACATTTTTACTAAAATAATATTCATTAATAATAATAGGATGGCAACGGATCAAGGAAAAGTCAGGGAATTTTGTAAAAATGCCCATAATATAAGGAAATTTGTCATTTTTTGTCTTGACAACATGTCTGTTTTATTGCTGAACAGGTGAATCTTAGCCGGAAATGGGTGCCATTGTTCACTTGAAAGTGGAATCTTGCTTAGTGGGAATTCGAGCAATCCTTTTGTGGGGGAAAAAAATGTGCATGTTGCACTCATGATCTTGGTTTTTTTTTTTTTTTTCACCACTTCTTTTAATTTTATACAAAATTGTGGATCATTATAATAATTATTAGAGTTTCATTATTACAGTAGAACCTCGATCTATCATTTTTCAAGGGGTGCGTAGTAAAAAACGATGCATGCGGGAAAACGACGAATGGGGGTTAAAGTCAAAATACGAAGAAAACAGTATTTAGGAATACACACAGTGTATACGGGGTACCAAAATTACTAAATTTGTTACCAAACTGTAAAAGAAACAAATTGAAGTTGTGTAGAAATTAAGTGGTACTTATCTTTTAAAAATCAGTAATTTTACGCTGAGTTTTTCCTTAATCTTTTAATTAAACAAAATTTTCAAGATTTACATTTTTTTTTGTCTTTTTATGTGTATTCATGTTTGTATATACAAGTCATACAATTTCAAATACCGTTATTGCATAGGATATCCTAGGCACTAGTGTTGGCTCAGACTCATCGGCATGAATATTATTCTCAGCTTCTTCGCGATTATTTTTATTTTTTGCAGCTCATTTCTTCCATTCTTAGGATACCGTACGTTGCTACTTCTAAATCAATGGAAATATAATCACTACATTTCACACCATACACATCCCAGCTAGATGTAAAAACTCTTCACCTATACCATCATCAACCCAAGATATCATAACAGGAAGTAATTAGATTTGTAAGATATTGATCCGCTTGACCTTCCACTTGTAATTGATCCACTTGTACTTCAATTTCATTTCGGTCAGAAGAAACATTTTACAATGATGAACGCGGGAAAGTGAATTTTGGACGAACGATACATGCGGGTTTTGTTAACGTTATTTGAATACAGTTTGTGCAGGGACCATAGAAATAAAACGATCAATAGGAGAAAACGATGAATGCGGGAACGATAGATTGGGGTTCCACTGTATTTTCTTTTTTGTTCTTGTTGGGTAAACATGCTGTGCAGCGGTATTTATACTCCGAAGAATATTGTAGGTATATAATTAGTTAAAAACTTGACAAAGACAGTCGCGGAAATCAGGGAACTTGCTTTCTCAATTTCTGTGGCCACTGTGAATAAACTTTTTAGGAATTGGTAGTAATTGTAATCCGCATCAGTTCTTGTAATTCATTATAGATGCCTGTGCAGTTGATCGAAGACTGCTATTTGTAGTTAGATATAACTAGCAGGAGTAGAAATTAGAATATTTAGCCAGTAGTCCAAAAGAACAGTGACTCCATGACTCCCCTGGTCCTTAACATTTATCATTTATCCATGTACATGATTAAAAAAAATTGCAATATGAAAGAAATTATATGAGCAACTTACATTGATTCCCTTTAAGAGCTCAATTTTAAAAAATGTAAGTATTTATTATAAAAATATTGGAATGATCAAATTATAAAAATGATCAATGAGATATGTATTGATAAAATTAGGTGACATGTATTGTGAACTGAATAGGAAAGTTTGCAAGAGAAAAATATAAATAAAAAGTTTCTGGTCTGATAGTTTATCAAATTTTGTTTTCTACTGGTCCATTATATGTTCTAGTGGTCTTGGACCAGCAGACCACCTTTAACTTTGAGCCATATAACTAGTATACATAAATTGGGTTCAGTGTAAATCCATTTCATAGTTTTGTTACCTTCATTTGTATTTTGTGTGGTTTTAAGAATTAATAATTATTTTAAAAACTCTTTTATTGATATATATATATTTAATTTCTGTTATCCAAAAGTAATAGATTGTTCAAGTGAGTTAGTAAAGTTGGTAAAAAAAAAAAAAAAAAAAAAAAAGGAAAAGTAATGGTAGTAATGAACTTTAGAATACACACACACACAAAAGACATTTATATTACAGCTGAAGACACTACAAAAAACTACAGATAACCATGTCAATTTACTGAGCTCAAATTTTCTTTATTGTGGCATCAGATTGTTCTGTTCTTTCCTTTTGAAATCACCTTTTAAATTTCAACATTGCATTTGCATTATTTATATATATATATATATACATTTATATATATATATATATATATAAGTTTTTTTTTTTAAATTCTGTAAAATTTACCCCTCCTCCTCCTTGTAAAAGAAGAAACATAAATAAATAAATAAAACTTATCTTTTAGTATAGTTTTACTGGTATCTTAGATAATTTGAAAAAATCTGATGTGGATAACACAGGACTTCCTTGCATGTCTATTAAATCAAAAATATTTTCGGTGCAATTCATCTAAACTTATTTTGTGTGAAAGAGATAAAATATTGGTAATAGTAAGGTTTAATGATTTCTAGTCAAATATTTTGATATCGCCAAGCTGAGTTCAATTTGAAAGATTTCCTTCTGACACATTATTTGGCGATATTTCACCAAAAGCCGACAAGCTTTAGATAGTTTGCGAGATTTTGGGGATAGCCAAAGTAGTCATTGACCACAGACTTTCAGTGAATTGAATGCATCCATACACCTTAATGTATAAAGTCATTTGGCTGACTCTGTAAATAAATTACCCAGTCAATTGCAGTCAAAAAAGATATAAAAAACAGTTACATATTACAATGGTTCTAAATACAAAAGTTCAAAATTCTACGGGTTAAAGTTTTAGAGTTATACAAAATACGAAATAATTTTTGGTGCCAAATTTGGCGATATTTCGGCAAAACTCACCAAGGTCGAGGACATATGGCGATATTTTGGGCATGGACCAAATGACTGACAATCGCCACATTTGGCGATATTTTGGCAAAACTTGCCAAGGTCGATGACAGACGGCAAGATTTAGGGAATGGACCAAACAATGACTGTCTACAGTTGTATTATATTGAAGAAGTCGATAGACATTAAAGTATTGAAATTATTTTGGTGGTCCTGTAAATAAACTCTCCAGTAGGTTGGAACCAAAAATCGAGATGCACAACTAGATGTTACAACAATCTTATATATGAAATTTCATAATAGTTTTTGAGATTTGAGGGTTAAATATGCATACACGTAGACCAAAAGTCGCCAAGCTTGGCGACTTTTGGCATATTTCTTGAGGGAGGCACGTGACCGTGGTCGGACCATTACCTAACTTATGTGGTAGGACAGTATTGTGCTTGAAATGGATGAATGCCCCTAAAATTGCCATTGACCGTAATGTATTGGAAATCTTTTGAGTGTTCCTGTAGCAGAACTATAAATGATAAAGAAACTTCTCTTAATGGAGAAATTAATTTTGTAACTCTTAAAGCATATATCACCTCTGAGTCGTTTGAGATAGCTCAATATCTCTAAAATACGCTTTAATTAATTTCAGCCCATAGAGCGTAATGTATTAAGAATCTTTTGGGCGGCCCTGTAGGTAAACTATGCATTCGAATGGAACCGAAAGGGGAGTTGCACAAGTAGATGTTACAATAATCTTAAATATAAAGTTTCAACATACCACGCCTTATAGTTTTTGAGATATGTGAGTTTAATGAATTTTGGACCATAGAGCGTAATGTATTTCAAATATTTTGGGTAGTCCTGTAGATAAACTATCCAGTCGAATGGAACCGAAAGGGGAGGTGAACAACTAAATGTTACAACAATCCCAGGGGTGGGAATTCTGCACCAATTGCACCATACCGCGCCCAAACTTAAAACCTGCACTATGCTGCTACAAAAGCACTTTATCGTACGATTCTGCGCCAAAAGAAAAAAAACAGCTATTCTGCTCATTACAAACTGCCTTAAAAAAAAAAAAAAAGCGCCAACTCGCCGTACGATATGTTTCCATGCTCGCACACTGCCTACCGTAATATATGGAAGAAACGGCGCAGTCACGACCCCCCCCCCCCCTCCGGTATAAAAAGAAACATCACACTGGGATATATTTTTGGTGGGGGGTGGATAAACGGTAAAAATATCTCCTTATTTCCCCCTTCTCATATAATGTTTTAAAGTATTTACCGATATTTTAGGAAGCTTTCGATTTCCATGTGTGCCCGATTTCATATAAAATATATCAATTTTTATATTCACAAAGGCAAATTTATAGAAATAAATAAATAACTTGTAAAAAACTTCTTGCATTCACAAAAAGTTCCGACAGTATAGCACATGTTGTGGAAAGAGCGCGCCGATGAGAAAGCTCCAGTCAAAAGTAAACAATTTTTTTTTTTTTTTTTTTTTTTTTCGCTGACGGCCAGCTGTTGATTACTCAATAAGCGTGCTTCAGCAAATTGTCTGTTTTAAGCTTTGAATGTTGTGTAATAACTTTTGATGCTTCTATGCATTTATAACTTTTGATATTTATAACATTGAGATTTATTTTAAAAGAACTCAGCGTTTCATTAGCTTGCCAATTACTGGTAGTTGACTTTTTGCTGTAATAGCGTAAAGCAGTGTTTATTCGGTACAGGGTGCAAAGCCGCATGGCGAAAAAACACAAATAGCTTACAGATAAGCTTTTTTTTTTTTGATGGGGGGGGGGGGGGGGAGGGTTGTTGTAAGGTTAAACTCGCACCGGTCGCAACAGACTACTTTTGGTTGAGATTCAGTATTTTAAGAACAATCTGTCCCGGACTGGTGCCTATGGGGGCCCTCGAAAAGGCCTTGAAAAGGGGCTCCTTACTGGTGAATTTGGAGGAAATAGAATATTAGGATATGTAGTATTTGAAAATTAGGTTTACGTGCCATATTTAACTATTTTAAAGCTTGGGGGGGTGATTCTTCGGGGGATCCCTCGCGGCGCGTGGTGGGGTCCTTTGCAACGCCACTGTATCAAAGAGTAAGATTACAAAGAAATAAATAATCGAACTACTTTGGTACATTACTCGGATGTATATCAAATTACTTTGATAAGAAAGTAGTAGTTCCTTGCTGGGGGTTCCTTTCTTATGCCGGGGTCCCTTGTCGATTGCCGACCTGGCCAGTCTGGGCCTGAGAACGATGGACGTTCATGGGAACACAGGGGTGTGGTTAATCAAGGGTAGTGCGTTTTTGCGGTATTTTAAGAAACTTTAGCCCATGGATGCCGGCAGCATAGGGCAAGGGGGGGGCCATGCCCCCCCTTGATTTTTGAATGCAGTGTTTTCCCTTGCTTTTTTGCTCTTTCCAACATGGTAACCATACGTTAAAGTTGTCTTTGCCCCCCCCCCCCCCTGGGAAAAAATTCTGCCGGCGCCCATGCTTTAGCCCACCAAAATATATATATTAAAACCTTCATTAAATTTTAATTATAGTTCTAAAATATAGACATAAAAAGCTTTTTTTTTTGACTTAATTGAAGAGACATCGGTTGGATTTATGTACCCATCCACAGCGTTTGATCAAACCGCTTTTCAACGGGGTAGGCTCGCATTCTGATTCATTACGCTGTGCTCCGTGTGTGTTCCCCCCCTCCCCTTGGCTACGCCACTGAATGGAGATAAAAAGAGAAAAGTTAAATAAAAAATTTTTGCAAAAGTTATTCATTTTTCATTTAATTTTTAATCTATAGTCTTTGTTATTATTATTATTCTGGTATTAAAAATTACCTGTAACTTTGAATGTAGCATCTAATAATATATTAGGCTAAAGTAAGTTTATATTTTTCATTTTTAAATGCTTATTATTTATTGAAGTGGGCTTCTTTTATCCGAGTAATATTTAATACTCTCAAATTTACTAAAAGCTTGACTGTAGTTATATTTTTCTATCGATGGATTAAGAATGAAATTTGCTCCAATTTGTTGCTTCAGTGCTCCAAATCGTCGACACTGTTGCTCCAAAAAGCTGCTCCAAATCAGCCTTACCAAATTCCCACCCCTGCAATCCTAAATATAAAGTTTCAACATTCTACGCTTAATAGTTTTTGAGATATGCGAGTTTAATGAATTTCGGCCCATAGAGCGTAATGTATTTTGAATCTTTTGGGCAGTCCTGTACATAAACTATCCATATGATTGAGACCAAAAGGAGAGGTGCACAACTAGATCATAGAACAATCATAAATATAAAATTTCAACATTCTACGACCAATAGTTTTTAGGTTATGCGAGTTACATACATTCGTACGTGCGTACAGAAGGCATGGAAAAACTGGGCAAAATAGACTCACCGGTGGTCAAAATGAGTTGCAGACACGTTTATGTGATCATGCATGCTAGCTTACGATGAGATGCATCGAAAAAATTCTTTAAAATAAATTTAGAGGTAGTCAAAATCATTTTTTTCGTCGAAATTTGGCCAGCGAAATTTTTCGGGATCACATTACTTCCTTATACTCCTTGCAAGGAAGTAAAAAGCATGACTCATGTAATTTATCAACTTATTTTCAACCCTTAAAAAGCTCATATTAACTCATAAAAAAGCTCATATTAACATTTAAAAAATTTTTCTGTAAAAAAAAAAAAAAGCTTTTTTATCTAAATAATTTATGATAGTTTTATGAATTATACTTTTATACATGATTTATAAATATTTTATTCTGCAGATTTTGGAGTTGACAATTTAATGGAATTTGCTCGTAAGACTACTTTTCCATGGTTAATTAGCAATGTGTTAGACAATGGGACTTCCTCACCATTAGCTGATGGAAAAGTTTCATTCATTTTAAGTAACAATGGAATAAAGGTTAGCATTTTAAATGAATTCTGTTTTTACTCAGCTGTTTTTCTGAGCAAATAATTTTTCAATCTTTAGGTCTACAAATATTTTAGTTTTGATCCTTGTTATTGCAAATCAATTTTGATTTTTTAGCAGTAGAGGAGTGTCCAGAATTCAATAATGAGCCAAGGATTTGCTGTTCTTGCCTTAGCCCAGCACTAACACCTAATAAATAATATATTAGAAATGTGTTATAAAAAATTCATGTAAATATTAATCTAACTACAGAATAAATCTTCATTTTTTAAAGACTATACTTAATGAGTTATTAAGGATTCAAAAATGAACTTTTTGACCCAAGAATTTGATTGTGCTTGTCGAATTGAGAGCTTCTTCACAAATTAAATATAATATATATTTCGTTAGTTCAAATTTGAATGTCAAAAGCATCATTTAAAGCAAAATGATGACTTATCTGTCAAAGTCAACTTTACGTTCAGCATAGATCACCTTTGATCTAAGAAGACAAATGACAGTGGAAACAATTTATATTTTAATGAATTTAAGAATCCCCCTAATCACTGGGGATAAGTGCTCAAATATTTAAGGTTGAATAACTCTGTGAATATTACATTTGCATCTGTGCAATTCTTTATAAATTATTTTTTGGAGGTAGGATTTTTCTGATTTTTAATAATATCTTGCCCAGAACCATCCGAAAAAGTTATTTTCTCAAAAGTAATGTGCTTATATATAGTAATGTTTTCTTTTTTTTTATTATTAAAAAAATCTTCATATATTACTATCAAAAATACAATATATTGAACAGTGAGATTGTATATTAACATTCTATTCCATTGTACAATAAAGAATGCTGAAATTCTTTTGATTATATTACTATAAATGTATATACATTTTAATTTAATGGTGTACAGTTCATAACTGTCTCAGTTTCCATTTTATTTTCTCTCTTCAGAGTTATAATTTTTGAATGGCTAATGTAGTCAGATGAGATTTTTTTTAGTATTCTTTCTTTATGTTAAATATATATACATTTAACATCTCTTGAAAACTGTATTACCATGTTTTAAATAATTTAAAGTGCATTTTTTCATTTTAATTTCTTTATAGTTTGGAATAATTGGACTTGTGGAAGAAGAATGGTTAGCTACATTATCAACTATAGATCCAGAAGATGTCACTTATATTGATTTTGTAACTGAAGGAAGGAAGCTTGCAAGACAGCTGAAAGATAAAGTATGCTCTTGTCTGTACTTTGATATAACAATGGAAATTTCCTCGCAATTTAATTTTATTTTCAAGTTTGTGAATAAAATTGTAAATGATGATAAAATACAAACAATCATATGGACGCCCATAATCCTCTTGAGTTTCATTTAATTTATCCGGTGAATTAAAAAAAAATTAAACTTTCAATACTAAGAGTAAATATTGACACCTATTTTTTCCTGTTACCGAAATTTATGCAAACTACTGGCATATATTATACAAAAGATTTTTAATTTAAAATATATGTGTTGTAGAACAATGTGTATAAAATAGTTTAATTTGTTTAATAATTAAAAACGACGAAAAAAACACTCAAAATACTGGTGTTAAACAATAAAGTAAATAAAAAACTTTGTAAAAAACACACATAAGATGTTATAGGTAAGAGGATACGTACGTTTCAGCCAAAAATTGTTTTGGCCTTCTTCAGTCCAAGCCCTTCGTTGCAAGCAACACAGGGAACTGAAAAGAGATAAAACAAGCATTCCCTGTGTTGCTTGCAACGAAGGGCTTGGACTGAAGAAGGCCAAAACAATTTTTGGCTGAAACGTACGTATTCTCTTACCTATAACATCTTATGTGTGTTTTTTACAAAGTTTTTTATTTACTTTATTGTTTAATAATTATTTGCTTGTTAACTGTTACTGCCTAAATATTTTTCATTTAGGTTTTGTATGTGGTTGGTATTCTTTCGGTATGAATAAATGTTATTTGCATATCATTTTTTTAGTAATATCATTTTTAACATTTGCTTTAAAAAAAAATTATTTATGTGACTTTGTAAATTAACATTAAGATACTTTTAAAATATGCCAACCAGTGGCGGATCCAGAATTATTTTTTGGGAGGGGCTAAATTTAAAAAAAGCTTATTTCACCTAATTAAAATGTACTATAAAATAAAATTATAGTCTAAACCAATATGAATGCTTTTGGGAGGGGCTAAGTAATAAAATATGATAATTTTAGCTATTTAAAGTGTATAGTAAAGCAGAATGTTAGCCTTTAGCAATCTCTTTTGGGGGGGCTGAAGCCCCCTAGCCCCTCCCCTAGATCCGTTACTGATGCCAACTATGCTAATGAATGATTTATTGAATGTTCAGCTAAATAATGTCTTCAAATTTATGAAATTGTGAACTGATATTATCAATATTATGCAATTATTATTATTTTTTTTGGGGGGGGGTGGAGTGTCCTTTTTAAATTTCCATATAAAGTATTCATATGTTGCTTAAGCATATTATGCAAGTGCATAATATGCTTATCATAGAAGACTATGGTACGGATATAACTAGTTATTTGATTTTGACAAAGATAATCAGGACATTTTTTTCTCCGTTTTTGTAGACATGTGTATTAAGTTACTGCAAAAAGGAGCTTACATTAGTTAAATGTTACTTTGGAAAGGCTTAAATAATAAATTTTACTTGTTACATTTTAAATTGTATGTTAAATAATATTCAGTATATGTTCAACCTGTTGTGCAATTCAAAAACTTAATTTTTTATTTCTTGGTTTAGGAAGGTGTTGATTATGTTATAGCATTGACACACATGCGAACACCTAATGATTGCCGCTTAGCAGAAAATGTAGATGAGATAGATTTAATCCTTGGTGGTCACGATCATGTTTATGAAATTAAAAAGGTAGTATTTGAATTATATTTATTATTACTGCTCTCTATTTATTTGTCTCTTACTGGTATGCAAAATTTTATTGTACATTTCAGTTAGAAAGCTAAATATCTGTACTTTCGTAAGCAAGCCCCAAAAAATCCCATATTTTTTTTTCCTTTTGGTGTATCAGTATTTCTCTGTATGTATTTGTCCATGCAGTTGACTCTATGAAATCCATACACCCATAGTTTGCGCATTTTAATAACTCACAGTATTTTTTAGATGTAAATAGCAAAATTTGTGGTTAATTATATTTTGAAATTCAGCATGACAATAAGAGAATTTTAAACTAAGTAAGCTTCATTGAAGAAATATTATGTTTTTTAGACATAGTTTTTGCATAATTCATTACAACTGTTATAAGTTGTGCAAAGGCAAATTCTCAAACTGAATCAAATAAAGAAATTAAAAAATACATCTAAAAATAAAATTAGAAAATACTTAGCTATTGACTACAAATAACTGAATTTCAGTTTAAAGACTGATATAAAATACTAAAACTCAGAACCTAAAGTATTACAATACTAACAATTATTGTGGTTTCAAAATTAAAGAAATAGTAAGGAATTTTTTTTTAAGTTAATTTTTTTTAAAATATATTTTATATGAAATTCAAATAGTTAAGTTTAAACATGATAAGTAATTCATTTTTAACATTAATTCATTTATTGGTAATACTTTTTTGCTATCTAGAGGCTTAATTTGTTTCAATTTATATTTTGTTTGAACTTACTACACCACACATGTGTGCATGCGCGTGCGCGCACACACACACACACATGGTTATGATTGTTTAAGATTTACTGTGTACATCCAGTAAAGCTGTAAATCTTGAATGTATTATGTTAAAAGGTCCAATTTATTGAAATATGCTTTTTTATAATTAACACATTTTAAAAGTCTCTATTTTTAAAGTCAATAAAACATTAAATTTAACTTTGTGTTCATGGAATTCTGAAGCTTAATGTGCATTTTTTTTTTTTTTTTTTTTTTTTGTCTTTGCAGGTAAATGGAAAACTGATCATAAAAAGTGGCACTGATTTTCGGGAATTTTCTAAAATTACTTTGAATTTTAATTCAAAGCCTGTGGATATAGATATTGAAAAAATTGAAGTAACATCTAAATTTCCAGAAGATCCAACTTTAAAGGAACTCTTGGCTAAATATCAAGGTACTTTAATTTGTGCTGTCTACATTTGATATTTAATGTTCTTTTCAGAATTATTGTACTTATGATTTATATTTAGTGTGTTTTCTGTGTATTTGCATTTCAACTAAGTATTCGATATGTTTGAAAAATAAAGATTAAACTAATTAATTAATTAATAATTAAAAAAAAACAATAGGGCTTGAGATTTTAATTTTTTAAAATCTTCAATACATTTAATGATTTATGTTTCTTTTTACACAATTCTATGCATTTTTTCATTTAGAGTACAGATACCTGTATTTCTCTGTGATTGATGCTTTTACTGAAACTGTATTAATCTTGATTTTTTTAATTCACCCTTATAGTATGGAATTTTATTCTGCAAAATATTTTCTGAGGTTAAAAAATGTGTGAAAGTTACTGAGTTCTTTCCATCTACATCCTATATTGCCCTCAGCACTTCAAAATTTTGAAACTGTCTCTTTACAAGCTGTTCTACATACTGAAATAAACAATAAACCTGTATCAGTTTCAAAACTTTTGGAAAAAATTCTTAAAAATCGGAAAATTTCACAAAATGTGTCACTCTTGGAAAAATCTTGCTTAATAGAGGTGGTTGCTCATAGAAGTTTCACTGTAGATCATATTTTAGTTTTTGATTATGACTTGTATACTACTAAAATCTTTATTATTATTTATTAATTCACAATTATTATATTAGTATTGATTTGCAGTTTTCTTAATTGCTTACAATTATTGAAAATTCTTATAATTTTTTGTAACATACTGTGCTTAAAAAATTAAAAAATGTCGTTTAGAACTCACAAATATTTTAAATGTTAGCTGTTATGCAAATGAAATAATCTGTTATTCTTTTAATTCTCACATTTTTATTGACATTGTGTAGTAACATTGGGATTTTTTAAATGTGTTTTGGCTGACATTTACAGATGTCTTCAAAATAAGCTTTTCATGGTTAGCAGTTTTGTTCATTTACTTAGGATGAAAATAAATTATTCTAGCAGTTTTACCACCAAAATTTATTATTATAAAAAATAGGAATGTAATGAATATTCAGCCACTATTCGATATTCGGCCTATTCGGCTGTTTTGCCAAATATTCAGCTGGCTGAATATTCGGTAAGTTGAACAGATATTCAGCTGAATAGTTGTCGCGAAATAATGTTACATATTCAGCTGAATAATTTTGAAACAAAGAGAAAAAAATATTTTAACATTTTTTAAAAAATGCATTTACAAATAATAATGCTTAGTTATACTTCAATATGCTTGTTTCATATTATAAAATATCATAAGTCATTGAATTTTAAGCTAAATGAAACACAATTTAATGTATTTAATAATATTACAGAAATGCAGACTTTTCTGCTTGGCGACACTACTTGACTTACTTTTCTACCTTCTGTATTGGGTGGGGGTAGGAGGAATCTTTTCAGATCCTCAATTACAAACATGATTTTGAAAAGCTGCTACATATGTTTGCACAGACACTGAAACCCAAAGCATGATGCATAGTTACTAGATTAATCACATTTTCCATAGCATATTTATTAAATTATGAATATTTCAAAATATAATTATGCTGCTAATTGTGTTTAACTTTGTAAAAGATATTTTCATGATATTTTATCATGACCAAGATTTTTTAGTTTTATAGATAATATGCTGTTGTGTGTTTTTAAGTACAGTGAAACCTCTCCGAGCGGCCAACCCTGTATAGCGGTCACCCCTCTAAATGGCCAATTTTTCATGTTACGGATTTTTTGGCTCATAGACTTAATGTTAAAATAACCTCTATCAGCGGCCACCTGCCCCCCTCTAAACAGCCACCCAGTGGGATCGCCCATCTCATCTTTCGGGAAATTCTACTCTCTCCATGCTGTAATTCTGAGTGGAAAAACTCGAGGTTAGGTTTATGGTCTAATATAAGTCCCAGGAATAACTGGAATTTAATCTATTACCTCTTTTGGACAATCGGGTGTTGAAGTTGTCCTACAAATGAAATTTTGTCCCTTTCAGGCACTAATTCCGTCCCTGATGAGGAATTTCCCGATGTTTTTAATGGCGAGCAAGCTAAACTTTCAACACAAGCGACTCTAGAGAAAATCGATGAAATTATCCAAAATTCCGCAGCGGTTACAAACTGACCGGTTAGCGATCTGCTTTTTAAAGTAAAAAACAAACTAGAAAAAATGGTTGTTTCAGAGAAAAGTAAAAACTTGCACACAGACACAAATTGTATCATTTTTCAAAAAAAAAAAAAAAAAAAAAAAAATGTAAGAAAGCATTAAAGAAAGTACTATTTTCTCTTTAGATAAATTTTATATTTCATTTTAAATAAGTAATATGTGCCCGACTTGTTTATATTACATATTATAGCAATTATCTTGTAATAGTAAATAAAACCCTTGAGAGCGGCCACCCTCTTTGAGCGGCCAAACATTCTCGCTACGGTGGGGTGGCCGCTCAGAGAGGTTTCACTGTACTTACAAATAATATAGAATGAATTTTAATTAGTCTTTATTTAGTATTTAATTACAAATTTGAAAAACCACGTTTTATTTACAATTAAAATGAAATTTAAAAAAATTAAATAAATATTCACCTGCCAAATATTCGGTATTCAGCCTAAACTATGTGCCAAATATTCGGTATTTGACTATTCGGCCAAATCACTATTCGCTACATCTCTAATAAAAAAAGTAACTTTTGGCTATGTGCAAAAAGGATTTCAATTATTTATTTTAATACATTGTTTAGTAAAAGATTGTTCTTTTTCAGATATTGTTACTGGTAAAATGGATGAAGTTTTAGGCCATTTTTCAGTAGATTTAGATGCTAGATTTTCAAGTATACGTACGAAAGAAACTAATATAGGTAATATTTATAATTATAATATAATTTTTATCACATTCACTTTTCTTATTGTTTCTTTTAATTTGAAATTTTTTTCTGCTTGGTTTTAATATTTTAATTTAATGTACACACAGTCGATCCTCATTTATCACAGTTAATTCATTCCAGACTACCACAATGAGTGAATTTCTGCAAAGTACGACTCTTATAAATCTATGACTTTCTTAGTTAGGGCATAAAAACTGGTTTACAACCAGAATACTGATTTTTAACATTATTAGAGTCTAGACACTATACAGGGATAATGGGCTTTAATACTGTACCAAAATGGTGGTAATGGGCTTTAATTCTTTATCTATTAGCGATAAGTTAGCAATGTAAATTGGGGAAAAAAATAAAAAATAAATAAAAATAAAGTTGGAAATAAGATTCCATTAAGAGAAAATTCCTCTCGTCAATTTTCAAAAAGTTGCACTTTTTAAATTTTTATATGACCCCATACAAAAAAATTCCCAATTATTAAAATGTGTACAATATACTAAAGATGTCACATGTGAAATTTCAGCCTTTCATAAAAAAACTTAGAGATACCTTTAAATAAAGATGATCGGGGTCTATACATGAATTTCAATGTAAATGTTTATTGCTAGAGTGGAAAAAATATTTTCTTTTGTAATTTTTGTATGACTTCTTATATAAAATCACCTGATGTTCCCTTCTATTTTTTTTCCCTTTCGAGAGCCATTGAAAAGTGGTTTAAGTCAGCATATATTACTTTCATACTTCTGAGAGTTTTAAGGATATAATTCTCAAATTTTGTGCATCACACAATGCAAATTTTCAATTTACATTGATCACTTATCTCTAATAGATAAAGAACTAAAGCCCATTACCACCTTTTCTGGACACCCTGTATACATATTAGACATGATAAATACATTACTGTGATAATAGATTTGATTTTCAAAATCGATCAGATCTGTAATATGTAAGTTCTCCGAAGAATTACCGTATTAATTTTTAGAACATTTTCCATTAGTTTGTGTTGCTGATTCGATTCTAGATTTACCCAACTTATTTTCTGACACTCACACTATCCAATATTTTCATGTTAATTAAAAAAAAAAAATCCCAGTATTTTAGTATAATTTAATGCTAATACCCTTTCAATAAATAATTAAACAAATAAGTGAAATATTTTCTTCCATATCATGATTTTTAAGATGAATTCTGAAAAACAACAGTGAGTACGTAAGAGGAATCTGCACGCACTAATGTCTTTTAAATCATGGAAGTGTGAACTGGTTAAGATTGTAACTTTAAAAAAATCATGTAATTTATGAACATATTCTAAAACAAGTTAATTATGCCAGAGATTTACAAATTTTAGAATCTTTCTTCTGTGCTATTTGCACAGTAAGGAACAATAAGCTTACACCAGTATTAAAACTGTCATGGCCAGAAAAGGGGGGGGGGGGTAATCCAAATATTTTGCTAAATGCACTGCATTTAAGAAAATTTTCCTGTGCTACTAGAAAAGTTGTGACTCACTAAGTTTATCATTTATGAAAGTTTATAATACAGCATCTGAAGCAGGTTTTGCTTTTCAAATTATAGATGTAACCTTTTGTTATGTTGCAGTAAGTGTGCAAATAAGTATTTATAATTGATGCATTGGTATAATTTATCTTTCTTTCTTATTTTTTTCATAGGAAATTTTATCTGTGATGTCATGCTGTCTTCAACACATTCTGATCTAGCTTTGCTAAACTCAGGGACATTGAGGGCTGATCGTATATATACAGAAGGAGATTTTACGCTTAGAGATTTAGTTACTCTTTTGCCAATGATGGATCCGATGATCGTTTTAAATGCCACTGGTAATTTCTTATAATTATCTTTCAAGTAATCAATGAAAATCAGAAGTTTTTATCTTGGCTGAAAAAGTCAAGAAAAGTTACAAATATTAGCTCTAAACCTGAAAAATTCTTGAAATGTGACCTGGAAAATTAATTATAGGTCCATATTCATAAATAATTGTCTATGTGCGGCAAAAATGACTTGACACTGTTGTGCAAGGAGTTCATGATGATGTTATGCTGATGAGAAATATATGATTTTCTATAATGTTGATATATAAAATTGTAAATTATAATGCACATTGCAACTAAATAGTTGAAGTTTTGTCAAGAAGATTTCTAGAAAAATCAGGAATTTTTTTAATTTTAAGTTGAGAATTGAGTGGTAACTGTGGTAGTACATCTTTATGTTAGGTTTTGGTTCTAAAATTTCTTTCAGCAGTGTCTCAACTAACATTATCAGTTTCTATCTCTTTCTCTCTCTCTCTCTTTTTTTTTCCTCTTAGGATTATGATTTTCTAATATTTTCATATTTTAAAGTACAGTTTTAGTTATGTGTTTGTTCTAAAATCTCACAGTAGTACATTAAAAAACTTTGAGCCAGAATGTAATTGAAGAAAGTTTTTTTTCCCTTTGATTGTGTGATAATGTTGCTACTTTGTTTAAATATTTTCGTTATTTGAATGTAAACAAAGTTGTATTGGATATATCTACCACAATTTAAAAATAACTTTATTTTAAGAAATATATTTCAGAATGAGGTTTTTATAAAGAACTTATGCAGTGAAGATGTTAAAAAAATTTAATGTTAATTTCATCATTATTATCTTATATTTAAAATCATGCTTTTTAACACTTTGCAACAAAATTAATTGAGAAATATTTTGACATTAGTTGGTCTGTCAGCAACTTCAGTTAACTAGGTTATTTTTTTCAAAAGTTACTTAAATTTTAGCCATAACTGGGCATGTGATTTGTTAAGAGTACAAATAGATAATTTCATTTTTTTACTTTTGTTTTTCCAGTGATTAAAGGTATAGATTAATGACATTCAAACTTTTCAGCAGTGCTGCCCTACTCAGGACATTGAGGTAACAAAGCAACACAAAAGATTTTGTCACAAAATTTAAATTAAAAACAGGGATTTCAAACAAAGTAGAAATAAAAATATGTGTGCTTTTGTTTTTATAGTATGTGGTGTCAAAAATTTTGACATTTAATGAAATTCAGGGATGTTAATTCTGCGCCGATTGCGCCGAGCTGCTCCAAAACGCAAATCTTGCGCCGAACTGCGCTTTTAGCCAATTTTTGCGCCGAGATGCGCCGAATACGTCATTTTGACTCTGTTAATTTTTTGCCACGCTTGCAAACTTTGCTTTTCTTATCTGCATTTATTGTAAGTGTTGACTCTAGATTGATTTTGCAGAGCGCAGAGCCCGGCGGCCCTTTTATCGTCTTTTTAGCGCCCGGCGGCCCTATTTCTCTTCTTTATGCGCCCTCCTGCTTTTACATTTTTATTATTATTAGTCAGCAATCACCACTTTTTTTTTCTTACATACGATTTGCGGCCCATCACGAAAATACGTTAATTAAAACGACTCCTTCACAGAAATTCGATTGAGTACAATAACTCCTTCATGAAAATAGGTTCGAATGAAAGTGGCCCTTTCACGAAAACCGTCTATGAAATTGGATCTTTCCCACAAATGCCTTTTTCAAATATTCTATTCTTTCAGATCGAAATACTGTTACTGCCTTTTTCGTTGTCTTTGCATTTGCGCGAGCCGAGTAACCCGAAAAGGGGCCTCTCTAGTATGTTTTGTTTCTGCTGACTTAATGAGAAGCCCGATCGGCCGGGCAGAACTACCTGGGCATTTCACTTAGGAGTTGGGGAAAGAAAATACGGTTGGGAAAATCAAAATTTTCTTAAGTTATCTAAAAATTTGCGATTCCATCTGTCAATCCTCAAATATCGGTTGCTACGTTTGATAAATAAGTAGTTGAGAATTATCAAACAATCATTATTCCAGAGTTCGTCGCCAGCTGTATACAGTTATTGCTCTTTATGTTTTTAATAGTTTTGCGCACTAGAAAGTTTTTTTTTTTTTTTTAAATTTCCCCCTAAACGATTTCCTCTTTTTAATCGGCTTTCTTAGTACATATTATTCTTAATGTATAACAGCTATTTACTAACCATACATAATTAAGGATGATACAGAAAGTATGCCATAGCAAAACGACGTTTTACGATTCGAAAATTTTGCGGGATTTGCTTGTTTGTTATGGCAAGCCTAGACAAGGGATATCTCCTAAAGGGAGTGCCTTGGTTAGTTGACTTTTTAAAGTGTTCTAAGGTGTATTGACGTTACATTTGATGAAACCTACAAAAACTCCAGACCGACAGTCGCGCGGCCGCACTTCATCATTTCCGGTGTGTACTATGTTCAGTGGCTTTATCCACTCAAATCGATCTAAAAAACGTGCCATTTGCGACGTTTTGCGAATAAAGCAGTAAGAAAGACATTATACTTTTGACAAAAAAGGAGCATAATAATGATTGTTTGCTTTAGCAGTGTAGCGTTAGGGTTATTGGCGCCCGGTGCGGTCCTTCAGTTTGCCGTCCCAGAATTCTGCCCCCCCCCCATTTCGGTCCTTTAGTTTTCCACCATATTATTTTTAAGTGTCCTGCCGGCCACCATCTTTTTTTTTTTTTTTTTTAATCTTGCCACCCGGGCGCCCCTGCCCCTCGTATTACGCCACAGTTTTAATTATATAAAATTAGAGTAACTGCAGAATTTAGTAAATCAGACTATTGACAAGATGTGGTATTCTAAATATTCATATTATATATTTTCTTTTTTTTTTTTAATTCTCAACATTTTAATGAATGAAGAAAAAATATTAAAAGCAAAAGATAACTAGTTCTGGGAAAGGATGTCTTAAGAAAGCAAACTGTGTCATAAGTTAACAGCTAGGTTATTCATAAAACAAACTGTCATCAATTTAAGCTTATTTTCAGTTTTTAAAAATTATTAAAAATAAAAATTGAAATAATTCTAGAAGGTTTTTTAATGTATATTTGTTTGAGTACTTCTGGCTAAAGGATGTTAATTATTTTTATTATTTTAAGCTGATTAAAAACATTTGATAGTTAAAATAAAATATTAATGGTTTTTTTTCAATTTCAAAAGATTAAAGCAAGGTTTAAGAAAGAAAATTTTTAAAGAGATCATTTTAAGTATGCTACAAAAAATTAAAAATACAGCTTCATGAAAAATAAATTATTTAAAATATGTTAAACTGTATTCCATATCTTTGGACAATTCTGTGAGTTAAAAAAATATTTATTTTATACCTGCTAAAAAACTTGCATGTAGTAATTATTTTTCTTTATTTTTAAAGAATAGTGCTTTCTAAAAATCTGATATTCACTTTTCATGAATGAGCAAACATCAAATTAGAAATGAAAGAGGAAGAACAAATATATTTCAGTGATTTGATATGTTGTTGTACATTCCAACCATTGGATGTAATACAAAATTTGCATGACTATGTCATTTATTTTAGCAATCTTCTGTGTTTAAATTCAATTTTCCCAATTTCTATAGTTATCAATTGATGGATGAGTTGAATTGTTTGATGCAATTCCAAATAATGTCTAATAGTAATAAAGTTATATATTCAGTAACTTTAAAAATCTTTACTTGGTAATCATTCAATAATCATTCAATTAATTATATTTTGTTCGATAATTAATTATTATCGAACAAAATAATTTAAATAAAATTATGATTTATATTATTAAATTTTATGCATCCTGCACTGCAGAAATTTTATTATTTTTATTACATGCTAAACACATCTATCCTAATCCACTTACACTGACAGTCATTTTCTGTTTAAAAGTTTGTACCAATATAGGTGAAATAACATATATGGATGTGATCCAGTAATTGTGGTCCAGTAGTGATAGGGTGATAAAATTGAGGAACAAAAATTAACAGTCCCTCTGCCTTCCCCTACTGCCTAACAAATCATGTCTGGCTAAAAACTTCTGAAACCTTCTTCAATAAATGTACTATTGTTATAAATAATAAACATCTACATCACGTAATTTTGAGAAAAAAAATTAAGCAGAAAATTCAAAATTACTTAGATTAAAACTTCTTTTTTTTTTTTTTTAATCAAAAACTTCTAGTTATGTACAGATTTAATTCACATATTTATGTCGTGTTTAGAGCAAAATATTATCAACAAATCATTTTTCCTATTTTGCTTACACTTACTTCTGCTGGATATTTTCTCCAAAAGAAGGGGGGGGGGAAACTAAAGACAAACTGGAAAAAATCTATCTATGCATTGTAAGTCAGAACACATATTACAACTCTACATGTTAAATTTTCGGGGATCAGATAGTTTCAAACCAATTTCTAGATATGTTATCTACCTGTACATTCTCGTTTAACCCCAAAGTGCCCTTTTTGAGAACAGGGTGCCCTTTTTAAAATTTCCCCCCCAGGCGGCCCTTTTTTCTAGAGTCAACACAGAAATCTTCAATTTTATGCTCCAAAATCATGTTAATTCTGATCCCAAATCTTAGTTTTCCTCGCGGAAGCTAAATTTTTTGTGCTCCCAAGCTGCTCCCAAATAGAATTTTTCTGCTCCCGCGGTGCTCCCAAATGAAATTTTTTCTGCTCCCGCGGTGCTCCCAAATCGAATGTTGGAGTTAACATCCCTGGAAATTTCATGTTTTGATAAGAAATATTTTTCTCAATTTATGTCAGTGTATTTGTATGCTAAATTTATTTACAAATTTTTAATCCACTATACAACTCTACAGTAATTTTTTGTAACCCTAATCTTTTGTCCTATGTTGAATATCATTGGTATAGATTATAATATTTTATATTTGTACATCTTTTTAAGGCTGTAACTTCTGCATAGAGCAGAAAAACAACCTTAAAGAAAATGTTTCACTCGAGGCATTTAGATTTACTGTTTAAAAAAGGTGGTTTAGCTTTAAATGACGCTTTTGTGGGGGAGGGGTCAGTCTTAACATAAAGTTTTCATTGACAGATGTTTAGAAGCCAGTGAAATTGCTTTTATTTATTTATTTATTTATTTTATTCACAGGAGAACAAATATATAAAGCATTAGAAAATGGAGTTTCCCAATATCCAAAATTAGAAGGCAGATTTCCTCAAGTGTCTGGAATCTCATTTGCTTTTGATCCCAAAAAGCCACCTGGTAGTCGAATAGATGTTAATTTTGTAAAAATAGGCGATGAATATTTAGATATGAATCAGGTATGTATAGTTGGCTGCTTAACTGTATTTAAATTTAAATAATAATTATTAAAAAAGACATCTATAATGACAGAAGGATTTTTTCTTTGTTCCTCATCTATGATGCAAAAAGGCCCAATCTCTTGAAACTGCTTTAAGCATCTTTAATGTTCTGTTTGTGGAGATTTATTAAATTTATGCCTAAATTTGCTTCCAAACTATGTTCAGAGATTATGTTTCTTACAACCATAACCACAGGAATGCAAAGTGCTCTTTCACTGCAATGCCATTTTGTTTATTAAAAAAGATAAACGAAAATCAGTTAAACTGTTGCCACTCACAGAAAATGAGGACAAATAAAATTCCAAAAAAGATCATAGTGATTTATATCATTTCCTCATAATTTGTAATTGCATTTCAATTTAATTTTGTTATATGATGAATAGTTTATGTATTCCCCATATAATTATAGAATTATTTAATTGGCTTGTGGCCTAGCGTGAATTTCTGTGCTATTGATTCATGAATTTCTGTGCTATTGACAGTTACAACATAAGTTTCCTGCCTGTATGTATAGAAGAGTTTTTTTTTTTGTGTGTGTCTGTCAAATGAAGGAGGGTGGACCTTCTGTAACACACAAAATGATTGTTTTACTATATCTTTTTTGTGTGAAACAATCATTTTTCGTGTTACAAAAGGTCCACCCTTCTTCAGTTGACAAGAACTTCCATTCATGCAGGCAGGAAGAATTTTTGCAACTGAAGAAGGGTGCACCTTTTGTTCCACTCAATGATTGTCTCCTGGCAGTTTTTTGTCTTATTCTATTAAGTTTTTAGTTAATCTTTGCTTATCTAAGTTTTTTGTTAAGTGCTCTTGTTAACAAATATGAAAGTTCAAATTTAGCCCCACTGAATCCCTAAATTGCATTGATAAGATATATTTTTCAATTGATATGCATGTGAAAAGTTAAAAAACAACAAAGAAAACAAACAAATAAAACATTATCCCTTTTAATTTTACTTTCTAGTTTATCAATGATATGCACTTCTCGTTTTACTCTGACAATGCATGTATCTAACATGAACTTATAAACCTAAAGATACTTAAATTACTACTAGCATTATGCACAAACATCTAATATCTGAAAACTATATGAAAATGTGATACCATGCCATGCTTGTAGTAAAATTTCGAAAAATTTACTTTCACCTGATTTTGCCCTGTGATAAACTCTACATTGATTGCATATCTGATCTTTGAAAAATAAACTTGCATAATTTATTTCATATATTTAAATATTTTAATCACATATCTCTCATTAGTGGTATTTTTTCCATTGCAGAAATATCGATTAGCCACTAAGATGTACATGTATCAAGGCCGTGATGGTTATGATATGTTAAAAGAGTGTGAAATACTGGTAAGAGTCAATGACGATATTAATTTAATTAAAAGCTTTGACAAGTACAAACACTAAAGAATGGGACGTACTTTTTTCTCTAATTCAGAAAATCATAAGTATTTGTGAATTTGGATTACATTGTTCATGTTTTACGATTACATTGATAGCAAAAGTATGATTTTTGATATTCTTTTTTTATTAGGTGCACGGAAAAGTAATGTTCTTTTTTTTTCATAAAATTCAAACAAATAAATTTTCAACTAGTATTGAATTACAACCATGCTCTGCCTAAGCGTAGGATTCATATTTGTTAAATTTTAAAGCATGAATTTTATAGATTATGTGTTTTTTTCCTTTCAAGAAAAATGGCCACCCTCCCCCTTTTTTTCCACGTCTATCCTTCTTAAAGGCTTATATTCAAAATGTTCTGAAATCCATTTTTAGGTATTCGTGAGTGCTATATTTTACCGCAAGAATTTTATGGATATCTCTTTTCTTCTTTGAGATCACGCAGGATATGTGGAAAATAAATTTTGGCCCTGCATCCCTCATAAGCTACGACTTTTGGAAAATGCTTCCTAGTCTAGTACCTGTGCTAAGAAACTCATATATGTGCCAAATTTCATATTATTAGCTTCAGTAGTTTTGACTAGGCAAAATATTGACTTCCAAAAAATTACTTTCTTTCCGGTGTATATGTTATTGCTTTATATTGCCAACAGAAAAATGTTCATCACTTCATATAAAAGTAGGAAAAAGTAAATGTAAAAGCTAAATGATGAGGGAAGACTTAGAAGAAACAGAATGTCACCATTTTAAAGAAAGGGAAAATATAAGAAAGATCATGAAATATGGAATAATAATAATGGGGAAAGAGGATTGGACAATGAAGGACTGAAAAAATGAAAATCATTAAAGAAAAGGGAATTAGGTGAAATTAATAATGTACAAAAATAAGACCGAAACAGTATTGGTTTTTTGGCTAATTATCTCAGTGAAAACTCAGGTTGGTTGGTTGGTTGAAGTTTATTAGCACAAGATCCAATAAGATATACTATGCAAGACCTAGGATAAAAATAACTCAAGGGAAAAGTGCTTATTGTGATAAAAACCTGAGAAATTCTAACTAAATTTAGACAATCCCAAGGGTTTTTTGACCACTGAGAGGAACATATTTCAGTTCTTTGAAATAAAACATATTTTATCCTAATTTACGGAATCTATCCTAATTTACGGAATTTTATCCTAATTTATTGGTAAATTTTAATTCTATTAGTAACATCAGTTTTATAGTGTAAATTCCACAAATATCAGATAGTTAAGAGTACTGATTAATTATCCTTTACATCTACTTCTGATAAACTTTGAAATTTGTGGAAATGTATCTGGAAAACTCAGTAATTTAATTTCAACTAATGAGTATGAACTGCAGAAAGTGAACTGCAAAATATAAAAAATATATATTTTCACCAGTTTTTCTGTAGATTAAAGTACATTATGGAGCTAATCCACAGTAATGCATTTTTAAAAGAACCAATATATTTCCACGAGAAGCTTTTCATGTGCTGTTTGCATCAGTCTTCAGTCATACTGACTGCTTGGCACATCCTTTTTCATTTCAATATTTCTCTCCAACCCACACCTTTGCACGAGTGTGGTGTCTCATTCTCAAAATTAAAATAAAGGTTGTCTTGTATTTATAGGGATATACTGAGGGAGAAAGAATGGAAGTCCTTACGGGACACTCGTATTCTACATGATTTGCAAATATCTTTATCATATTAAAGTGGCAAACTCTTGGTGAAATAACTGGTGCTCATCTGTACTCCTGTTCTTATTTGCTGACAATGCTATTTCTGCAGATCTTGCTTTTAATTCTTGTTTTGTGTTGTCCCAAGATTTTACTGTGCTACCAGAAACAAACTGTGTTAAAAGCAATGTCTGGTGTTCGATTTTTTTTTAAATCTCATTTTTTTGGGGTGGTTTAGTCCTATTTTGCACCACTAATCAGCTTTCAAGTAACTTCATCTTCTTTCTTAGTTATCATTAACTTACCTATATATATGAAATGTACGACGCTGGGCAGGAGAGGCCACTTGATCAGAACATGGGCTTTGAACCACTAACTGGGTATTGTTAAGATGACCAGCCACCCGTGGCTAGTACTTGTAGCTGACGTATAGATAGGAGGGTCCTCGGGCTGCAGATTTTGACTTAAATTACATAACAATTTGGTTTCAAAACATATTTTTATTTTTAAAGCTTTTCATGCAGATTTTTGTGGCAGCCGAGGTCACAAAAAGATCCCTCTCCAAAAGTGTGTTTCAGCTGCTGCGAGCTGTGTTTCAAATTATGTAAGTGCAGATCACGTGGGCTATACAGCAGTCACATGTTCCAAAAAAGATGCATTTATTGGTTATTAAAATGCCGGGTCTCATAGCCCTAGGAAATTCTTAGGAGGTTTGGTGCCAGATGACTGTGAGAAAGAGGGGAGTTATATTAATTGCATTTTTAATAAATTTAGATCCCGATACAAATCCTTTGTTTGAAAACCAAAGTTGCTACGCCCACTATATAGTTTAAATGAAGCTAATAGAAATTTTGAATTTTGAGATGGTATTTAATTTTATATGGTACATATATATATATATATATATATATATATATATATATTTAATTTTCTATATATTATATATATATACATATATACACACACACACACATACATTACATTTATGCTGAGTACTTTATGTAATAAAGCTGTTTTTGTACCAGCTTCTTTAATAATTTTTAAAACTTTAAGCTGTTATAAGTTAAATAATACTCTGAGGTCTACTATCATTACAAAATTCTGTATTTTCTTGTATTTTTAGTTAGATGTTGAAGAAAGTCCAGAATTACGCACAGCTGTCCAAAATCATTTTGAGGCAATCAAAGTTGTTACTGGTGCTGTCCATCATAAAAGTCGCCATAGACAAAGTTTAGTTTGTTTATCTCGCAGGTAAAAATATTAAAGTTAATTTATAAACTTACTGCTTTTCCTTTCTTTTAGTCTATTTGCTGACTATCAGTCATTGTTGTGTATAAAGTGGCAAACTGTAAGTCACTGCAACTCCTATTGAAAAAGGCCTACACAGCGAATTCTTTATTTATTCAACATTTTCAAATTTTAATTTTTCCTTTCTTTATTAAGGAAACAACATAATATGAGGCCTGGGAAACTTTATATTTTAATACTTTACAAAAGAGTGGCAGAAGTGTGGCCCTAATGTATATATACCTTTGTCTATATGTAGAAAACTTCTGTTAATTTACTGGTTTCCTTCTTTTTCTCAGAGAACTGCAATACTATAATATTCTTTGATAAATCATTTGTAATGCAGATTTTATATGGCCCTGCTTATGGTAAAAGAAATATTGCCCCAAAAGAAAGCATGTTTAACAATGAACCAAATAGTTGATTTGCATAAAAGATGATTTATGTACTGAAGCAATCTGTGTATTTAAAATAAATTTAGGCTTCAATGTAACACTTGTATCATTTTTTTATTTTAATTTTGTATGAAAATTATTATTGAGCTATTTTGTATCATGAGTACAAAGGAATGTATCACAAATTTACTTTTTATAAATGATCGGAGGGCCTACTGGAAAGCATTTCATGGAAGAAAGATATTTTTTGGTACACCACTGATTGTACATTTTTTTGTGTTACTAGGGGCCAAGGCCCCAAGACTCGCTACGCTCGGTTTTCGTATGAGGCATTCGGCCCCTAATAAGGCTTATTCGTAAAGAAGACATAATTTCAACAGACAACACCCGAAGATTGGATCAGATAGAATGTTACTGAGCTACACATTGCTTGGTTCTTGCATGTTCATTGGTACATAAAAATTTAAACTTCACACTACAGTAGACCCCCTCCCCCTCATAACACGGAAGATATTTTGTTATGGGAATCCGTGTTGTACGGGTCCTGAGCTATACTCCACCTGGAGTGTGGACTCCGCTTATAATCGCTGGAAAAATTATTTGCACTCCTCAGAAACACAATGATATTTAATGTTGCCATTCAAATTTATATTAATTAGGTGCTAAAGCGTAGCAAAATCAGAACATCTGTTTCTGCTGTATTTTTAATAATGTAACACCTATTGGACACCTTGCGAATTTGCCGCCCATGGCGATTTTTCATTATTTGGCGACTTGCAATATCCTATTTGTTCCGTAGCTTTTATTAACATGTAAAGTTAATAAAAGCTACGGAACAAATAGGATAGCTTGCCACCAATGGCGACTTTTCATTATTTGGCGATTTACACATGCTCACAACCTATTACTGTTCATTTAAGGTTACCGGAAAACAGTTATTCATATTTTCATTTACATAATCGTTTGCAGATTGGCATACTTAGCACCATGAATTATACCATCTCGGCGCGCTAGCAAATATCCAAAGTGTACTATAACTGCTATAATGGCATAGTTAACGCCGCGAAATATTCCTACTGGTAGAAAATAATCCAGCTGGACCGAACCAGCTTTAAAATAATCTGCATTGTAATTATTTTTCATTTTCAAGATATTAGTTATTCTGGTTTGGAAAAACGAATAAACGCTCATTCTAAATTCCTGTTGTCTAAGCAAACTTACTATTTGAAAATTGTCAACTTTTGAGTTACTTATTTCATATAGTTTTTATTTTGGCGTAAAATAGGTGTAATTCTAACTCATGTTTGTAAATTTCACGCGATTCTAGATACTTGGAAATGCTTTGTTGCAAAGGAATGAATGATTTTATGCCAAATCTGGCAAATTATGTTTATTTTTTTTTTTAGTATTTTATTAATATCTTCTAAAATAATTTGATTTTCTAAATTAAGTCAGCTTAGCATGTTCCTCGGAATTTTTTGAATCTGTGGGCACCTTAGTCAAATTTCAAATCCCCATGGTTTAGGAGGAGATAGGCGAACAAGCTTTTGACAGCAGCGACGACAGCGGCCCTTACTTTTTTTTAGAATAGAGAGATATCATAAAAGTTTTAGTATAAGTCAATACAAACATGATATTTGAAGAAGGGCATTGAATCGAAATTTTGTCTGTGTTTTAGCTTGGTTCCTTATGTTTTTGTGTTTGTATTGATACAGTTTGAATTTCTTATGCAAATTCAAATTGTTTTTAACCCTTTCATCTGTTTCAAAAGCATGTTTATATAGGGGGGGGGATAAGAATTTCTTGCCAATGCCATTTCTCTTCATAAGATGCTATTTTTTATCAACTTCTGTTGCAAGAAGTTAAGAACAAACAGAAGAGGTATTTCTCTTTCTTTTTCAGAGATACTTCATAGTATGTAATGTGTGTATAATTTATTACAAATACATTATAGATAGTGGTAGGAATATTGTGGAATTTATCAAAACACGCCAAGTTAAAATAAGTTTCAGTTCAGAATGTAAAATGTTCTTTTTAGTTAGGGTTTTAATTTTCTCAGACAAAATATAATTTTTTCAATTTAAAAGCAAAGTGACGGATAGTATAAAATCATTTAAAAACAGTTAAAAACGCATTAAAATCCGTTATGTAGCACTTTCGGTGGCAGCCACCACCCTCTTCAGCACAGGTCTTAGTTCTAAATGGCCAGCTCTCTTCCTCAGTAAGGCGTTCCACCCAGGATCTATCTGCGCATGCGTCATATCATTTATAGCGCCATCTGTGGTTATAATCTGTAAGGCTTCCATATTTAGGGCATAATAACTATTTTTGTAATTGGGGAGTTTTTGGCTATTGTTAAAGTTGATTTCTATGGGGCGTTCTTGGGCTATTTTTGCGAGGGCAGTAATGGTTTTATTGAATTTAATGTCACTTTGATGTTCCTTTTTTCGGTCTTTGATTTTTCGTTTTGTCATGCCAATATAGCATCCTGGTTTATTAGTACTATTGTCTGTAAAGCTTAATTTATAAATACCGGCGGTTTCATCAGGATTAATATTATCTTTATCACTGCGAATGCGTTTGAAAATATTTTGATTGGGTTTTATGGGGATTTTGATATTTTTCTTTGCGGCTTCATTTGCGATTTTTAGGGCAGTTCCCCTGCAGTAGGGAATGGCATTGGTAAATTTTAGTTTCGGATTCTGATAGTTATTGGAGCAAATTAATAACTATCAGAATCCTAAACTAAAATTTACCAATCTAACTATAACTAAAATTTACCTGCGCAGATAGATCCTGGGTGGAATGCCTTACTGAGGAAGAGAGCTGGCCATTTAGAACTAAGACCTGTGCTGAAGAGGGTGGTGGCTGCCACCGAAAGTGCTACATAACGGATTTTAATGCATTTTTAACTGTTTTTAAATTATATAATTTTTTCTTTTTTACTTTGGTTTGAACCAAAAGAAGTTAAATATGGAATTTTACAAAATTTTATATCTATATATTCATATGTATATATATTATTTGCAGTGTGTACAATTTTGTAAAAATATATTTGATTGTTTTACTTCTGACAAATGTTAGTCACATAATCTGCTGGAACATTGATTTGTAAATTGTGTTTTCACTACCCTTTTTATAGCAATTTCCATCATAGAATTGTTGTGTAGAACATTTTATTCTGCAACATTGCCTATTGTTTGTCTTTTATTTTAGTGTTATTTTTTTTATACTACTAGCATCTACATAATATTATTCTTGAACTAATATTTATATGTTGAATTTTAAAACAATCATTTTCATTTTGTTAATTACATGGGATTCTCTTTTTAAGTAGAGGATATATTCCACACAGTGCATATAAAAAGAGAATCCAGTGTACTGAAATGAAATATGTAATATAAGTTTCTTTGTATGAAAATCAGTTCAAGTTATCAAAAAATAAACACGACATTACTTTTTTTTTAAATTAAATAAATAATGTTATAATTACAAAGTATTTAGAAAACGATTCATTATCTAATGGTTTCATGCACATTTGTTGTGACATGCTTTCATCCAGAGCCTGTTGAAAATTTAAAAAAAAAAAAAACAGACTTGAAAATTAAAGGAAATTCTATATTTTACGCATGTGTTCTTTCTTTTCTTTTATGTGTTTGCCAATTTCAATAACTTAAACTGTATTCAATTGGGCTATATCTCATGGCAGTCCTAAATACATTTTCTATCAAGTGAAACAAACCATTTTCCAAAAGAATGAAATGAATAAAAATAATAAGATTATCAACGGCAATGATGACACCCCTACTAAAGATGCTGTAAAACTGAAGACTCTCCTACTGAAGTCATGTCTTCAGATGATCAGTAAGCTTGTTTTTTTTAACCTTTGTAGTATATCGTTTCATCTTCATTTCTTGATCATTGAACAATCTGATATTTTTATTGGTTTGTAGGTTAGTGAAACAACCATGGGCATTGCAAATTATGGGGATGTGGGAATGCGTCCTTCCCAATATTTTACATAATTGATCTCAATTATTAATGAATATAGAGAACAGAGATCATATTATAGTGTTTGTCCCTCTCCCTTCCCTATAATCAGCAAGTAGTGACATTTGTGTGTGTGTGATTAAAGGGACAATTATAATATATTTGTAACATCTAATATGTGTATATTTCATGTCTAGAGACACTAATAATGTTTTAAAAAATGTATTATGGTCATAAACAGGTTTTGTCCACTCTTACTATGGAAATATTCGATTTATAAATCAACAATCGTCCTTCACAGGTATTCACCTATTGTGGTAAAATCTAGAATGGATTAACCCTTTAACGCGCAGTGATCCTGCTCATGGAACACGAAACTCTGACGTTTTGACTGTTGCCAGTCACGAAGAATAGATTTGATTTCTATAAAAATAGTTGCGGGTGACATAGCTCCACGAGAGTCCTTTACTTTTTAGCGCGACATTTCCCGCAAAAAAATGGTCTCGATTATCTTTAACAGCACTGACATCTGCTGAAAAATGGAAGAATGCGAGAACAGCTGGAGAGATTGCCCTTTTTTGATTTTTGATTGCCCCTTTTTTGACGTCAGCTGTGTCAAAAAAGGGTCTCTAGATCTGTGGCACGCGATGAACGTTTCGATTGTCTGCCATCTTGCTGGTAGTTAAGTCGAGCGATGGCAACGGCTGCCCTTTTTTCAGCATTGGGAAAGGGTTGCGCTTCAAAGGGTTAACCAAGATAAATGAGGATTGATTGTAGTTTGACAACAGATAAAGCATTATATATTTAAAAAATAATTTTTTTTTTTTCACTGTATTATTATTTTGAAATTATGTTAAAAGAGAATCCAGTGTGTTTTATCTAGATCTAATCTTGAGTATTAATGTTGCTAAACACTGTTCTATCCTCTAGGCATAGTGTTGTAAAAATGCTTGAAGAAAGTAGCCAACCCACTGCCAGAGCCCCTCTTAAACGAGGAATGAGTTTAGATGCTGTTGGTAAACGGAACCTTTTTAAATTTCAAGAAAAAAAAACATCGATTGATAAAGTAGAATATCAGCAGTGCAAGCTAGAGCCAAAAGTAGAGGGCAGAATTGTAGTCCTCACAGATGAGGTGAGTAAATTATATACATTTAATTTTTTAGTTTTAGATCTAGTTTACAGATTTGTTCAAAATTTACAAAAAATATTTAAAATAATTATTGGCTTTTAAATTATTGTTACAGAGATATAGCTTTTTTTTTTTTTAAGTTTTTCCTGCTTTGAAAAATAATTAAGTTTCAAATTATATTTTGCTAGATTTCCTCATGAATGGAGAATATTTGCTACATCTGTTTTGACATAAAGAGTTTGAGCACATGTGTTTGAAGATAGTTAACACAGATTAATTAATAACTAGAAAAGCTTTAGCTTTTACTGATCAGTGTGTTTACCTTGGAAGGGGCTTGAATGAAAAGAATAAATAATGATAATAATAAAAAAGAACAGAATTGTCAATTTTAAATTGTATTGCTAAAGTATTGTTTTATGATTGAAATACATTTGTTCGCATGCACATTCATATATTGAAGTATGGCTAGAAAATTTGATTGATTGATGAAAGCTGTAATTTAAAAAATATAAATAATTAGCCTAAACAGTGGCAGATACAAAAATATTTTCAGGATGGGCTAGTTTAAAAAAAAAAAAAAAACTTTTGACCTAAACAAAATGTAAAACATAGTGCAAACTGTTACCCTAAAGCAATCACCTTCTGATGACGATCCAAATCATGGTAGCAAACTTAAGGTAAGATGCATGTAGCTCTAAACAACACGCTCGGTGACATGAGCTGTCCTCTCTTGGCAAACAAACAAAACCTAAAGAAATTCTCTATGGGGTGGGAAGAAGTGAAGCTCTCTACCCCCTCCTATAAAGGTAAAAATGAATTCAACATTTGAAGTTGAACTAATACGAATCATGCATATGAATTTGAATGTCTTGTGACCAAGTAATAGTGTCTCCACTTTTCATTTGATCAATGTTGGTTTTCTAGAGTGTATGCTATCATAGTGGTCTTTCTAATCTGTTACACGTATACATATATATATCTCATAATGTTTTTTAAAAAACAAATAAATATGGGAGGATTGTGCAATTAATCTATTTTTATTTGTCAGGTTGCTTTGTGAAAGTACTTTGAATGTTCCTTTCCCCATTGTATGTGTAATAATAGGACACTTTTTCTATGGGAGAGATTTTCCCTGTACTCTTTGTCAAATGTGAAAAAAATTAGCTCTCAGCGACACTTTCAATACCTGTTCTTTTTTCACTGTAAAATAGTTACCAAGATATATTCTTTAAATTCATTTACTAATTTGAATAGTCATTTTAATCATTACCTACTGCAGACTTTTTTGCATATCAACTGATAGAGCATTTTTTATAAGCTTGAAAATGGGTAAAATTAAAATAATATTCTGTCATGACATGTTATTAAAGAAAACACCCTAATTATTTTTTACTCAACTTTTGATTTTTTTTTCTTAACATTTATAAAAAGATAATACCTATGAAAACATTTGAATATTTCTGTTTTGCTGTTTCTCTAAAATTTTCTATTTAAACTATTCAGCCCAGTTTCTTTCGGAAGATCTTTTCTAGTCTTAAGAATGTTTGTTAAGAATCCATTTATTATAATCCACTTTCTCTATTTGTAAGTATATCTTTCTAATTGCTGTAATGCTTTTTGGATTTTTCAAGTTACTAAGCTTCACCATCTCTAATGCTTCTGATGAAGTTCATCAGTTTTTGCTAAAAATTAATTTTTTTTTCTTCAATCATTCTGCACTCATTTTGCACTTTTATCTCTTCTCTTATATCCGTAAATTTTATCTGAAACAAAGTATTGATGCATAGCTTTCACTGGTGAGTATTTGTACTACTTAATGTATAGTCAGAAAGAAATTATGCACACTAAGTTCTTTGTAGTGGATGCTTATTTGGTATGTTCATGTATATAGTAGACTCTCTAAAATCCATAAACCTTGGAACCAAGGGTTTTGCAGACTATTGATTGTTGTGTTGTGTACATATTTTCTTACTTTAATTATGAAGCAATATAATATTATTAATACATAAATTAAAGGTAAAAATTAAATATGCTCTCGAAGTTTAGTTTATTTAATTTAATTTTGTGTCTTTTACAACTTTTTCAATTTCTCAAACATGGATCAATTGCTATTTGTTTTAGGCAGTGGCGGCTCATAGCTTCAGTTATTGGGGGTGCTGCATAAGGAATACTGACCCATTGTTTTAATGTTTTGTAAAAAGCAATACTAGGTAAATATAAGTGTTGGGTGGAGGTTGTGATCGTGTAGCTTGCTTGCATGAATACAAGAATAATTATATTTATTAATGGAAGTTACCCTTATCCCAAATAATTACATACAAAATGAATGAAACAAAATTAGCATTCTAGTTCAAAAAAATTAATTATTCAAATGACTTATTGCCAAATTTCTCTACACAATATAACAATTCTAAGAAAAGATCTAGATGCTTCCTAAACAAAATGTACAAACAGATTACACAACACACTTTGAACAGCACACATGGGCTGTCAATATACGAGTCACCTCATCCGAAATTTATCAGACAAATTAAAAATGTTATGTTAAGCTTTGATTAAAATTAATTATCATGTTTAAATATATATATATATATATATTTTAAATAATTACAGGAATATTATTTCTACTAGATGCTAATGCTATATTATGTTGATCCCTCATGACATACTAAATAAAAAAATGCATTTATGAAACACACTGATCGTGGATACATAACAGATGAATAGAAGCCTTGTTAAAAAGGTATAAGAGTTAAATGAAAAGGAACATACCAAATTCTTGAATATAAAAGTAGATAACATTTAAATGGTAAATTCACATTAACAATAGACACATTGGTCTCACTATCACTTGTGATCACACTTGTAGGTTCCGGCACTTCACATAAAATTCACTTGAAACTAACACTTAAATGGTTAATGAATCTGCAGATGATCATGCTGTACATACCTAATAATTGTGGATAATTAATTACAATAAATCACTATTAAAACATTCTTGAATACTTACACGAGAAATGAATCTGTAGACAACCACCTTTCATTGATCACATGAGTGGATAACCATTCTACGAAAATTATAATTTATTATAGTCAACACTCATTGCACTCTCCGCATTTGAATTATCTTTCTTTCATTCATACAGCAGCGCATGTGAATTTAATAAAATGATACAATTTCAGAACATTAATCAGCTTGAGGACTTTCATCTTCACATCTTCACCCACAGAAGAATCACATGTTGAGAGCATGACGAAGACAATTATAATCCTCTTGAATTGTCAAAATGACACAAAACTATATTTTCTGGCACTTTTACAAATTACCACGATGTCTCACCACATCCAAATATATTCTCGCACGTTTCCTTTAATTAAGGGTATGTATTTAATTCAATCAGTTATAAAAACAATGGCCTGTAGCTCAGCAGGCATTAGTGAGAAAAAACTCCCACACCACTGGCTGCATTCCCTGGTCAAACCCTTTCAATCACCTCACTTCATTTCCCTCTAAGAGAACTTGCCTTGGCTCTTGTGGCCATTCTGCTGCGAGAAACAGTTCTTTGAATCAAACACACAGTTCTAGCAATCGGTGTCCAAGCTAGATTTTTGCACAACCGGTTTTAAGGATTGTATTTAGAAAAGTTGCCTTCCGGTATTGTAGCTCGCCCTACATACAACTGGTTTGTAGGCTGGAGTGGGGAAGGAGTTGTTTGCAAACAGAGCGTAGAAGGGGATGTTTGTTTAACACAACAATAAGGAAAAGCTCTGTACTAAAGAATAGATAAATTACATATTTTTAGATTAATTGCTATACTTTAAAGTTTTCATTTACATACTGCAACCAGAGGTAGCATCTGCGGAGAAAACCTGAATTTGGCTCCCCCTCTTTGGAACCATAATTGACTTTTTTGCTCCCTCTCCCATTTCCCCTTTAGTGGAGGTCCTGTCCTCAAACATCTATGAAAGAAAAAAAAAAATAGAGAGTCCACATCATAAATTATATATGAATTTTTCTAAGTATTGAGAAAATAAGTAACTAATAAACACAGCAACTATTTTGACAGAGAAGTTGTCAAGTTGTTTTTCCACCAAAATTTTTTAATTTAAAACCAATAATAATAATAATAGTAATAATAATGTTAATTTTCAGTTATTCTTTTACAACACTTAAAGCTAATATTTTATATAATTGTCTAATTTTTCTCATAAACTTGAAATAGTATAATAATTTTTCAAACACAAAATAAAATATGTTAAATTTCAGCACGAAATGCTGAACATGATAAAATGAGAAATATCTAGAAAATCCAGAACGAAGGTGTGAAACTGTTTTAACCCATCCCTAAAATGCTTGAATCCACTATATTTTTAGTGCCCTCGTAACCCTGTTCTGCTGGTTGAAACTGAGCATTGTGAATTTCACAGTTCCTTCCTCCATATTTTCCCCTCATCTGGGAATGTATATTTAAGTACTCCGTGCAGGTGCTGAGTAATCAGATGCAATAGTGCCAGCAGCTGCATCGGCAACAGCTCTGTTTGTTGTTGTTTTTACTATATGTTTTATGTTTCTGGGGAGATTTTTATTATTGCTTTGTGATGGCTCCTGATTGTACACTTAATGATGAAACTAAGGTGTGTAGTTCATGTATTAATAAAGGATAAAGGAAATAAAAAATGTATTTATAATTAAACTGGGGGTGCTGCAGTTCCACAATCCCTATGTACAAGCCGCCACTGATTTTAGGGCTTTTGATTTGGCATTAAATATTTTATTTTAGAGTCTGCTAATTGTCATTATTTCCAGTTACGATACCAATGAATGATTTTTGGATGAAATCTAAATGTTTGAAGCCTTAAGATTAACATTCCTCGTGAGATTTTTTTTTTCATTATATTCAGTTTTAGAGTTCATGTCTTACGATTTGAATATTTACAAACACTTGAGATGATTTCATCCTAAACTTATGTGAGTTACAGGAATTTGAGCTGCATTTTTCTTTTCTTTCTCCCTACCCCCTTTTTTTCTCCATAACTGGCCCACTTTACATAAATGGAACAAGATTAAGCTGTAGATAGATTAAAAAGAAAAAATATTTATTTCCCTTGTGATAAAAGATGTATATAGTTCTTTAAAAAAAAGTCAGTAAATTATGATTTTTATTTATGATGGGGCTTCACTTTTAAAAATTAGATTTTATTGAAATTCATGTTATTCCTTTCAATTGCTGAATGCCTTATTTGTAAAAGAGAATAGGTAGAAATAGTTGGTTTCAGTTATTTTCTTAGCTAGTTTCAAATATTATCTGCACTCTGCTGTAAGGTAAGAAAAAGTTCTATATGTTCATCTCCAAAAAAGATGGTGATGCAAGCCATATATTCGCAATAGCAAATTAAAGGCAGATTTATACACAAGATATTCATTAGACAGTCTACAAAAAGTGTTGATAATTAAATTTTATTTTACATTTGAGTAGAATTTGAATATCTTTTGTTTATTATGCATCCATAGTCATTAATTTCTACAAATGTTGCCCTAAAGTCTGTCAAAGTTATCAGTAGAGCGAATTCTAGTGGATCAGAGGAGTTATACAAAGCCCATTTATAAAGAAAAGCAATTAAAAAAAAAGCTGATGTGTTATTTCCCAAATATCCAAAGACAGTAAAACTACAGTATCTTTCTATTTGCACAGTACTCAGTTTGCATGGGTTTTAAATGATCACATTTTTCTTCCTTTTTTATTTAGATTGTTTTGCATTATGCCATTTATAAACTAAAAGTGTATCATATTGCCATGTTTTATTGGATTAGAGTTTGTAGAGATGAATAGCAAGTGAATACAGCTGTATTTAGTACAGTTTAATTTATTTACATGTAAAACAAAATAACCTTGTTTTTTTATAACTGAATTCAGCATAAAATCTTGTAATTATGTCATACATCACTAATCTAAAACTTAATACTAGAAGTGCCGTTGGGGTCATTTTGACCATTTTCTCAATATCTCATGTTTTATTTCAATATGCAGTTTAACACCGCAGCTCACTTTTCTACTTTTCCTAAAATTTTCCAAGCATGTTGTGACAAATTTTTGCATTTCTATTTTAATTAGTAAAATAGATAACTATAGAAATATCTAAAACAGCCAACAGGGGTCATTCTGACCTTCCTGTCTGGCTGTTCTAGTGTTAAATTTACAGTTTTTCTTGGCTTACTTTCACTTTAACAATTTTTTACTTGCTAGTACATTCCACTATACTACAGCCTATGTATACAAAATTTCCTCCGTATTTTTTGAGCTTATTATTTATTTATTTATTTTCATACAATGTTTGTTTTTAAATTAATGTTAATGTTTTCATTTTCAAAAGTAAGTTAAGTGTAAGGATTAAATTGTCTATGAAAACTAATCTGATCCCCCAAAAGTTTTATTTTACACTATTTACTGTTTAATCGAACATACCCCTTTATTTTGTATGATTTCTGCATCTCATTTTACATGGTTTTGGTTTATATAATGTTTGAAGGAATGTGGGCAATAAGTGTAGTGATATTTGTTTACAAAACCATAAATTAATATTATGATTATTTTTTATTCCTTTTTGTCAAATAAATCATTTTGTCACTAGAACAAAAATAACTATTGTGGGATTATGGAATAAATAAAACTTTATAAAATAACACACATAAAAAGTATGTATTGTTTATGTGTGTATAGAAATTATAAGTACCTTTTATGTGTGTTATTTTACTAAGTTTTATTTATTTCATGTTTTAAACACTAGTTTCTTTTGAGTGTTTTTTATTGTGGAACTGTTTTACAATGGCAAATGACCACTTTAATCCTAAACTTGTAATGGTGTCATCTTATCTTGTAAGAAAGTATAGGAAATTTAGAAAAATCAGGAGATTCTTATGAAAAACAAGTTCACTCTGAAATTTTGAAACTTTATTCGTAATTAACTTTTTTGGCAATGTGAAGGTAAGGTGAAATATGAGGTACAATTTGACGTAGATAAGCATTTTATCGCCTTTAAGGTAGACCTAGTGAACTCTGAATTAAATTTGAAACATGCAAGGTTGTTTTCTCTGTAAGTTGAATAAATAAATAAACAAAAGCTCCTTGTATGATTAGATTATTATGTTTCTTTTCCTGTAGTGGGTTAGAAGATGGTAATTTTGTTTTCTTTAATATTGTAAAATTTTTGGTATATTTTTTTGAAATAATCAGTATGTTGGTTCACACAAGCCTATTTACCAAATTTATTTTGAACTATTCACAGTGTATTACTTATAAAAGCTTGATGCATGAGAATGCTGAGCAGTACTATTTCCTAAACATTAAATTTTTAATGTATCAATTTAAATAAAGCATGTTCTATCATTACAATATGTTATTGATACATTATATATATATATATTGCATGATAGTGCATGGTATTGGTAGTTCATTTTACACTCGATGCATTAGTAGAGTTTTAAAATAGATTTTTTTTAACTTTTGCATGTGTGTTTTTAAAATCAATATTCACTATTATTTTGGTACTGATAATGTCTGAAAGTTAAAGGGTCAGGTTTATCTGAGAACGAACAAATTTTATTTCATTTTAATTGTATGCGACATACAAAACTGTTTACACTAAATGTGATGTATGTAAGTAATAATAATTAATATACTTGTGTACCAACATACTGTTTGTTCAAACTTAAATTGTCTTTTTTAAGATCTTATTACTTATTTCTTGTGTTGTTGGTATCTTTAATTACAAATAAATTTAAAAAAAAAAAAAAAAAAAACTTTTTGTACTATCCTATTGATTTTATCAAGATTAATCATCCTGCCATCCAAAACTCTTTTCTTTTTCATTATAAAATAGGTAGTATTGGGTTATGATTATTTTGAGTTACATATAAAAGTTAAATAAACAACAACAACAAAAAAAAGAAAAGAAAGAAAATCACGCAAAATAAAGTAAGTTAGAACGAAGTTAAACCAAATAAAATGAAACCACAATGACAAAAGTTGAAGTGTAAAATTGGACAAAACAGTGAAATAGCCAATTAATTCTGGTTCCTGCTTATTGCATGATAATGTTTGCATTGTAAGTGGGAGAGGGTGGAAATATTATGGATTAAAATTGATGTCCATTGCAAGAAAGGTTCCCTAGTTGATTAAGGTAAAAAGGAAGGGGAAAGTTAACATTTCTTTGTTTTAAGGTAAACTGAAATGTACACTAAAGGGGGAAAAAAGTGATATGTAAAACAACTCTGGTTTTCTCTAAACATCTTTTTGGCTAGGTTCACTTCCTATAGAGCTTTACTGGCCACCCAGCAAAGAAGAAATTATAAAAAAGGAATATCGTTAATTTGATTCAGTTTCACATAGTTACTTTGTAAGGGCACTTGGTTGATAAATAATTCCAGGGAAATCACTGTGATATGTATATTTGTTTATACTAGATAAGTTAAGAAGTAGAATTGCTTGTAATTTACGATTTTAATAACCCAGACTTGCGAGTTTTCCCGAATTGGGCTTATTTCATAAATTAGTGAATTTCCATTAAAAAGAAATTTATTTATTGAAAAATTCCACTGTCTGTTTACTTAAAAATTTTGGAAAATTTTCATTCATATTCTAGCATTTCAATTTCAGTCTTTTCCCATTTGTCATGCGAATATTTCATTTCACTTATTTATTTTCTTTTTTGTAAATTTAAATCTCTGATGCCAGCATAAGAGTAAAAAGCTTACTCTTATTTCAAATTTAATAGAAATAAGGAATAAACTTAGCATGTTCGTATTTCTTTTAATTGCTTTTCAGATATATTTTTCTTATGTGTTACAAAACTGCTTTTTACCTTCCCTAATCTATTTAGAATTATATCAATTATGTGCTTAGTATTTTTGTATTTTTATTTTTTAAATGAAAGTCATTAAAGTAAACTATTAATTTTTTCTTTTTAGAAATATATTAGATTATTTAAGTATGATTTTGAAATAATTGTGATTTTAGATTTAATTTTTAAAAAAATACTGTTTTATATCATTTTCTGTTGTGTCTTAAACTTCCATTTGCCCATCATTTTCTGTTGTGTTTCAAATTTCACCTAAAATACGGTTTCCCCTCCCCCTCCCCCCTCCCATTTTGCTGCTGGCATTCCTGCTTTTTATTTTTGTTCCCCCCCAAAAAAAAATCATTATTAGCTTTTGAATACTATGCATTTATGACATACTATTTTTTTATATAAATATATTGTTATATATCATTGCTAGAATTCAACTCTTTTACTCAAAATAGCATTTATAAATAACTAATTACTCTATTTACTTTTATTAATGCTAAATTTTTTTAAATGAAAAGTTTTGTATTGTGTATATTACATTCTTAAATAAATATTATTAAATAAAAATATTAATATAAATTTAAAGAAATTCATATGTGTTGTCACCTAATTATTTTTCAATGAAAGTTTTGTTTTTAGTTTTTAGTTGTGCGAAACCTGTCTGCAAAATGCCAATTTACTCAAAGAGCAGATATTACTTCTTTTTGCATGTTAAGTATTTCTTAAAAATTAAATGCTTCGAGAAAGTAACTACCCTAGATTCTATTTCATTAATTTAGGTAATTTCGATTACTTGAAATTCAATTGTCAATATAATTGCTCTCTCATACATACTTCTACTATAAAGCAAAATGTTTTCTTTTCCTTTATCAGAGCTTTCATTTTATTTCTACTTATCATACTTACTTTCAGATTTTCTCTTTTACTTTTTGTTATATCTTTTCTGTGTTTTTCAGATTTAGTTTAAACTTTCTCTTTTCATTTCAGAAGCATAATGCTGTCTTATGAGGTATTACGATTATTTTTAGTTTTATTTTCCTCTTCTCTCCTCCCACACCTGCACTGCTCCGCAAAAAGCTTTGAATTTTCTTCCTTTTACAAGAATTTTTATAAAAGCCCTTTTAACACTTACATTTTACTAGCTTATTTAGACCTCATTTAATTATACTTGTGACTTGATACTAGAAAAAAAAAAATAAAGTGCATTTATGAATTAAAGAGTTGATGTGTTTTATCTAATATTTACATCCTTGGTCATGATTAATGTGTATGTAACCTCATTTTTATTATTTATTATATTGCATTCTGGATTATTTTCAAATTAGTTAACTTGAAAATAAATGCATGATATTTTTTTAAAGTTTCAAAAAAATTTTTTTTCATTTTATTTTTTAGCAATAAAATGAAAATTTGTGGTAGAGATCATTTACTGCTAGATGTTGCAAATGAAAAATTCTATTAAAAAATTGGAATAATAGAAATGCTGCACATTTTGTTAGTAAACATTAAAAATTAAAAAAAAAAAAGCTTTTCATATAGTTTGTTATGATTAACTATTTAAAAGTTTTCTTTTCTTTATTTTCTAGCTTAAGTGTTTTTGTACTACTTATTATTTTTTAGTAGCTTAAATCTAATTATGCAATGTTTTAATTGTTGTTGATAAAAGTCGTTAAATGCAGACATGCTTTAATAACTTGTGTTTGTTGGTGATTGTAAGTTAAATATTAACAATTAGCTTCAACCACGACATTCTTTTGTCATAAAAAGAAAAGAGAAAAAAATTGAATCTTATTATAAATTTAAAGGATATTAATATTTGTTATCAAATTAAGTATAATAAATATTCAGTTCCCCCCCCCCCCCCCCCCCCTTTGAAGCTTTGTAATATCAAGATTTGGCTAAAATTAAAAATGAATATTTAACAAAAACCTCTCTGTTCCGTTTTATACATTTAAAGTCTGTTTGGAAAGTAGTCCAGAGAAATTTAAAAGCAGTTAAAATCACACTTTTTAGTAGCTTAATTTTAGTAGCTAAATCAGCAGAAAAAATGCTTAAAAAGTACCTATAAAAACTGTTATAAATATATTTTGGCCCCAACTCATGGCCATTTTCAGTTGTACTGGCCACATTATTTTCAGTTCTTCGCAATGAGGAACACATTCCATACATCATGCATCATTTTGCTTATTGTGGCAATCTCCAACAATTCTCGAAAAGGGTTATATATTTTATTTTTATTATTTGTGATTTTTTTAATATTGCTAAAATCAGTATCTATTTTTGATATTAGTTTAGTCCCAAAATTCAAAACAGATATTGACTTCAGCAATATCAGAAAAATTGCAGATAATGGAAATAAAACATATGCCCTTTTCAAGAATCTCACTAGTGCATCTAAAGATGGCCATGAGTTTGGTCAAAATATATCTTTAACGGTTTCAATAGCTACTTTTAAAGTGTTTTTTCCATAGTGCAGAGAATTTGGTTAAAAAATTCTTCAGCTGATCTGGCACATCTATACACTTTCACAAGTGATTTGTGGAAAAAGTGTGGCTCAGTGCATCTTGTTGTCATTTCCAATCCTGCAAAAACCAGCACCAGCTAGACCTGATCCATAAACCCATGCACCTTAGCAAAATTAAGCATTAAAAGTAGATGCAAGAAAACGTAATTGTAAACTCAATTATAAGGCCCAAACAATCGAGGATATGATCAAGACAAGCCGGATTCATTTTGCATTTGTTGCAGTTTGGAATACCCTACTGCCTAACTCATAAATTGTATACTTTAAATGGCCAATAATGAGTCTGGAGACAACCGTTTTGATCTGTACGGCCACCCTAAACTGCAGTGCATCTTGGAAATATTTAATATTTAGAGGCTTTAGTATAGCGGTTTGAATTTCTTCAGTGATTGCAAAACAAACTGTTTTCAGGATGATCTTGATTCTCAGGAACAAAAGAGCCTGGTGAGAAGAAGTATAGGAGGCCTGGGACAATGTTTCCAAGCTGTGCTTATCTAGAAACTTAGCAAATGCACAGAGTGGTGTGGCTACGAACATTTTTGTGGTGGTATACATCATAACACAAGCATTAACATGAGTTTTACAGAAACAGTGATCCTGATAATCTCAAGTAGTATGTCCTCATGTATGACTGAGGCCCTTTCATGTACCCACATGGTCTCTCAGTGCTGCGATCTATCAGAGTAGTGAGGCATTACTTTTCAGGCTTAACTTGTGTGTGTACGTGTTTTTTACTGTTTATACACACAGAACATCATTCTGAAATTTGTGCTCTTGATATTAAATATATATATATATATATACAGTGGACTCTCTCTATTCTGAACACTAAAGGGACCAGGGAAAAGTGTTCAGATTACGGGGATGTTCAGTATAGAGGGAGATTGAGAAATGTGAGTACGCAATGAAATTTTATAGAATGCTAAGCCTGGTTAGCCACGCTAGTTACCGAGATGGAGGTTCTTAGTTTAGATTTGGCAGCTAGTGCAATGTCAAATAAAATTCAGTCGGACCTGTATCCTACCATCTCATTTTTTAAATTTAATATTATTAAAAAAGTTTTACAAAATATTTAATAATACATAATTATATATAATACATAAATGGTTAATTACTTGAAAAAGTTACTAATTTTAGTCTGCTTTTGCAATGTATATGCTCGTGCAGCATACATATTGTCTAATTGTTTAAGAAGTGGAAAGGCTTCCGGATGATGCTCAACCGCATAGTCCATCAGGTCTTGAATCCCTTGGCCATATTGCTTGAATGTAAGGGTTCTTTTTGTTTCATTAGTGTCTTGAGGTTCTGCTTCTTCATCTTCACTATCCTCTTCCTCTTCAACGATGTTGTTGTCGCAAATCGGAAGGCTTCCATCGACTTCGAAATAAGAGTCAGGTTTAGTTTCAGTATGAAGCTCCTGAAGAATTGACCCCAAGTCATTCACAGCTTTTGATACTTGGTCCTCTATTCCTAAATGGTCATCATCACACGGGAATTCTGCTTTATAAAAGCATCTCTTGATAGTGTGAGGGGTTACTTCATTCCAAGCCATTGATATCCAGTGGACAGCATCCATAACATTGACTTTCTTTGTTAGTTCAGCTGCAGAATTTGTCTCCTCCATCACCAGGGACATTTTCCTCAGAAAATGGATTCGGTAGTGAGCTTTAAAGGTCTTGATTACTCCTTGATCCAATGGTTGGATAATAGGAGTACAGTTCGGTGGTAGAAACTTCAGGCTCACATTGCTCAGTTGCATGTTTTTGTGTGATGATGCATTATCCACAAGAAGAAGAATTTTTCTTCTTTCTCTCCTCATCATCTCATTGATGTCCTCCAACCACTGCGAGAAAATTGAGAATGACATCCAGGCTTTTCGATTTGATTTATAGTGAACAGGCAACGATGCGATCTTCACATTTTTGAAGCATCTTGGTTTTTCACTTTTTCCGATTACCAGTGGTTTGAGCTTCTCTCCTGTGGAACTGGCACAGAGCATGACGGTAAGTCTTTCTTTCGACATTTTCCCGCCCACACATTTCTCACTTCTTTCTGCTAAAGTTTTATTTGGAAGAGCTCTGAAAAACCTGCCGGTTTCGTCGGCATTAAAAATATCAGCTGCATTGAAATCCTTTGTTAAGTCCGGAAGTTTAGTTTTCCACTCTTCTGCAGTGTCCATATTTACGTCTGTAGCTTCACCATTCATAATTTTAAATTCAATATTATGCCGACTTTTGAAGCGAGTCAACCATCCTTCCAATGCTTTGAATTCTTTGATATTTTCCTTTTCTGCAAAATCCAAAGCAATCTGTTTTAGCAAAGGTCCAGTGACAGGAAGATTCTTTGTTCTCATTTGTGTAGAAAACTTCCAGACGTGATTGTTTATGCTCTCGTTTCCCATTTTCTTTTCAAAAATTCTACACTTTGAAGACGGTTCATTTGCTTCAAAAGCAGCTATAATTTCTTTCTCTTTCTTGCTGATTCCGTTGATTTGGCCTACAGAAATTCCAAACTCTGATGCAATTTTTCTTTGACTAACTTTCAACTTTAATTTTTTAACAACTTCGTATTTTTCCCGAAGTTTCAGTTTTTTCCTTTTTTTCGTTTTAGCACTTATTTCCGACATATCTGTGTAACTACAGTGATTCTTATCCTGCAAGGACAGTGAAATGATGAAAACTTTATTATTTTCTGAGCAAAAGGAACAAAACCAAATAGATTATGCTACCTCACCTCTCTACAAGCCATACGATACATGACTTCAAATACACGCCTAAATAAACACCTGCCTAAACACTTCCATTTCATTAGTCAAGATTGCAGTTGCATCAAAGGCTGGCAATTTCAGATTCATCGGCTGGTTTCTAGACTGTATCATATGAAAAAGCCTAAGGGGGAGGGAGGGGGGTGCGAGCTCTGTGAATGAGGGAATACAAAAGAACTTGACTCAGAACTTGAAACGCTGTACCCTCCAGTCACGAGGGAATGAGTTTTCTCTAAATTTCCATGCCTGGGCAATTCCTCGAATTCCAGTTGCCAACACATGTTCAGTTTACGGAGAGGTAAAGGTTGAATGAGGATCAAAAGTAGCGTTCATAATAGCGGGGTGTTCAGATTAGAGGGTGTTCAGAATACAGAGAGTTAATCTAATATTAAGTCTATGGAGCTTCGCCGGGACTGTCGTAATGTGTTCATATTACCGGGGTGTTCACATTAGAGAGTGTTCAGATAGAGAGAGTCCACTGTATATCAGAACATTAAACCTTTTTTGTAATATATTTTATTCAATATTTTTTCTTAAAGGTAAAGAAAGAGTTAGAAAAAAGAAGACAGGACTTTATCAGCCTTACCGTTGATCCTGTGATTGAAGAAGATGAAGAGAGTTTGGAACAAAATTGAGAACTAATTACTATTTAAAATATAATCTTTTAAAAATGTTTATCAGTTTGAACATCCCAAACGCAAGATAAGTAGTCAGTTTATAAAGTTCATAATTCAACTCACCAACTAGTAAATTCCTAGTTACTTAAAAAGGAAAAAAAAAATTTTTTTTTTCATAAAATGCAATAAAATAAAATGATGAATGCACTGCATTCTAAATTGCTCATACAGTTCTGTCTCAGTAATTCAAACTAATTGCTGCCTGGAAAGGGGGGGGGGGGGCAGTTCTCAGATCAGATTACAGAGGATTTTGAAAAGATATGTAGTTCTACAATAAGTATGCACAGTAAAACAAAATACTTATTGGATACACAAAGTTTTTAGAAATATGTATACATATACAATATGTATGTATTTCTTTAAAAAAATTGTTATATTTTAGTTATTTATTCAACATTTTCTTTGCCTTTTTTTCTTATATGTTGTAGAAGTGTTTGTGGTCAAGGTTCTTAAGAGTGAATCTATATACCTATTCTTGAGTAAATTGATTACAAACCAACTGAGTGAGCACTCAGTTTTTAAAATTTTTTGGCTGTCCCATTGCTAGATCTAGTATTTCATTTTTCAGTTATGAAGCAAGGTGATGAATTCACGAAAATTACAGATAGAAATGTGGGTATACGATCAAAAGTGCTTCTCAGAAATTTTTGACTCAGCCAGTCATGATTTTGCATTTGAAATCTCCCCTCAAAATAAATAAATTAATTAATTAAAATTAAAATAAATGAATACATAAATTTCTAATTTAGATTGCTGGAATGCTTGGAGTATCTGAGTTTGAATTACTAAGATAGGACTGTGTTTTAAATGGTAGAAAATGCAATATTTTTTTCTGAAAATGTATTTAGTGGCTCAATCATTTTCAGTTTTCTTGTTAAATTGCTGTGTGTTTGTTGAGGAAATTTCTGGAATTTTTAAGTGATTACCGAGGAATTTCCAACTGTAGTTGGAGAACATTTTAATGCTAATAATATGTGATGATGAGGATCAGAGATGCATAAACTGAAGTGGGCTAAATAGTTAAGAGTGAAGGAAGAAAAGGAGCCTTCTTTTTCCACTTATCATTTTATAAATCTTTAAACTGAAGGTTTATGTTTAAAATTTATTGAGTTTCAAGCTAATCTGAAATGTTTTAAAGACTATAAATGAAGTTTGACAATATTAAATGCAGCATTATTCAAAGTATTTTAGTTTACATACATTTGCTATTTTATTATACTATTTTTTTTTTATTATTCATTGCTGTGCAAAATATTCCACTTCATTGATTACAAGAAAGATAGTAGTAAGTGAGCATGTATAGTTTTTCAAAAGTAAACTTCATATAAATTGCTTTGGGTGTGAGTAGCTGACTCAAGCCTCAAGTTTGGTTAGTACTTTTGTGCAAAATATTATTTTGTTATTACAATATGAAGCTAATTTTGTTTCATTGTACCCTGTCTTCTCTCAATTGTAATTTTTAATAGGCAGTAACATTAGTTGATGAATAAATAAATGAAAAGTAACAAACTTATCATTTATTTCATTCTAAATACTTTTAGAAACCCTTCTGAATTTGAACTAATGCCCACAAACATTTATTTTTGGCCAAGTGGCATATTCAAGTATTTAAGCTTTTTAAAATACTGTTTTGGTAATACCATATTAAGAAAATTCAAGATAAAGAGGATTTTCAAGTTAGTTTTTTAATGTAGTCAATTCAATTAAAAAATTTTTTAATTCCTTTTTTTTTTTTTCAAAAAATTGTAGATGAATTATACATACATACATAAATAAGATTTTAGTAACATTCATATGTACAAAGTGTTGCTAGGAATATTTGGGAGTGGGGTGAAGAACAAAATATGCTCTTTTTTAACTATCTTTATTAAGAATTAAGGCAAAATATTAGGAGGGGGACATGTCCCCATATTCAAATAGGTTGCAATGTCCATGTTTATACGTACTTTTAACAATAAAAATAGTCTTTCAGTGATTTTTTATGTCTAACTTCTTTGTTTCTATGAGTTTTCTAAGGCTAATAAGAGCTGTGAATCCCTATTGGTCAATACTTTCTTGAGAGTTATGAAAAGTTCTTAAGAGGTCTATGTTCTTCTCTGCTTCTTTGGCTGTGTCTTTAGGTGCATCATTATGGCAACTTCTGTTGTTGAAGAAAAGTGGTCTTTGGACATCGAGTTTTTTAATTTACACTATTTGAAATTCAAGAGGTTTTAAAAGAAATCATTTTGAGATAAACATGAAAAATTTATTAAATTTCGATTGTAAATGTAGGGAATTTCAGAAATTTTGAGAGAGACAGGTTTGACTGTAGTATTTTCTAAAAAAGTAGGAAATATTACAAAAACAAGTAAAAAATTCAGTATTCTCATTCCTTTAAAAATTGAATACCTCCTTGCCTTTCGAAGTTGCTTTTTCACTCCCTAGTAAATGCAAAAGATCCGTTACCTATTACAACTTGAGATAAAATGTTTGTACATTTTCTCTGCTTGTTTTTTACTATTAAATTTTGGGCTTGATATGCTATAGGTGTAGAGTTTTGGCCCATGGGACTGAAAGTAATCCTCCTTTACCCAATAATTTTGAAAACCTTATGTAATATCATTTCGACTTTTAAAAAGATAAAATCATTATTCATGGTACTTTATTAACAAAGTCAGTCCATACTGAATTTTGATTATGAAATGATTAACCTCTTTGTTCCCATTGCTAAGACATTGCCAGAAATTCTCATTCCATGATCAGTGTTGTTTTCCCTCTTTGGTTTTTAGAACGTCTTGCATTTAAAGATCAAAGTGGGGAAGCAATGCTAGGCACTAAAGGTGAATCTTTAACATTGTGCCTTTGTAACACAGTAGCCCCTTGTTATATCACACTTGTTTGGAGACAAGAAAAATACTGAAAAAAAAAACACATTTCAAAATATACCTGATCATTTTTACAATATATCTGATGGAGGACAGGGACGATATAATACAATTTTACTTGTGTCACATGCACTTAAAATATAATAAAATTAATAGTATAAGTATTATAATAAAATATAATCATTTAAACAATAAGCATAGAAGTTTAATTGTTTACAGAAGGAGATTACATAGAAGTTTAATTTTTAATGGATTAACCAGTGAGATACGAGCGATTATACACAGGCTTTCTTTTCTCCATCATTTTCTTCCATACCACCAGTGTCTCATAAATTGTGGGAGGTTTTTTTCTTCGAGTCATACAATTCGTTTTTCATGTCAGAATTTTTGAAGCAAAAGAATAAAAACGGGGGGGAAAATTGGGAGACAGAAAAAGTTCAATATAGTCAAATGCTCAATATATTGAGGAACAGTATACTGGGGGCCTACTGTAGTGGGAGCAAAAAGGTTAAGATCTAATAAAGTGACATGCTGTTAAGCCAAAAGTGGCATATGTAGCCAATGTTGACCACCCTTTATTTAGCTAGATGATGATTGGTATACTGTCACACTAGTCCACTTAGTACGCATCTCTTAGTCTGCAGAAACTAGAGGGTCCAAAATTCAGTATTATGCATTTATTTAGATCATGTATTATTTGCATTTCATATCTACTTAATTAAGTATTAAATAAATAATACAATGCTCAGCTTTTAACAAATAACAGTAAATTCCTTTAGTTGTTGCTTTTAATGCAGAGATGTTGCATAGTTTTGAGAGTTCATGTTAAAGGTCATTTGTAAAATTACTTTAGTTTTCATACTTTAATTTCAAATATGTTGTACTTATGTATTTCAGATTGTCTTGTTCAATTGTATATAAAAAGTTCGTTACAAATGTTCAGTATAAGTATCTTGATGTATATTGCAATAATTTATGAAATGGTAAAAAGAATACGTGAATAATTTGATTAAAGTTAATAATTCATGATGGAAAATTTCATAAAATGTAAAAATATTTGTTTATTGATTTGTATATTTTCATTTGTTAAATGATGTAAATGATGAAAATGAGATTACATTACTTTTTATTGTGAGTCATAAAAAATTATTGATTTAAAAAATAAAATTTATCTAGTCATTCATTCAAAATTATTTATTGTGTTTTGTTAAAAGTTCTGGAACAAACAACCTATTGAGAATAAAATTACATAAATTTATTGAAAATGAGTTTTAAAAAACCATAAGTTTTATCAAAGCTAATTAATGTTTTAAAAAAAATTGATAAAAATTGGTACACATTTTTATGTCTTGAGTGTATAAACAAAATTTTAATGTGTATGTAAAGGAACTGGTGATTCACATTTTTTAAAATTGTTTGTACAGTTGACAGTTTTGTGCAACTTTACTTTTAATTGCTTTGTAAGGGAAAAAAATGTTAAATTAATTACCCAAGCTATTGCCAAATAATTACTGACATTTTATGTGTTTTTTAAAATTATTCTTTGCTTTAAAATGAATGTAATTAGGATTGCTGAAACACTAGTACTAGTTTTCTTTTTCCTGATACAAATTTTATCTTATTTACCATTACACTTCCTGAAAAGTATTCTACATAAAAAAAGGTATTATATTTGTACTGTGATAGCATATTTTTTTTCTTTGTTAATGTGTGTTATATAGTATTATATGTTTTAAAAACTAGATGAATTTGTGAAATAATTTTAAAAAAATTAAGTGGGAAAGTTTATATATTTCAAATTAAAATTTTTGAATTTATTGCAGGTTAGCTGTATATTGTTGTGTTAGTTTTTTCATATTTAATGTTAAGAATTTTTACTAGCTATGTTGTTTAAAAACTTTCGTGATATTTATACTGTATCTTAAGTGTGATTGTTTTTAAATTTAGAGTTTGTTCTAGAAATTCTTACTATTATCCGGTGAATATTGTGTTTTAATGTATTAAAAAAGTCCCTTTATATTATAGATTTTGGTTGCATAAAATGTTATCATTCTCCTTTTAAAATATTTACTTGATTCTTTAAATAATAAAACTTTTTATCTTATATAAGCAGGGCTGCATTATGGGAAGAGAAGTTTGATTGATCACTCCAGGACCCCCAAAATTTAATTTAATTGAAATTTTTAACATAAAAGTTTAAAAATTGCCAGAAAGAACACTTCTACATAAAAATTGGTTCACAATAACTGAACTTTAAATTTTCATTTTTATAGGCTGCATGTTATTCCTGGTTACAGGGCTTTCCCAGTGGTCTTAATCCCTGCCTGTATATAATATACTCATTTTTAAACAGTGTTGCTGGTTAATTGGGTAAAATCTGGAATTTATTGGCTGGAATTATTCAGCTGCCTTTAATTTCCATTAAAGTAATTTTGTAGTGTTTTTACAATTGTGTTAAGCTCACTGTTGAATTCATGTTATGAAAAATGATGCCATTTGTCTATAGCAAACATAGTTAAGTCTGAAGCTTAAAAGTAATGGATTCATCCATGTACTGTTTGACTGCTTGTATAAGTGTTTTTGATGGATTTTAAAGGCAGATTTTTAAAACTTATAAAGAGTGTACTGCTAGAAGTTTTTATTTTTACATATCAGCAGTTGAACTTGTCATGCTTATTTCAAAAGAAACTCAAAGCAGCCATAACTATTTCATATGTGAATGGAGTATAGTTAATTCAGAATACAAATAGATTTGGGATACATTAAATAGATATTGTGAATTTCGGCTTGAGTAAAACATTTGCAGATCAAGTGTACCAATTAAAAATGTTTCAAAGAGTATGATTTTAAATATCCAGAAATGTTTTCTAGAAATGAGTTCTAACTTTTAAAGATTACACTGTTAAACACCACTTTTACTAATTACCTAAATACTTCTAAAAATCTGGAAATAAACTTTATTTTTCAAATTGGTGCAACTCTGTTTAAATAAGGTTTTATTTATCAAAAAAAATTATTAAAGAAAAAAAAAAATTCTACATGACAACAGATCCTTGACTGATTTCTTTTTTATACAGCATTTGGACACAATTATTATTTAACTTGAATTACTTTTAAATGTAGTAGATAATGTATTTTTATATGTTATTGACACTTAACAATTAAAAACTAATTATTCAACAATTTTTACCCAAAATATACAAAAATCTTCAACGACGTAGTTTTGAAATAGAAAATTTGTTGTTTGTATAGTAATGTATAGAAAGGTTCCCGTATTTATTGTGATAACAGTCCTTTGTTTAAAATAATATCGACAACATGACTAATAATGATAATTTGTCGTCCATTCCAGATTTTCTTGTAGCTTTAGTATATTTTAAAAGAAAGATCGTTTTTATTACAAGTTTTGGAATGTATTTTAATTCTATAAAAAGCTCACAAAAGCAATATACTTCATAGAGTAAATAGAAGGGATAATTTTTTACAATTATTCTAAACATCTGGTTTCTTTAATACTTAATGTACTGCATATGTCACATTAATACCCTATTTTTAAAGTTTCATTTTCCGTTTGTTTTTCTGTAAGCAAATGAAACCTTTGCTGCTAAAATATGGTTTAATCAAATGCATTATAATACTTCTTTTCTTAAAAAAAAAAAAAAAAAAAAAAAAAAAAGTAAAATAAATATACATTGTTTTTGTATGTTTAAAATTTATGTAGGCTGTGCTGAAAAATCCTTTAGAAAAGTTAGTATTAATTTCTTATCTAACATTACTCTACTCTTTTCTTTGATTAAAATAAACAAAGGAACAATTATAGCAATTTAAAACTATGTGTATATATTTATACATCTTATAAAACACACATAACAACACACTAAAACCTTGTTAATAGTGCAATTTGTCACATCAAAGCCATGCTAGCATAGCCCATGAAAGGGGCTGCAGTGAAGAATTGTCCTTAAATTAATGAATCAAAATATTTTATTTTGAAAAGTAATAAGTAAATCATTTTGAAGCAAGCTTCAACAAAAGAATGAACAGGGTAAACTATTATCGTCACCCCTTTTAAGCTCTTTAGTATATCTTCTCTCATTTTAATTTTTTTAGCTAATTTGAAATATTTACAAGTTTATGAGAAGAATTTTTTTTCAAAAATTAAAACATGCTCTTTAAAGAGCTAATACAGGGTGTCCACTGGTGAATTTTGCCACTAATTTAAAAATAAGGCGACTTGGGCAACTTTTTAAAATGTGAAACGTCATTTTCATACTATTTTCAAGTTTTAGGCTACTTGTACCTTACTCTAGGACAGTGGTGCGCAAACTATTTTCATCTACAACCCCCTAATTTGTGTAAAATTTTGTCGCGACCCCCTAATTTGAGTATAATTTTGTGCGCGACCCCTGGATAGACAGTAGAATTTTCTTTAATTGAAAACGAAGTTACATTGAAATTCTTTCTGGGAGTTGCTCTTACAGGGTGTTTTTAAAAGAGTGTCGTGACGTCATCGATTGAAATAACGCGTTTTTAAAATAGCGCACCAAACTTATAACCACCATAAAAATGTTATAAAAGTTGTAACATTATAAAAATCAGTTAATGAATCAACACCTAATTTTAGTAAACAATGCTTTATTTATGCATATGGATATAAATATTTTTTAATGAAAAATACTTTTAAAAAACTTTACATCATAAAAAGTCAATGTGAAATATGTGCTTGCAAAGAGCTCATGATTGTTTCTATGTTCGGATCTGTATTGGAAATCGCAAATCGTAAGTCATCCTCTGTATCCAATCGAGATCGATGTTTTGTTTTAATGGAAAATAATTTTGAAGATCACTATGCATGATCCATTTGCAGATCACTATGCATGATAACGTGGTTTTGAAGAACCGTGATAGCGATCATGAATATCGCGCTCGTAAAATAATAATTGTCAGTTTCTTCTCTTGTATTATTTCACTTCTTTGAAATGAATAATTGCAGATTTTTCATAAATGTGAATCTCTTTGAATTTGGCGACCCCCAAAAATTATCTCGCAACCCCCGGTTTGCGCACCGCTGCTCTAGGAGACTGATTTAGAGATCATATTTCGTTTTTTGTCAACTCCCTTTTCTATTCAAAGTTGCAATCGGTCATTCATCAAATATTTTAATCTGTTTTTTTTAATCGATGCTATAAGAATAATGTACTGTATACTCTGTTATATAATGCATGAATGAAGTTTTTAAATTTATCATTTTTTTCATTCCTTCTTAAATGAAGCTAAACTGCATATCCTTATTTCTTAATTACAAAATCATGCAAAAATGCTACTATTTTTTCAACTAAAAGTCAGAAAATGGCTACTAAATGGGCGACTTTTTTAAGTCGTTGAGGCTACTAATGATACTACTTTAGCCTCCTGACATTGGTGGACACCCTGCTATAATAGAAGTTTGATAATCACTCTAGAACTATCTAGAAAATGCTGTGAATACATACATGAGCAATATTTGGATGGATGGTAAAAATTTGAAATCATCTTTTAGAAATTTTGATCATTATATTCCAAATAGTGTTTTCATATGATGTCCCTTGAATATTCCTAGCATGAATTGTGACTAACTGCGATTTATTAAAGATTAAAGAAATTAAATTAATTGATTAAAGATATGTTTAAAAGCATTAAAAAAATATTTCAAAGTTTCTGTGCTTGATTCATAAATATATACTTACACAAAGGTGTATATGTAAACAAATTACCTTTTAATCACTGCCTAAAAACTATTCAGAATTAAGTTTATTTCTGAATTCATTGTTTTAGTGCTAATATTTAGCTCATTAAGCTCCATAATAACTGTAGTTGGTGTATGTTTATTTATATAACATGTATGATGATTTGAGCAATTCTGTGTTAAAATGTTTTCCTTTTTTGCTGTGCTGTACTTTACTTTCTACCCTGTTTAGTTTACAGTATTTTGTGCTTTTAGAGATTTTAATATACTTATTTTTACCTTATGTTTTACCTTCTTTATTATGCACCTCATTTTATTTTACTGTACACAATTTTCTCCAACATGTATCATACATTGATTTAAGTTTGGATATTTTAACTGATTTTGTAATTTTGCCTATTTGCTTATGTTAACAAGTGTTACATTCTATGCTACTTTAAACCTCTATGATATTCTACATTGAGGTTTTTTTTCACCACTCCTGCCAAACAAATGCCATTTTCATCCATTTGAATAAGTGTTCATCTAACTTTTGATAGCTTACGAAAGATTAAATATATATATGTATGTATTTATTTAAAAATCAGTAATGCCAAAACTACTAGCTTCGATATAGATTGTAAATTACAGTGTCTTTTACCATATATTTATCTAATGAATTTATACATGAAACATAATACTAATTTATTATTTATAGTTGAAGAAGTGCAGCAAAGTTTTATTTACTCAAAAGTTATTTTGTGTTAAATTTGAGAAAAAATAATTGTGTTAGAGAGGAATACTAAAAATTTACTTTTGGATTTACCAACACCTTATAAGTATTATAAAATTAATGCCTTTAATGCTCATTTATGCATGAAATACATATTGTGTAATCTTGTTTAGAATTTATTACATTTATTTAATTTAAAAAAAATGGTGTTGGATTTATTAAATCTCCTGATTAATCAGTTGATAGATTTATTTATTTATAACATATGAAATTTATTGCAATAACAAAATAAAATCTCATACTTTATAGAATGGTCTTAGAAAATTGTTGAGCTGCACTCATGTTTTATTTTAAAAGCTAAAAATAGGTTTTGCTGTCAGTATTTTTTAGGCCCCTTATTTATTTTTTTGTACTGCATTGGTTTAATTAACTTTTTAGAAGTAGCACTACTGTTTTAACAAAATGACCTACAGGGCATAAGTGTTAAATTCTAGCTACTTCTTCCCTTTCTGGCATTCTTTAAAGGGGGGGACGGAGGAGTATGTTTTTGAACATTTTACTCCAAGAAGAATTGTCGAAGGAGGGAACTACTGCCTGTTTCACTGTAGATATTGATTATCAGTGATCATAACAAATATAATGCAGGGTTAAGTGAGTTTTGTGATTAAATTCTTTTGAGAAACCTTCCAACTTTCCTTCGTCTATTGTTTTCCTTTTCTTGAGATTTTTGTTTATCAGTAGTAGTCTATGATTTCTTGTTATCCAGTGTTCATGATACCTTCTTTAACTTCAGGGATAATCATTTTTTTAGTTGTAGGGGGGGGGGAGGGTTGATTTTCTGTCTTTTGTCATTATTCTTTTAACTTTATCTTCAAGCTTATTTATTAATATTTTTTAGTTTGACAGTTTATCACATTATCGAGTTTAAAAGCAAATGATCAAGAGTTATTGTGTTATGAAATCTTGAAACATTCTGAAAAGTAGAGGCCAGTTTGTCTCATGATACAGTGCACTATAAGTGTTGTGGGATGCTATATTCTGAAAGTAAAAAGAACAATAACATTTCAAACAATAGCAGCTTTTGCATGTTTGTGTAAAAATGTGCTTAATTATTTATGTTGCATTATGAACTAAAATAGAATTAATTACATTGTTCACATTTCAAACTTCATATTTTTTGTACCTTTTATTTAATGGACTAAAAAATCTCTTCATAAATTCCATTCCACTATGAGAAACCCTGCCTTTTGCTTGAAATGAACTTCTGATACTTTCAAAGAATTATGTTTCTTGTTTCGAGAATTCAGAATCTCCCTTAAAAATGTCTAATGAAATGTCCGTTCACCTCCAAATATACGAGTAACAAATGCTGATTGTTAAGCCTATTGAATTTATAGCTGCTAACAATAAAAGGTGTCATAAACTGCAACACACTTACATAGAGCAGCAATTCAGTTATTGAGCAATGTCATAAAACTGATGGAGTTTTTCTTATGAAAGAGTAATATAAACAATAAACTGTGTTGCACATGAAATTGACCTTTTATACCAATGGACTTATTTGATGTATGTTAAAATGCTCTTATTTCGGAAGACATATTCCAAAAAACTTCTAAAAAAATTTTTTTTTGGCTCAAAATTTTGTTTTAAAAGTGAACTAATTTTTTGTTCAATTGATTCAAAATCTGTACACTACTGTTGCATGATTATTAAAATAAATAAAGAAATTATGGAGTATTTGTTAAAAAAGTATTTAAATTTTGCTGAATAATTCTCTATAGAACAATTAAAATAATGGTACTTTGTTAAAAAGAGGGGTAGAGGAAGGGTTATGTAATTAATAATTACGTTTTGTAATATTCTTATTTATGAAAATAATTATCCTATAAAAATAATATACTAAGATAAGTGTAATGTTCTGCCATAACTAAAGAGTGAAAAAAGCTATATTAATATTCAATAGTGTGGCTTAGTGTTCTACCAATTATCAAATTTGCTATTTAAAATGACATTTTATGTGTTTATGGGCTGTTGTGTAAATTTTAGAATTTTTCAGAAGTATTGTTCTTTCTTCTTTTCATGTATGTCAGTTTAAATTGCATGTAATAGTATATGAGTATAATGCAATAAAATAATCTGAGCTTTCACGAAACCAACAGAAAAAAACTGCATGTTTTGGTAAAAAAAAGTCATATATACTCAAGCAATATTTTTTGGGATATTATATAGCTCCTAATTTTTATACTAAGTACCTTGTTTCTTTTTTGCCTTGTTATTCTATGTGCATGTTAAAGGATAATTGTTGTAGTTCTTTGTCGTTGGAATTTGTATTGCCAAGATTTGATGAGCTTAATTTTTTTAGAGTGGGAAAGAAAAGTAGAATTAAGAGTATGAATGATGCTTTAATTTTTTGCTTTGTTTACAGGAACTGTTGAAGTCAAGTCTATTATCTGTCATTTGGAATTATACTATAGTCTATCCAATCTTTCATGCAATTTTAAATATGAAATTCTAACAAAATTTCTTCATGTTATTGCTAAATTATTCCAATTCTGACTTTGAATGGATTTATCCTTTTTCATATATTTCTGTGATTTTAACTTAATATCCGTGGAATCGTTTTTCTGTGATATGCAGCTTATGATCTTGATTCAAAATTAATCTATTGACAACAGTCCTGTTATTAATTCGGAGAAACATGTGTTGTAGAGGTAAGTTTTATGATTTGAAACAAATGTTAAGTCGTGTTAGGCTGTATCATTTATGTAATCAAAAAAATTACTGAAGTATATTTGAAGATAATGTATATATAAATTTGATTCATTAAAAGAAAGATTAATATGATTGATTTAATGCTTGAACAGTAATTTGAAAATTTTAAGTTGCAGGATCATTAATACTGCAATGCAAAGTTAACTATTTTCATTTTTAAAAATATTTCAAGTATGGAGTAGATGTAGGATAAAGTGATCATTACTTGTAATTTGTTGGTATGATTTAGTAATGTCTGCAATGAAAGTTTGTTGATAACCATATTAACATACTTTTTACTGCTGTATTTTATTATTTTAGCTTCCTGATTTATTAAAAAAGTATTTAAAATTTGCTGAATAATTCTCTATAGAACAATTAAAATAATGCTACTTTTTTGAAAAGAGGGGTAGAGGAAGAATTGCACTCTTTAGAAATTAAAAACTAAAGTGTTAATATAAGTGAATATCTTTTTTTTTTTAATTTATCATTTTAGCAGTACTAAGTTTCACTCAAAAAAATACAATTTTACCTGTACATTCAATGTGTAGTTATTTAGCATTTTTAAGGATGGGGGAAATTTTAATATTACTAGATACTGATAAATCACATGTTCATCTTTTCAAATGTTAAGTTTGGATAATTTGCAAGAAATAAAAATGTGTGAAAAAAAAAACTCTTAAAACTTATGCAGAATTGTGGTTGGGGAGACGGGAAAATTGAGTGCTTGTAAAGTTTTTTTTTTAAATCTGACACACACACAGGCACATACACAGAAGAATATATACATATGTATATATTTATCTTGTGGAGAGTCCCAAAGATGAAAAAGGTAGAATTTATCTAAAAGGGGACATCCGATTAGCAAAAATCTTAATTTCTGAAGCGGTCTAAGTTCCCCTGGTTACTTTTCTGAAATCTGAAATAATAAACTATGAAACAAACACTTGAATTAGTTTTAAGCTGTGAATCAAGATTATGAGCTGTATTATGATGTTGGTTTAAGGAGTCATACAAAGTTACAATGCAGACACAAGAAAATCCCCTTTTTATTGTTGTATTCTTTCATGAACTTTTACTTCTTGCTTAATGTATATAAATAAATATATCTTTTTATATGCAATATTATAGTTAGAAATTTGATGTACAAATGTTCACTAATTAAAAACATTTTCTTTTCAAGTGTTTCTTGTTTTCTTTCATTGATTTGAATTTTTTTTTTTTTTTTTAAATGCTCATATGCTTTTTCTAGTGGGACACAATTCAGTCTAAGAGCCCACAACCGCCAGATCTTCATCGTAGTATAAAAGCTGAACCTTTCTCTGTGCATACAACCCAACAGAGGTAGGAATAATCGGTGACTATAAAGTTTGGATGATCATGGCTTTGGCAAGTAACATGGTGCAAAGTGCAAAGGTGTATAAAATTGAAGCCTATTTTTGTCATTTTATAAATCGTAATTTTTAAATATTTTCTTCGGTACAATACTAGAAATCACTTGATCCCTTGCTAGACACTTTTGCATTGTGGCAAACCCCATCCAGACAACTTCAAAGTTGCAGAAAACGTAATTCTATTTTCGTCATTTTATAAAGCATAATTTTTTTATATGTTCTTCGTCACAGTACTAGAAATCACATGATCCCTTGCCAGACCAACAGATTTTGGGTCTTCTACCCTGGGTGCCCATATCTATGGGCAGGAAGGGGCCATGCTCCTCTATCTCCAAATTACTGTTATGATTAACATAATGGTATAATGTAAAAGTATTTGAACACTAAAAGTCTAGTATCTTTCTGGAGTAGGACCCTTGACTTTCCTTCCACACACCCAACAAACAATAATAAGATTGCCACCCATGTCTTGTGAATGACTGTCAAAATAATTATCATTCATTTAATAGAATGTACTACCGACTCCGTACTGCAGGGATCGGGTGGCTTTATGCCACTGAGTATGAATATGAGCCCTACAGAATATTAGGGCTTTGGCACTTTTTCCTACAGAGATGAAGCCCTGTGTGGAATGCAGAAGTGTTGCCTATTCCAAATGATGGCGATTACGTTTCATTTCCAGCAACAGTTATAATTAAGCTTTGAATTATAGATAAATGTTAAGAGTTGTTGAACAACGCAATTTGCGAATACAGATGTGCATGTTCATGTAGTATTCTAGTAGTTGTGTATGATTTCAAGTTTTGGACAACGTTGAATTGTTATATTTGATGCATAGGCGTAGAGTTATATGGGCCCGTGGGGCTCGAGCCCCCCCAATAAATTGTGAATAGGGGCTGAGCCCACCCAATAATTTATCACTCAATACAGAAAACTAATTTATACTAACATAAAAAAAGTATTCACGCCATTTACAAATGTTTAAAAAAAAGCTTTACTTGTAAAAATTTTCTTCTTTTGATTTCAATCATGATTTAGTATTCACTGTGACGCCCTGTAACACAAAATGTTACTATAAGCTGTCCTCGTCAGCCTCTGGTTAATTAAAATCAGATTATGCAATGTAAAGTATGAAATGAAGAAAAGTTCAGATGTGTCTAAAATGCACTATCTCATCGAAAATGTTTTTTTTTTCCTCCTTTGGATTTTTTACTTTGCGTCTATTTTTAACTTATAACATGGTAGGAAGATACTAACATGGATACTTACCTTACATTGGTGTAGAATTTTATGGACCCATAGAGATCGAGCGCCTCCAATAATTTACACTTATATATAGTAAGTCATAGCTGCCAACTACTACAAAATATAACTAAACACTTTTTGTAAACAATATATTTTTAAATTATTTTTTTCAAAATAGTAACCAGCTCGCGCGCGCAGCACAAAAATTTTGCTATATTTTAAGCCGAAAAAGTGGTTAATTATATTCCGTAGTAGTTGGCAACTATGAGTAAGTTACATGTACGTGAATCAGTGGCGTAGCCAGAAATTTTTCATGGGGAGGGGTTACGACTTTTGCAACTCACATATATGTATATACGCCACTGATGTGAATATATGTGGTTGTGGGGCCCGGCCCCCCCAATAATTTTGAAAACTTTACGCTCATGATTTGATGAGGTTTTAAATTATAGCATTCAGTGGGGTTTATCTATTTGAAAAATTTCCGTGACTAAAGTTTTTTATAAAGAAAGTATTTGACTGATTTTAATATTTATTTCATTACTTTTCATCCTTTGAAAAAATGTCTAAATTATTATGATCACAATGTAACGTGTTTAAGAAAAATGTTTATAAAGTATCTTTAAAATTGTATTATAAAACTTGAGTTGTGAGCTTTTTTGCAAATTGTGAAAGGAAAAATTTTCTGCATCGTCTACCTTAGATTCTTGTAGTAAACATGAAAATAAGCCAATTTAGCTTCTTTTTAAGAATCTTGCTAAATTTCCGCTTTTAAGCCACAATACAAGTCCGAAACACCTTTGAACAATTATGTGAATACTACAGTAACAAAAAGTGAACTGTCAACAAACTGAACTACATGGCAAAAACAAACCACCAATCACATGATAATCATGTAACGAAAACTGCCAATCAGAGCTCTAGTAACACTAAATAACAAGAAATACCAATCGGAAACCAAAGTGGCTGACTAGGTTCCGGGTGCTTATCAATCACTAGGATGTGTATTGCTTCATTCATTGCTCGAACCTACGCCTAACCTTTAACTTTGTTAGGCATGGTGTTGGTGCTATTGAAACTATCTGGCAACCAAGGGAAACATCCTTTAATAGTTGCCCACATAACATACTTAAAATTTTGAAAGTAAAATTATGTTTTCCAAAACTTTCAGGTTGTCTGGCGGGGGGTTTGCCACAATGCGAAAGTGCCAGGCAAGAGATCAAATGATTTCTAGTACTGTGCCAAAGAATATATAAAAAAATTAAGCTTTATAAAATGACAAAAATAGAATTACGTTTTCCATAACTTTGAGGTTGTCTGGCAAGGTTTGCTACAATGCAAAAGTGTCTGCCAAGGGAAGTTTCTTCCGTACAATACTAGAAATAAGTATTAAAAAATTACACTTTATAAAATGATGAAAATAGGTTGTAATTTTATACACCTTTTACTTGCCAAAGCCACGATCATCCAAACTTTATAGTCTCCGATTGTTTTTACCTCTGTTGGGGGTATGTACAGAGAAAGTTTCAGCTTTTATGGCGGTCACGGGCTCTTCCTCGAAGTGAAAAAATTAGAGCCTTCATAGAATGCCAAAAGGTCTTTGGATGGTCAACCAAATTTTCTTTAAATACTAATATTCATCTAATTTTAGTGGAATTCAGGCATATATTTTAGAAAATGCTTTTGAGGCAACTGCACATACCTAAAGAACCTGTCAAACAGTATTAAGTTTATTTTTTTTTTTTTTTTTTTTGGGGGGGGGGGTGTACAAAGATTAGAACACACTCATAAAATAAATAAATATACAAATATGTTAAAACAGAAATTATATGTATACAGGGTGTCCAGTGCTAACAATTCCCTATGGCTATTTCCTAAACAGTTAGCCAGGGATAGCACATAGTCCCAATTGCAAAAATGCTTTAAATTGTATAATCTATTATATCAGAAACAGTCGAAGTCAATAAATCAATTCCTATAAAAATTATGGAATTTAAATTTTTATACGGTCCCCCCCGGTCCTATCAGTTATATTTAGAAAATTTTTCTTTATACGATTTCGCGCACAATAATAATAATTTAAAAAAATCGTCCTATGACCAAAATTCACTGAGTTACAGCTGCTTAAAGTTAGAGCACTTTTCGAGATGCAAAATACAAGGTTTCTACAGACCTAGAAAGTCAGGGAAATTAGCAGAAATTGAAGAAAGGTCAGGGGAATGCAAGAAAAATTGAATTTTGTGGTAAAATCAAGAAAATATTTGATGTTTGAACCTAAGTATAGAAATTGTTTTATTTTCATTTTCTCATTCAGCCTTATAAATAATTTTAAAATGTGTTCTTTCTGAGCATATCTTGTGCAGTTGAAATATGCTTAATTTTATCCTAAATTATTATCAAACGTGGTTTTTGCTGGAATCCAGTGATGTCAAATAAGATTCTTGTATATATTAATTTAATATTATTATTATTTGTAAAAAAAGGGACGAAATATATAAAAAATTATTAATTAAAGGATGTAATGTTAAAAATAGAAACACAAAATTCGGGAAAGCACGCTAGATAAAGTCAGGGAAGAGCATGACAGATGTCAGGAAAGCAAAAACTGTAAAATCTGTAGAAACCCTGAAAATAGGGGCTGTATACAAAATGAATTTGAGAAAAATTAATGTACATGGTTTTGAGCCTTGTAATATTTATTAGTAACTTCAACTATTTTATGATTGTAGATTGCAATAAAGAAGATTAACGTTTAACTATGCGTATCCAGTATATTAACATAAAAATATAGCTTATACTGAAAACAAAATTTTTTACTGTGCTACTCTTTTTGCCATAGAGAAAAGAGCAGCTGTTTTCAGCAAAAAGAGTAGCCATGCTGCTCTTTTTGCTGAATTCTAGCAACTTAACAAGCTCTGGCACAAAAGTTGTGTCATTAGCAAAACAGCGTCCAAAAATTTTTGTAATATGGATTAGCTAGGAATAACCCCAACATCTCAAATTAACTTTAATAAGCTCAGTTGCAAGTGAGAGTAAAATGAGTGAACATTTGTCCAGATCATGTGTATCTAAGGTATTAATTCTATAACCTTAGTGACAGTATGATGTAGAGATAAGATATTTTCAAAGTGAGAAGGTTTCGCTGTAAACCGTCAAGCATTTTTTCTGATCGCGAATGATACTGACATAGTTTTTGTGACATGATATTGCAATGACCTTAAGTTAGTACTAATGAGTAACTTTACATCAAGAGTTAAAGAATTTTGCTTATTTTTAGATTCCAGGTCACTGAAATCATTTCGAATTTCACATGTAAGAAATAATTTCCTTTCCTTCCGTGCGAAGAAGGGGGCACACAGCTAGTTTTATTAAAAATATTTTTTTACTTTTATAGGTTCACCCTTGGCAAGATTGCACTGCATAGCTTGTAAAGGGATATTCTAAATTTTCCTGATATCAGATGTGATTTTTTTTGTGCTAATTTTTAAAGCTGCTCATAAATTGCATAAATAAAAAAAAATTATTAATATAATGCATCTTACTTGCAGTTTTCAATGAATGAAAAATTTTATGCATCTACTGTATATGTTATTTTGCACATCTGTAGATAACAAAACATCTTAAGTTTTTATTGTAACAGAAAATAAAAAAAATCTCTGTGTAGATCCAAGTTTATTTTTATTTTTTAACATTAGTTATCACTTTTTGAGAGGTCATTCCAAAATTTTATTTTCAAAACTTAGGAGTACCCAATTTAAACACACACATAATCTTTCTATTATTTATTTACTGTAAAATCACTTATTTTTGCGAGCCGTAATTTTCACAAAAATGAAGATATCGGTGGTTTTACAAGCTGAAAATTTCGCAAATTTTAAATGAATACAACTGAATTAAGATGGGCTCGTGAAAATTAAAGCCTCGCAAAAATAAGTGATTTTACAGTATTTATTTTTTTATTAACCCATTTGATTAGTTAAATCATGCTTGACCCAAATATGAATTTACGTTGGCATACATTAAAAAACTACAACGTTTGCGACTGGGGGGTTTGTATCACTATTCTCATTTTTATAATTATAAATCTGATTGGGAAATGTTAGAATCTTAAAATTTAGTTCTTTAATGTTCAGTTATGAATACAGTAAGTGATATTTTTAAATATACAGTGGAACCTGCCTAATGTGACCACCTTCGGGAATGACAAAACTGGTCACCTTACAAAAGGTAGCACTTTAATAAATGTGTTTATACTTAAAATTCAAATAACACTTGAGCAAACACTCTAAAGTTTATTTATAACAAGATCTCAAAATCAATAAATATCCAAGAGGAATGTAGGGAGTAAAATACTGAAACATTAAAATGCACATTGCATACAAATTGTGTGCGACTTCCTTATACTTACGTTTCTATGTATTTTAATACTTCTTGGCCACAATAAATATGAATAAAAAATATAAATTTCCATTTTGCAGCTTGACATATTACTAAAGTACAGTTTGAATATTTGGGTTGTTTTCATGTTTGCACAAATATAGTTCATGATACAATTTTCACTAGTGTACATCAAGAAAACACTGTTTAGATAACAGACTGTGCTGTAACAGCAAAGTTCTAAAAGGGCCGGTCGCCAAATAAATTGTCAGATTGAAAAAATGAAAAGAAATGTTAGGCTTTATACATGTTTGGCAAAATTTAAATGTCACTTGCCACAGGGGTGATCAGAATATAGTTTTTGTAGACTAGACAAAATTATTGTAATCCTGTGGGAAAGGAAGAAAATTAAATATATTAACAGACTACAGACACCAACAAAATGCATTACAAAGACTAAAACCAAAGTAAATTAAGAAACGGTTAAATAGCATTATTGACAGATGGGAGATTTAAAATGGCAAGAGTATTACATTTAGAATAGGTAAAGGGAAATCAGAAGTACTCATAAATGTGTGATTAACTTCATCAAAAGTAATTGTAAATATGTGATTAACTGCATCCCAAGCACCTCTTAATGGAAACCACACAGAATTAATTTTAGCATCAACAGAAATATAAAAGAATCTAGACTAAAACAAGTTTTCCCTTTTAATTTATTTATCTTAATTTTTCTTTCTTTCTTTTTAATTTATTCATCTATTGAGAACAAGTGTTACAGAAGAGAGAAAGGTGTTGAGATCAAATCTTGTGTTAAACAACTGAAAAGGGATATAGCATTCTATATCGTCTGAATGTGTTTTATATTTAAGAGGCAGTTTATAGTGGAAAGTGATCACATTTCACAGGTTAAAAAACTTAAATTTGGCAGATTATCTGATCACTTTACAGGATATTTTTCCCATACATTTTTTGTAGGTTACAATGAAATTTCATAAAAGTGTCACTTTAGACAGGTGGTCTCTTTACCAAGGTGGTCACTTTAGCAGGTTCCACTGTACTTGTCAGAATAGACCCAAAATTTATTTTCAAAGATTTTGACAGAACTATGATAATGCAATTCCTAGGATTCTAAAAGGGTGATTTGAAAAAAAGCTTGGACTAAATATTTAATCATCCATTAACAATATGAAAAAAAAAATCACCTAAATATATTTTCACTTTTAAATATTAGTCCTTTAAAAAATGAAATAGAATTTTCTCTTTTCTCGTTTAAAGGCAAAATTTTTTCGAGCATCAGATAATTCATGTTTGGAGCTTTGCAATTCTCTGACTATTTTTAATAAAATTTTGCATTTTAACTTTGATAAGTGGTATTGTAACTATTATAGCTGTATGTGTAACTACTTTTGTTTCAATATGTAGATGATGCCAAAGGCAAAATAAAAGAAAAAAATAAGAAATCAATTTTCAGGGAGTCCACTGTATTGTTTTTCATATCTGTGAGTGTGGCAGTATATTTATAAAGCTTTTTGTTCATGTTTGAGAACTGAAAAAATAAATCAAAATTCAATTTAAAATTTCAAACATAAAAATGGCAAAATGTGGGCTTAATAAAGGCTAGTATTTGAAAAGCCAAGTTCATATGCATGGTATCTATGTATATATAAATACGCTAAACAAAACTTTTGTGTTCCTTTTGCGGCACATTGCGTGAATGTATGAATATGAAATTCGGCACAGTGAAACTTCATATTGAGGTGGTTGTGCAAATGTTAAAATTTTTGAATAATATGCTAAAGCACTATAAAAAGTCACAGAAGTAATTTGGCACACAGTATTTCACACCAAGTCGGGCAATGGTTCCATTGTTGTGTCAGCTTTGAAATAACAACACTAAGTTTCAGCATTACTATAGGGTTATAGTATTACAACAAAATTTCCAAAAAGTGGAATTACTCCCTGGTTTGGTGAAACGCCAATGACTAAAATGTGCTTTAACCCTGTGCTTGGTGACTTTTTTTAGACAGTTGATAAGTATGCGAAGTGTTGTAAATTCCATGTTTTAAAGCTGTGGAAAAGCGAATCGAAAGGGCAGTTTGCAATCCAAGAGACGCTTCACAGAAATGTGCCAATTTGACAGTTTCTTCATAATCTCCTGCCACACAGTATGCTAAAGCAAACTTTCTCCAAAAATATTATTGAAAAAAGACCTCAGCAATTAATAGGGAATCCAAATAATAATATTTAATGAAGTGTATGGAAATATTTCCGAAAACCTACTCTCAGATTACATATTGAAGTCATATTATAATAGAACCTAAAAATGATGATTGAACTTTTACCAATAAGCATACAAATTTCTTTTTAGTGTATTGATATTTTTGTACATATTGAATTATGTATATAAATGCTATTTTGTATATGGATTTAAATTTCTGGCTGTTTGTTTGGGGGGAACGACAGTGTTTCAGAAGTAGTCTTTAAACGTATTCCAGAAAAAATAGTTAGCAGGACTTGCACCTGGCTAACCGAAAAATACCATAGTTTGCCACCACATAAGTTAGTACTGAAAATCAATTGCATTGTTATACTAATAAGACACTTAAATGCAAAGGAAGCATTAGTCAATGGAACAAGAATGCGCATCAAGTTTATACATCGTAATGCTATTGATTGCGAAGTTTGAGCTGGAACTGCAGGCAATAAAAGAATGTTAATTCCACTTATAAAATATTCTGGTACTGTTTCACCATATCTTTTCAAAAAACTCAATTTCCAAATATACCAACATTTGCAGTGATAGTAAATAAATCTCAAGGACAATCATTCGGAAAAAGGGCAAATTTATCGAGGCAGCAAGTTTTTATACATATAGTCAGTGGTCAGGGTGCGAATTGAATATTTTCTCCAGGGGGGGACATTTGAAAGAAAACATTCTTCAGGAGGGGACATTTAAAAAAAGAAAGAAAAAGGATGGAAGGTGTAAACACTCCACTCACATAATATATTAGGTATTACATGAAAAATGCAGGCACCAACATGTCTGGGAAGGGATTTAAATTCAAACAAAAGTCGACCCCCGATTTTCTATGAGCATATATTCCTGTCTATGTCAATTCTGCATCTGTCCTCAAATTCGGCTAGTAGCAGACATTGGTGCAGGCAGCATAGGGCAATGTCCCCCCCTGGATTTTTGTATGCAGTGTTTTCTCTTGCTTTTTTGCTCTTTCCAACAGGTTAAAGTAGTCCCCCCCCAAGAAATATTCTGCTGGCGCCCATGGCAGCAGAGCAGTGCTTGTTCGTTCATTTCGCAGTCTTCCTTTGAAACCTGACCCCAGTTACAGAATGCGAAATGGCATCAGGCATGCGTACACCTATTTCAATGTTTAAAACGCTCCTTTGTCTAGTAAACAAAAGATGAATTTCTATTCTCAATACTTAAAATCGTTAGCTATACTATTGGACTTGTAAAGACCGAGATTAGTTTAATATTTGTCTAGCAGGGGACAAATAGTGTCCCTGGCAGGGATCAATTAATATTTCTCTAGGCAGGAATATTACATTCTTCAGCCGGGGAGGATCCCCCCCCCCCCGTCAATTCGCACCCTGTCAGTGGTACACAACTCCAAACATAATGGGCCACAAAACTCCAAATATAATGGGCCTTTAGCCGAGGATGGTTCCAGGCTCAATTTTGGGAGGGAGACACTGGACTTTTTAGATTAGCTTAAATTGTTCAAAACACAAACTGAAGGTGTGAAATCCAAGCTCGGTACAGGGAGTTGACCGTATGACCCACTCACTGGAGCTGTTTGCATTTAGCAAAATATGATAGAGTTTTTACAAAAACACCATATTCACAGAAAAGAGGGGTGGTTGTAAAATGAAACTGTACAAAAGTGGTCACTAAAGACAGATGGTATCTTAGCCAAGGTGGTCCCTTTAGTAGGTTGCATTGTATATGGAATGGTGAGACATACTCTTTGACAGAACTTTATTCACGCTCAAATTAAAAAAATTAATGTTTTATGGTCAAATTTTGACCACTGGCAGATAACTAGTATTCAAAATACCTTTAATATTGCTGAAAATCCTCAAATTAAAAAAAAAGGAGAATAAAAAATGCTAACATGAATTAAAATTTCACTTTACTTAATAGACTGTGAAATATGGCAATCCTCAATGTAGAAATGAAGATAATTTAAGATTAATTCGATTTTAGAATAAGTCCAATTATATTTTAACTTCATATATATTTGTCCAACCGTGATAGTTGCACAAATAGAGAAAATTCAAAGCACTCATGCTTTTACTTTGCATTTTATTAAAATGCAATGTAAATGCATGTGCTTTGAATACTAAAAATTTATTTCCTCTATGTGATTTTAAAACGGAATCTATAAATGTAACAAAATAAACATAAACTACAACAAACTCTAAAATAAGTAATGTCTAAACTCTTTATTTATGTTTCATACAAGATCACCCCCCACCAAAAAAAAAAAAGACTAATAAACATGCACAGTAATAAATGTGTGTTGTGTGTTAAGGCAAACCTGCATGCGGGGTATCTGCCTAGGATGGGGGGGGTGCCTTGGTAGGAGGACTTTCTAAGGGTATTTACACTAACGTGTATTCACGTTACATCTAGAGAAAACCTACCAAACCTCCAGACCGTTAGATCGACAGCTGCGCGATGGGACCCGAACCCGGGACCTTCACACCTCGGCCGTCTACCATTTTCAGTGGCATAACCATTGTGCCATGGTGAGGCGCACACAGTAATAAAATGCATGCTAATAAAATATACTTCCCAAGTTATGACTTGATTAAAATTAAATCTAAATGTAACAAAACAAACATAAAAAAGAGCAAACTGTAAAATAAGTAAATATCTAAAGGGTGTTTATTTCTGTTTCATACAAAATCATCAAACAAAAGAATGACTAATAAATAAAGCCTACACAGTACACAGATGAGCACCTCAATACAATATGCAACACAATAAATAAGATTAAAAAAACTAACACAACTTTATTTAAGCACAAATAATTACAAACGATAATAAAAACATTATCTAACTGATAAATACTATAGATCTGCTTTTGCCCCCATTGACAGAGGTATTGATTTCATTTCTGTCCTCATACAAAGGAATTCGGCACACACGCACATTATTGTTACACCAATGATATTCAGTAGCCACCACGAAAATGTGGAAGGAAAAGAACCGCTGTACGACCAGCACAGGATGAGGTGAATCAGGTGGGCAGTTACGGTAAAATCCAAGCACAATTTTGTTCGTTGTACAAAATACCAAAGAGCAAGTGATCTACAACAAACAGAAAAATATTTTAGTCATAAAAATTCTGTTCAAATGCACACAGAATATTCCTTACAAGCAAAACAGATAACGAGAACACCAAACAAAAAACTGATGAAGTAAAATTAATTAAAAAATCTTGTAAAATAACACTAAGATTCTTAGCAAAAAATAGTCTAAGTGGTATAAAAGATTTACTCTTCTTCAGTTACAAAAAATGTTCCACAATCCCAAAAGTAAAAGGTTAGAGCAGTTTTGACCTTCCTGCCTGCATGGATGGTAAAACTTTAGTACCAGCAAACATTTTCATAAATATCTCTTTTACTACAAAATGAAGCCCATAATTGAGGCAATTATAGTGGGTGGTAGAAAAAAAAATCTGCATTCAATACATTTAGTTTTACTCCACTTTAAATAAATAAATGAATATTTTGTTTTTATAATTGTAGTTACAGAAACAGCCTTGTTGCCACTTAAGTTGTTAAATTAATTGTAAATTCCAACCTTGGTGCCAACAAATATCTGGATAATTTTGAGTAGCGTTTTCAAACAAACTGTTTTTTAATGTTTAACAGCAAGTTTAAAAGTCAGGGAATTGGCAAACTTTCAGATGTAAAATTGCATTTAAAAAAAAAATATGTTTTTAGCATATTTGGGCAAATTCAAAAGTTGATTGGTCCAATGTTATAAATTTTATAACAATTTTTGAATAAACTTTTTTATAAATTTCAAAAATGCAAATCCATGAAATTGTGGTGTAGTATTCTTGAAAATAAAATTGGGAAGTAGATGTGACAGCTTAAACTTTTTTTTTCTTAAAAAAAAAAAAAAAAAAACAGGGATAGTATGGATTTTTAGGTTTTCATAGTAGCAGAGATTGTTTTCTATATAATTTTACATAATTATGAAAAATCATGCTTATACTTTTGCAATAATGTAATAGAATTGCATTCATTTTGCGACCACTGGAAAATGTTCATTCTATTAAGTATAATGTTTAAAACATCAAAATACACATACAAAAAAATACTTTACCATTTTTAAAATATTGCCCCTATTTTATAATTTTACAACACAATATCTAAAAAGACTGCACTGGACCAATATAAACATGAATGCAACTGACAAAATGCAAACAGACCTTTCTTGAGTACATTTCAAGTCGCTGTGGTAATATGTAATTTCCATATGTACACATGCACCAAACAATTTCTATAGCCTCATATCACTGTGCATGAATACATTACTATCAGACAAATAAATAAATCAAAATCAAAATAGAAACCTCAAGACACATTATGATATATCAGGGTTGCTAGAATATTCCTCAGTGTCACATTTTTTATTTATCGCCAATGTTGGCCATTTTTCTTAACTGTTGTCAAATAACAGAAAAGTATCTCATTTAATTTGAAACATTTTACAATATGTAGCAACATATACCATTAAAATAAGTATGAAAATTGATAATATAAAAAAAGAAAATGTATGTAATATAAAACAATTAGGAATACTCTCAAGAGAAAGAAAAAGAAGTAATGGATATATGCAAAAGAACATACCCACACAAAGAATTAATAAGAAAAGATCCTACTAAGCACCTCCCATGTAAATCTTTAACATGAATTTCCTAAAAAAAAAAAATATTGACATATTGTGTAACAGATATAAAGAATATTTTCAGTACAATATAAATTTTAATGTGAGATGATTGATATGAAGCTTAATTTTAGTAAAACATAGCACTAGCAAGAAGTAGTTATTGAAATATATATTAGTTATTAAAAAAGGCAGGGGAAAGAAAAATTTGATTAAATTACATTCGTTTTCAAAAATTAAGGAGAAAATTAGATTTCAGTCCATTTTGATCAAATAATGAATTGGTAGGAAGGAAAAGATATTGAGTTTCAGATAACTGCCAACATGTAGCATCTATACTATTTCTTCACTTACCACCCGAGTTTGCAAAAAATAGTGACTTCACAACAAAAATCATTTTTTGTTCTATGCATTGCCCAGTGTGTATCCATAACAACTGTTCAGCATGATTTTTGTTGAGAATACACTGTTGGTGATTTAGAATATGTCTGAATACATGAACGAGGTTTGGGGAAAATTAGGAAGAGCTGGTGAAATTTTTGACACAAGAGTACTTATAGTGGGGAAAAAGGAAAGTTTTTTTTGCAGCAATGCAGCTGTTATTAAAAGTAGTTAGCCTGTTGAGAACATCAGTTCCTCTTAAGAGTCCTCTGTAGTCGGCTTACGGAGATTCAAGTCCCAATGCTTTGCTATGGGGAAAAGTGCCTTAACGTCTAATCATTTTTCTCAGAAGGTATTTTTAAATGAAATTTTCCTGTCTGAATCTTGAGAACTATTCGCAAGGATTGCGCGAATCAGATTTGAGTTAGTTTAGCCGAAAGAGATTTTATTGCAGCCTAGATTTTATGGCACTTTTCAGATTGCAATAAAATCTCTTTCGTCTAAACTAACTCAAATCTGATTTGTGCAATCCTTGCGAATAGTTCTCAAGATTCACACAGGAAAATTTCATTTAAAAATACCTAATACTTTCTGAGAAAAATGATTAGATGTTAAGGCACTTTTCTCCATAGCAAAGCATTGGGACTTGAATCTTCGCAAGCCGACTACAGAGGCCTCTTAAGACCTCCATTGCCTTTTCCAAAAATCACAGCTGTCCCATCAGGTTCTTGGCATATTTTTGACCCATAGAGAAAACGAAATTCAAAAAGAGGTGTTTATACTGGCTTTAGTAGTTTTTAAAAATCATACAACTTAACATTAAAGGAAAAGCAATATATAATGAATATCTTAAGAAGCATTGCACAGACAAATCAGGCAGTGGGTTTCCCCCACCATCTTAGAATTTCATGAATTTTTTTTCTTGTGTTGCCTTACCCAAGGAAAGAGCAAATCTGAAATATTTTTGATTCACCTCTTTTAATTTTGGAGTTATGGGGATCAAAGTACCCCATAGGAGTGACGTAGAAGGGGCGTTTAGGGCCATTTTAGACACTTTGTCTCAACTGTGACTGGCTCTGGGGTGCTTCAGAGAAGTTTTTCTTTTTATCTGATAACATACCATGAATATTAACATGTCAAATTGAAAATTCATTCAAACATAGTCAGAGCTCTCAAATAAGGGCCCAAATTTAATAAAAAATACAGTTTTTAAGAATGCTTTAAATCCTGGCTCTGGCATGATACAGAATTTTTTTTTTGCACAGTACAGTTATACATCTTCATATAAAGTGAATCCAATGTTAAAAAATTTTGAATGGCCTCCAGTGCCCCTCGGTACAGGACCCCAAATATGGTCTTTAGTGCTAATTTATGCAATTTCGAAGCATTGGTACAGCTGGCCCTGACTTCCCACATGAGAACTATTGGCATGGAGATGTACTATCAACATAGTAGCTTCATATTATGAAAAAAAATTTTTTGAAGCTACAACTGTGTCCAAGAAAAATCCAAATAAGTAACCCCTCTATTTGGGACATTCCACAGACACGCATGGGCATTTAGATATTACTTTTAGAATTGCAATCGACTGTAGCAATATTGACAATTAACTTATCCTACATAAATCACAAATAGTTTTTTTACAGGGGCACTCATAATAATTACATTACACTGTATGGGGATCTCTAACTACTGAACCAATTCAAAAACTTTTTTCATGAATAGAAAGCTACACTATTCCTCAGTATTATAGGCTACCTTTTATGCATTTAGCATAAATAGTTCTTTTACAGGCACACTCAAAAGAATTCTAATGCATTACACTATATAGACATCTCTCGTAACTATTGAACCAATTCTAAAGATTTTTTTACTGAAAGCTACACTATTCTTGAGTAACATAGGCTAAAATTCATGCATGTAGCATAATTTACAGGAACACTCAAAATAATTTGTAAATATTGTTGTACCTGTCTATTCGCCACTGAAATTTATTCAAATTTTATTAAAATTCATTCAAATTTTGCACAGTGCAGTTATACATCTTCATATAAAGTGAATCCAATGTTAAAAGTTTTTGAAGGCCCCTCGGTATGGGAACCCGAACATGGTCCTTAATGCTAATTTATGCGATTTGGAAGCATTGGTGCAGCTGAATTTGGTCCAGTTTAATTTGCTTCTGTTACTCCATTTCCAACTGCTACAATAAAAAGTACCAAAGCAGCTCACAATAAACTATACAACAGACTTTATAATAAAACTAAGTAAATAACCTGGGAGTTTTGTGGAAGAACCTTCAAAATTATTAACATTGGATTCACTTTATATGAAGATGTATAACCGCACTGTTCAAAAAAATTTTCTGTATCACGTCAGAGCCAAGATTTAAAGCATTCTTAAAAACTGTATTTTTTAAAATGAAATTGGGGGTATTTGGGGGCTCTGACTATTTTTGAATGAATTTTCAATTTGAGATGTTAATATTCGAAGTATATTATCAGATAAAAAGAAAAAATTCTCTGAAGTGTTAGAGTATAAAATATTTTTTCCATATCTACAATGCCACCTATTCTCTCCTGCGGAGCATTGCACCGGCAGAGGGCAAGCTCTGACCCCTGGTCCCTTTGGAGGATGTGACGTCACTCCCTCCCCTTCTCTCCGAGCGTAGGAGGCGAAGGGTTGTGTATGTATTTTTTCTTCCCACTTCTTCTGTTTCTCCCGGCGGATGCGCGATGTGAGAGTCGCTTTGCTCAAAGCTTACTGAATGTGTTTATTATTGTTATGTATGTTAATTGTTTTGTGGCGTAACTTTATTAAATGTATGTTCTCCAAACATGGATTTGTGTTTCGTCAGTGATTAGTTCCAGTACCTCACATGAAGCACCCCAGAGCCAGTCACAGTCGAGACAAGAAAGTGCCAAAAATGGCCCCAAATTATTTCTATGTCACTCCTCTGGGGGTACTTTGACCCCCCATAACTTCAAAACTAAAAGAAGTAAATCAAAAACATTCCAGGTTTGTTCTTTCTTTGGGTAAGGCAACACAAGAAGAAAAATTCATGGAATTCTGAGATAGTGGTGGAAACTTTTTTCTTTTTTAGCCTGATTTGCTCTTGCAATGCTTCTTAAGTATCTCTGCTGATGATCAATTAACAAGACTGGATTTATATGTTGCAATAATTGTTTTAGCTTGAAAATATTCTCAAAAATTATTTTATACCTTTGAGTCTATCTTTGAATATAAAACTTGATTAAAAAAAAACCTTTTTATTACTATGATTTAATTATAGACTTTTCATTCAATAAATTTTGGGATTAAAAAAAAATAATAATAATTCTAACACAGTGATAGTACACTTAGAGTATATTAACGCCCGGATGCTTTTTGTAAACGAAATGTTTCTTGGGCTTCTTACAGGTAGTTTAAAAGTGTGTATTTCTTTAGTTTGCTTTATTGTCTGTAGTCTGCATGTTCTCTATTGGAAACAGTGTGTCTTATATTTGCAGCAATGACTTTAAAAGAAGTTCTTTACCTTAAAATGTTTGAGACGCACATTCAGATATTATTGTTCTATTTCTAGAGAAAACGTATACATTTTGAGGCTTAAACTGTAATGCTCACAATAAATCATAGTATGTGTATCATTAATAACGGCTTTCTTATAGATGATAACAAAAGAATCAAATATTTATATACTCTAAGTATAGTAACACAAATAGTAGCTTAAACTATAGTGAAAATATGATTTGAGAGGAAATTTTGAACATAAAAATTTGTGTTCAGGAGAAATATTTTGGCCCAAAACATTTTCTGCACCCCTGAGGTGTTAACGTTCTGCTGTGAAGAACATTAGAAAATGATATCAGGAATTTAAAGACCCAGATTGTTTTCATAAAGGGAAATCAATTTGTTTTGTAAAAAATGTTATTGTTATCAATGTAATAAAAAATTAATCTGTTGCATCTATGTTCAAGATTTATTTTAGAATACATTCATTTCAAACTGGGTCACTCTTTCTGAAGCACCCTATACTTAGCACTTAACCCTCTGAGCATCTTAGAAATGGGCGAATAATTTAAAGTTGTTTTCACGGTAAAATTTTCAAGAGCCTTTAAAATTATTGAAAAAAAAATTTGTTAGGAAGATTTGTAATTATTAAAAAATCAACTTCAAAATATGTACAACATTAACATTAATTTTTTTTTTTTTTAATAATATGTGAGAGTTATAAACAATTTATATTATAGATGCATTGCAGTGAAAACTGGAATGCAGTTGACGGGATTTTACGTCTCAGCTGCTTGGAGGGTTAAAAACAAATGTGAAAAAAATAAATAAATACTTACTGTATATAGAAATATCTGATCCAGTGATTGGCTGTATCCAGAGATCACATCTGTCAAAAATATACACACTCCTAATGACATGTAAAAAATTGCTTGAACTGTCAAAATTTGGCTTATTATCAAAAATGGATCCCAAACTGAATATCGAAAGTGTCCCCTCATGGTTGCGATGTACTTTGGCAAAGCTACGCTGGAGATATAGCAGTAGACTTCAGCATACTCTGTAAAATAGATACATTTATATATAAGGTAAATGCACCAATAGTGGGCCCCTTAAGGGTATTTGCTCAGTTATTATTCAAATTTTAGAGAAATTTTGTTGATCTATATTTTTTTATGGTTGTTTGAACTCTTACCTAAAATAATAATTACATGAAAGAGAAAAATAATTGCTATATATTTTTTAATAAATTAAAAACTTAGATCACTTCTGTGCACCAAAAGTGGGCATAGCAAATTTTTCATGTACCAGTAGTGGGCATACCAAAAGTGGGCCACCCAAATTTGTTGATTGTACCAAAGAAAAAAATAATAAAATCATTATATACTGTAATAATAACATAGTTCACTATAAAAAATTCAATTAAAATGGCTTTGATATAAATTAAAATCCTTATTTAAGGAACTTAGTCACTACATAAGAGCATACCAAAAGTGAGTCACCCAGATTTATTAAACGTGCTAAAGAAAAAAAGAATAAAATCATTATATATTGTAATAATAACATAGTATACTACAAAATATACAATATAGCAACTTGATATAAATTAAATCTTTATTTTAGAATTTAATTGCATAATATTTACATTTTTTCTTTAACAGCCAACTTTTTGTGAAAGGTGTATGTTAACTGTCGGTCTTTAATTTTAAGTTCTGGTTGAGGCATTATAGATATTACATCTTTATAGGTTATATTGAATACATCATTTTCGATAATTATGAAATCCTTTTTGACCTTTGCAGACTTCAACCCCTGAACATTTATAACCTTTCCTTGTATATTTTGTACGATACACAAATACACATATTTTTGTGTGTTTATTCCCCCCCCCCCCCCATCAGAGACACAAGAACAAATTGGCCTTCTTTTAACTGTGACATATCAAAAATGGGCATCCCTTCTTCATCACTCTCGCTACAATCCAAGTCTCTTGATTCATTTACAGTAGAATCATTAAATGAAACTGAAGACGCTGATGAACATTTTCTGGTTCTTTTTGTGTAGTTGATTTTCTTTTGTTCACTCTCCATTTTCCTCCTTTCTCTTTCTATTTTTCTCTTTTCTTTTTCAGCAGCTTTTGCGTTTTTAGCATCTTCTTTCTTCTTATGATACATAATCATTTGTGGTGAAGTAACTACAGCAGGAAGTTTCTCATACTTTCTCTTTTTTCTATTATCATTTTCACTCTGTGGCCAGAAAAGAGACCTCTTAAATGGTGATGGAATAATTTTTGATGGCCCAGCAATGGGACTGTCATTGTTTGCTTTTTCAGTTTTATTGATATGTTCAGTGATTGCTACCTGATCAATTATAGACCCAACGTGTTGGGATTCTACAGTCCATAAAAACTTCAGTTGACTCTTGAACATCTATATCCATTTCTTTTTCTGGAGTTTCAACATTAACCTTATTAAAAGGCTGAAAAAATTAAGACTGTATCAATTTTTTGTTTTTTTAAATTGTACATTTTTAAATATAAAAATTTATGTATGTTATAGCTTAAATTAGATAAAGACTTTGCTTCCAACCACAAGTAATATAAATCTGTTTGCTCTACAGGACCCTTCCATTCTTCTACATTTTCTAGAAATGCTTTCAGCTTTGCTTCACCAATTTTTGATTCCAGTATTCTTAAAAAATGATTTTCTTCCTTCTTGATCGGTGATGCTGGTCTTTGAGGATTTATGCCCTTTGAGACAATCACTTTTTTTGGATTTATTTCCCTTGGAACAATAACTTTCTTTGGATTCCATGGAAGTATTGCCACATGCCCTAAACCCATTTGATATTGTGTCAGGTGACAAGCGATTAAGTGCTGACTTAAGTACACCTGGAAATTGATGCTTTTGTATTTGATTTCCATCATTACTTATTCGAAAATTTGAAACTTCTTGTTTCCAAATTGTTTTCAGGGCATGAAACACAGAAACATCCATGGGTTGAAGATGGTTGCATTTGGAAGTAATGCCACCAACTCAATTTCATGAGCCATACAGAAAGTGCTAAGCTGCAGTGCTTATAAAAATATGCTTTCAAAAATTTTAAATATCTACGCCTGACATGCTTAATTTTAGCCAAGAACATAAAATTTATCATGTGAGAATAACCCCCATTAGTGTACCAGTAGTGGGCCATTAGTTTACCAAAAGTGGGCCACCTGGCCCACTACTGGTTCTAATAAAAATAAAGCAAATCTAGTTATACAACAAGACTGTACAAGATATAACTTCTAAAATACACACTAGAAAACTGTGTATTTGAAAAAAAGTGTATGCTCCAGTAATGGGCCACCCAGGCCCACTACTGGAACATTTAGTAAAATAGTGTTCCCAAAATGGGCCACCCTTAAATATCTATAAACAGTAATTATTATTTAATTAAATAATATTTTATAATCTAGTCAGTATATAATTAAATAATATCAATAACAATTCATTTTGAAAACAAGTAGAATGTATGCTAAAAAAGGAGCTGAATGAAAACTTGCCTCTTAAGAAAACCACTAAGAACAGGTTTAAAATGCTTCTTTCAGAATTCAACTTCAGCAACAAACCTTCTAGTTCCTAACTAAACAGGAAATAAAGACTGTGCCATTGGTATTTAATTAGTAAGTGTTTCAGCCAATCACAGGCAGATCTCTAATCTTATTGGAACATTTTAATTTCTTGTTTTTTGAATAAAACATCCAGGTGGCTCACTACTGGAGCACTTACCTTATGCACATGTATAGATCAACATAGAAAGACAAACAACTTTAGAAATAGCTTAGATATCCTCTCTTTTTGGCACTTTTCTGGTTTGCCAACAAATTAATGTTGCCAGTTACTTTAACATAAAAGATTGTTTTTTTTAAACAAAGATGTATAATTTACATAATTATACAAATATAGAATTTGATTCCTGAGACTTTCATCTGATATTAATTTCATGGGACAGAGGGCCACCCCCTTTTTTTTTTTCTATATAATAAATACAACTATATACTAACAAGTTTCTAAAGCAACTATCAAAATAAACCTAAATTACACAGCCCTAAACACACTAAAACATCAATGGAAAAGGTAAACAATGGCTAGTCTAGTCACTGCCTTATTATGTCATTTATCGCACTAAATAGGGATGATATCAAAGCTATACTCAACTATAATTTGAGTATATAGTTCACTACTAAACATATATATTAGGGATGTAACGGATATCTGGTAAGTATCCGGTATTCGCCTCATTTTTCAATATCCGAAATACCATCAGATATCCGAATTATAACCACTTAATATCCGGCTATATACTACTAAAGTTCTATCTATAATATGCATAGGACAGGACGGAAAGTTATATATTAACATTCTTGATAAAGTGATACATAAAACAGAGGGATATATTTTTTAACTGAAAAAACAGCAAATTTAACATTGAAATGGATCATTCAAAATAAACACACAATTTTAACCCTCTGAACATCTTGGAAATGGGCAAATAATGTAAAGTTGTTTTCACGGTAAAATTTTTATCCAGCTTTAAAATTATTTTAAAAATAAAATTTCAATAGGGAGATTTGTAATTATTAAAAAGTTAACTCCTAAAATACCTATAAGCTTTATTATGGAAATATATTTTATGATACATTGGTGTTATTAATAATTTAAATTATAGGTGCATTGCAGTGAAAACTGCAATGAAGTGGACAGGATTTTACGTCTCAGCCGCTTGGAGGGTTAACATTTGTTCAGTATTTTTTTAGCACATTTACGACTAGTTAGGCTCATATATTGAGTGTAGAACTGATTTAATGCTGCAAAGTGCCACTTAGCAGACATTTTCTGAACTTAAAAAAAAAAAAAAAAAAAAAAGAAAGAAAACTTAAGAACATTTCATGTAGTGTCCATGTGCAAATTTGGAGGCGATCTTCTAATTCTTTTCAGACTGCTGTTTATAGGGGAAATTTAATTATAAGCACTGTGTAGCATCATTTGAAAAATACATGCATTCAGTATATGCAGTTTCTCTCATGGTAATACCACAAATAATGTTGTCTTACACTCTCTCCCCATGGAGTTCCACTGATATTTTTAAATTGCTCTGGAAATCTGATAATTAACAAAAAACTCTGATTATTCTGTCTCCAAAATTTATTTACAAAGGCAGGGAGAAATTTTCAATCTTCATCCTTTTTCTAAATGATAATCTTTTACTGAGCATTCTTTATTGAAGTCTCTAATACCTAATGATTGAAAATTAGCCCTTATTTTGCATTTTTTAAACTGAATTTAGTTATTTTAATTCATTTATGATTTTTGCAAGTTCAATTGATTTCTAAAGTTAAATCTGCTTAAAATATGTACATTTGAAATGCGTGTGAAATATTTATTAATGAAAATTATAACATGGCTGCTTGTGCAGACAGTCATGTTGTAACATGGTAATTTACTAGTTTAAAATAGTTCTTTTAGTTACTACCACAGTACTGTGCATGGGCACCAGCAGAATATTTCCCAGGGGGGGGGGGCAAAGACTACTCCAGGGGGCACAAAGACTACTCAAGAGGGGGCAAAGACTACTTCAACGTATGGTTACCATGTTGGAAAAAGCAAAAGAAAACACTGCAAACAAAAATCCAGGGGGGGCATTGCCCCCCTTGCCCTATGCTGCCAGCGCCCATGGTACTGTGTATGATTATCACTCCATACAAAAAGTACTTTGACTCTTTTTTTTTTCTTTTTTTGTGTGTAGTGTATCGGAATGTCGAAATCAAGAGTAAAAAAGTGAAATTGTCCTAAAATTTGGAAACTAATTTTTGAAATGATTTTTTTATGAATCCTCCCCCCCCCCCAATTTTCTCCCTTAGGGTGCCATATAATTTTTTGTACTGTGAAAGAATGCTCATATATTTTAGAAGCTAAACAATTAAACAGATCCATTTTTATTTTTTAACTGGTAGTTTAAAAAAATACGGGGGGATTACAATTAAAGTTCCACTTTAAAACCATCAGAAAATGAAAACTACTAGACCAAATGTTATCAAACTTCGTAATGGTGTACAGGTGGTCATGGAATTTAGTATCCGGTGAAAAAAACCTCAAAAATTCAACACCAGGGGTGAGGACATATTTAGGGGGGGGGGGCTCCAGGGGTCCAACCTCCCCCGATGAAAAATATTTTGAAGGGGGTCGAAACGGTAAAAAAGGCGGTATTTTTCTCAAAAGGACACTATATCTTATCATTTTAGTAACAAAAAATCAAAATTTTGGGGGAGAGGGGGTTTAGACCCCTGGACCCCCCCCCCCTTAAATACGTACTTGCGTGTTGAACTTTTTTTCCGCAGATAATAAATTCCATGACCACTTTTACACAACTACCAAGTTTGATAACATTGGGTCCAGTAGTTTTCTTTTTCTGATCGTTTTAAAGTAGAACTTTAATTATAATCACCCTGCATGGTATTTTCGATTAAAGAAATTTAATGCACATCCTGAAAAATTCTGTTTCATACTTGTATAAAACTACAAAAGAAAGCATGATAATTTCATTATAAATAAAAGAGATTTACTTTTTATTTATTGATCTCTAAAAGTAATTTAACTTTAAATAAAATTAAAAATGACAATGTAAATTAATATTAAATTAAAACAACAAAAAGGCATTAAACTTATGTTTGGAAAAAAATTAACACTCATCTATCATAGGTATCTTATCAAAATAGATATCTTATCTATATAAATAAAACAAAGTGTAAAATGTTCGTTACTTTGTCTGTGTCTCGCCTAGCACCTATACGATTGATCCTAGACCTACCAAATTTTGTATGGAAATTCTCCAGGATGGGTCCCAACATACCTTGAAGCGATTTTTTTGAAATTCGAATTATTTTAGGAGATATCGATAAAAAATCTATTGCAAAAGGCTAATTTTGCTCTCGACATTTCGTAATTGTAACCCTGCAGTGGAAAGAGGAATTTAGCATATCTAGGCTGCCATATTTAGCAAGTTTATTAAATGTTTCAGACTCTTGAAGTAAAAATAAAAGAATAACGATTTTTTTTTAGATTTATTTGTAAGGTTATTTTTTAATTAAAATATCGTGTGCATGTGAAATTAGAGCAGGAATGAAATGTTTTACACTCAAAAGAAAAATAGGATTTGGAAAATTTTCCGAGACTAAAATGTGCAACTTTTTAATTTCGCGAAAAATAAAATGGTTGATGTGCGATTTTGAGATGATTGTGCAATTATCGTAATTTTATCGTCTGATACTTGGGTTATGAATACACCTGAGAATAAGTTTTGGAAATTTTCATTCATTTAGAATTGTGTATTTTTCTGCGCAGCTTTTTCCCATCTATTTCTAATGTATTACATCTAGAAAAAGGATGTTAGAAATATCAATTTTAATTGTGCTTAATCACTCTCATGAATAATGATATACTTTCCAACTTAATGGAATAAGAAAAGAAAATAGGGAAGACCCATGGATTATAATACACTTTTAATATATAGCACTTTAGTGCATATTTAAAATCTGAAAATGTTTCAGATTTTCTTACTTTTTTTCCTTTTCGTTTTTTGATAAAGGCCAATATATCCTGAAGCTCCTCATAATTAATATAGGACGAAAATAATTTGTACCTTTTTGTAGGTTTTTATCATTTAACCATCTTAATTTTGTAACCAGGGTAGCCCGACATGGTAAGCATCGCATCTGGGCACCGGCTTCGAAGGGGCGTCATTTCGAACACAAAAACTAAGTAGAGCATAAAAGGGGGGCGTCTTTTTTACATTAGCAGGGGGTGCCACTTACTCTAGAGTTGCCCCTGTTTGTAACCATCTTAATTTTAAATTCCATTCAGAATCTGAGAGATTTCAGTGCCAAGGAAGCCGGTGAGGAACAGGTTTCTCTCCAAACAAGATTTATTGAAATGGCGAACCAACTGGTCGCCGGAGGCGGCTAGTTCTTAATAAAAAAAGTATGCATATCTTTGGGAAAATAATCTGCAATTATAGATACATACATAATGTGTCATGGTTATAATTTATTCCCGTCTGCTAGTAGTGCACACATAAAAAGAATATTTTATCTTTTTATATTTTAAGTAATATTTTTTATGCACATATATGTAAAGATATTTACTTTTTGTAAGTCAATTATTAAAAAATACTTTAATGATATGTGAAACATGTTTGCAATTTATTGTTCTGATGTCATTATATAAAAAAAATTGAAGAAATACACTTGATAACTAAGGCTGCATTCGTAAACGACAAACTCATTGCACGAGTTTTCGTAAGAAAACTGGAATGCGTGTGTTTAGTGCTGTCAGTGGTAATCAGTTTCTTTTGCCTTTACGAACAACTTCAGTTAATTTAGTTTCGTTGCCTAGGAGACGTGTTTGTTTACAATTCGCGAATGCGTTAACTTTCCTGAGGAGAGTTTTTAGCACATACTCAATATAAAATCAACAGGATTTTTAAAAGAAAAGAGTGACCATAATTGAAGTGCACATATCAAAATTTAGAAATTTCAACTTCATTCTTTCAAAAGTATTTAGCAAGAGAAATTCAAATTTCGCAACTAACGGTTTAAATCAACTTCAATATCGACACTAAAACATGCATTTTTGAATTTACTTAAATGAAAAATACAAGAAAATGATTACCTTTGAAAAAGTATGTACCTTCGTAGCAGTTTCTAACATATGCCTCAATTTCCTCCTCGAAAAACTAATATTTGCAGCTTCAGCAAACGTAAAATACTTTTCATAACATTACTATTCCATAACAATGGACGCCATTTCTAAACAAAAAAAAACGCGCAGAAAGTAAAACTCAATGAACCTAATTCATTCTCAGTTTACTTCGTTTGAAACTAATTGCACTCAGTTTTGTATACGAACGCTCTAGTTTTTAAACTGAAAGCACTCAGTTTCCTTTACGAACACCTAAGATAGAAACTCGTTGCACGAGTGCAACTCGTTTGTTGTTTACGAATGCGGCCTAAATACATGTTTAGTGCCAGATATCCGTGTCCGGCAACCAAAGGAGCTTCAGATATGCGATATCCAGCAAAATCATTATCTGTTACATCCCTATATATATATATATGTATGTTAATTTTTGGATAACATTCCAAAATAGTCTGCTTTCTAACAATAACTATAGAATCACCCTCCACCAGTGGCGTAGCCAAGGGGGGGATAGAAGGTCATAACTAAGGTGACCATACGTCCCGTTTTTAGGTGGCTTGTCCCGTAGTCCCCAAGCACATCTTTGGGACACCATAATGTCCCATTTTTAGAAAGAGAGCAACCCACAGTAATGATTTCAATAACGGCCACTAAAAATCTAAAATCATCCAATGGCAGTGTCTGTTAAAAAAAAAAAAAAAAAAAACTTGATCTCTTTCTCTCCCCTTTCAAGATCCAAAGAAAATGCCGGGGGATGTATTGTTTTTGTGTTTGTTCTTTCAGTGTTCTTACTTGTCAACTATTTCAATTTATTTTTTACTTCTTTTTTTAAAGTTCTTGTGCTGGTTGGTGATTTTTAATTCGAAGAAGGGCCTAACCCTTATACCATCCGAAACATACGTCTTGAACTATTTTTTATAATATATGTGTGTTTTAGCAAAGTTTTTTTCATTTTATTTTGATATTAACATTAACACATGCTTTTTTGCACGTTTTCATAACAACTAAAAGATACCCAGACCTGCAAATTCAGTCTCCCTACACTATTATTTTAAAAACTGTAGATATCCTGTTTTGAGGAAGAAAATAAATACACTATTTTAAAAAAAGTAGTAGATGTCCCGTTTTGAAGGAAAAAATAAATAGTCACGTTAGTCATAACCCCCTTCCCCATGAGGAATTTTTTGCCATACAAAATGTATATTCTTCACTCCCTTGTCACACACACGTGTATATATATATATATATATATATATATATATGTGAGTTGCAGTAGTCGTAACCCCCCCCCCAATGAAAGATTTCTGGCTATGCCACTACCCTCCACTGATTATAGGTACGCATTAATGCATATTATAAAACAATCATTTTCATCAGTAACAGAAACCAGTGCTAAATACAAGTAACAAAAAACTTTCTAAATAACACAATCATTTTCCTGTGAGTTTATTCCCAATTTATTTTACATTTCTTTATTTATTTTTCATAAAGCAGGACAGGAATGGAAATGTGGGACATTTTAAGGTTCTGTGGGGACAGCAGGACATACAGGTAAAAATCAGGACTGTCCCGCCAAAAGCAGGTCTTCTGGTCACTTAATGTACATATAGTTGTTATTATTCTTTAGAGGTTGAAATTCTGAGATCATATTTCAACCAAATTGAAAAATCAAGTTTGGAACAGGAGTCACTCTAACCTTGATTGGATGTCATTGAAAATTAATAACAATAGTTGAAATCTTAAATTTCAACACATTTGTGAATGTTTAAGTGTAAGCCCCTCATAAAACAGGGACGATACCGAATATAACTCATCCCACATTAGTATGCGGTCTGACGAACTTAGAACTAGGATATTCCTTCTTTTAGTGCCTTTGAACAGTTCCGCGATTCATTTAAATAAACCCAAGATGAGCGGTCCGGTGTCTGGTATATATTCAAACAGAACAGAACCCAAGATTGGTAACGGAATATATAGTGAATAATTAAATAAATAGCTTTCATACCACAGGTCAATTTTTTTTAAGTACAAACTAAATATAATTTGACAATTTATACAGTGAAATAAAAAAAAATTTAGAACTTGAATTACTCAGAGATTCATTCACAACATTCGTGCAGTTTCAGTTTTGATAATACCATCCGAAAAAAAAATATGACAGGCTTTCTTAATGATTCACTACGATACGATTCTTAACTAACATATCAGATATAATAATTTTCAAACCTAAAATAAATTTTAAAAAACAGTGATTTGCAGCATTTCCATCAAAACAGCGTTAAAATCATAAACAGTAGAGTGACATGTCGCATTTGTTTATAATTTCCAAAAGTGTAGAGTTGCCATACGTGGTTTCAGAAATTGATAGCAAAAGTGAGGGGAATATGACTCATGGCTGCATTTGTAAACACTGAGCTTAGCAAACTGAATTAAATACGTTTCTTCATTCCAAACTTGGTGTCCGGAAACCCCGGAAACAGACCTAGAACAAAGTAGCAACCTTGGCGCCGTGCTTGGCGCTTTGGCGATATATGTATATTTTTTTCGTAAGCTTTTTACTGAAAAATAATCAGAACTGAACTTATTTTACCATTAATACAGTTTTCAAAAACTGCTTAAGTAAAAATCTTATTTTAGGACTAAAAATGAATATCCAAGCTTTTATGCCGTCAAACATTAGAAAATATAGTCTCCCATTATAATTTGCCAATTCAGCGATTAACTCTCCAAATTAGTTGAATCTTTCGAAGTCTTGTTTTGAGAGGAGGACGGTTGTTTTTCTCGTTTAGGGCTAGGAAAAGAAATATAACAGTTGTGTTAAGCCCTACTCTATTTTGTATCTATCCTTGGTAAGTTGTCTGCTAATAAAACGTTTTGACATTAATATCTGAATAATAAATGCCCAGTGAGTGTTTCTGATATTGTTCTGTGCGAGATGGTGTTATGTAGCGCATTTTTATTTGTCTGCTGTGTTATTTTCCAATATTGCGATGTTATACAGCAATTAAAAGTTTAATATGCTTAGTATGAATTTGTTCTACAATGCATGAATTAAATTCATTTTATTCATTTACTGGTTAACTAAATTCATTTTACACATCCATACGTTTTTATGTAAAAATGTGTGTTTCTATTGCAGTTTTCTATCTCTCACTCCCATTTCGCTATTGTTTATTTCTAAGAGGGGAAATTCCATACCACATCTAGAGCAATTTTGTTCAATACAGAGTTCTTGCTGTCTTTTTTTTTTTTTTTTTAACTTTTCGGCGGGCGTTTTGCAATATTTGCTTACCACGTTTTTGTGCACTTGTCGTACTTCAGTAGTTTACATCAGCTATGCTCCTATTAATGTAACTTATTTTATCTTGACTATAGCAGAAAGAAGCAATTATGCATCAACAATAGGGGTTGCATTTTAGTATTGTTACTATGCACTAGAAAAAAAAAAAAAAAAAAATGCTAGAATTATCCCTTTTGGGAAAAAGGTTAAAAGTAAAACATTTGTTGTGATTTTCTTGAGAAGAAAAGTAGAAATAAAAATTTAGAGGGAAAAATTACAATTTCTGGAAAGCTAAAAAAAAAAAAAAAAAAATGTTGAGTGGCAGTCAAATTTCCTCTCTTTGTTTTGAAACTTAATTTCCCCTCATCCTCTCAAAAAGAATATAAAAAAGTTATAGAAATACAGCTAATGTTTTTTGTTGAGCATTAATAATTGCTTCAAAAACAAAGGTAGGAAATTTGGCTTTCACTCAATTTCTGTTCTTTCAACCAAATGTGCATTAATCTATAATTGCTTGATTCCTACATGAGTTTTTACCTTTTAATACTGTTCTTCATGCTATTTGACAATTATTTTATGATTCACTTTTTCGGATCACTGGTGACTGTCGTTAATTGATAAACTGATTCTGGTAATAATTTTGGTACTTATTACACTAATTGCCGTTTTTGCCAAAAAGGAAAAAAAAAATGTTTTTCACAAACAATGCAATTAAGTGCAAGTATCGGAAAAGTATTAACAGAGGCCACACTGGCGTAAATTTGTGTGGCTACCAAGATTATTACTATAGCCCGTATTTTGATGACCTAAAAAATGCCCTAATAATTAAATAAAAATTTCAATCTAGACAAATAATTTCTCAGTAAATCTCAGGGTTTGCCTGTCTCAGTCAGTTTTTTCCATATGGTCTAGTACAATCAAAACTGCGAAATAAACCAAGAAACGTAAAATCTGGAAAACTTGTTTTTTTAATAAAGTTTTTAATTTTACGAACTCTGACTAAATAGTTTTTAAGAACATTTTACAGCTTGTTGAATGTTATATCTTGTCACAAATTCGCCAGATCAAGTTTTATATTATTTCCATCAAAAATTAAAAGATAGAATGAAAGAATTGTAGTCAGTCTTGCATTTACTGCACGTCTAAAATACACACACAATTTTATTTTTTGTATATACTGATAGTACGGATTGTTTGGAAGTCTCCTGGTTATATTCCTTTTTGATATTTACAGGCCCGACCAGTGGCTCAGTACTTTTGCACTATCAACTGGGAGAGGGAAAGTGCCTGGTGCAAAACCAAGTTGTGTCTGCCTACCTAACTTTTTGGAGTTTTCTGTGGTTTTCTCTGAAACTTTTGTGTAAATATGGGCTAAGATCTCTTAGAAAGTACCCCACAAAGGCAATCCTCCCCCCCCTTCAGCCTAGTATCCTAGTGCAGATAATTGGCCATAACACCACATATATTGATATTTACAGGTTGTATTCTCCACATATATATAAACACAGACACAGCATTTTCTAAATGAGATATCTCCTTTTCTATAATTTTATTTATTTACAGATTTTGCTTGATCCTTGTATGTTTCTTCATATTCTATTTCAAGTTATGTTGCTTTAGTACTTAGTTTATTATGTATTGCCATTAGCTTTTTTGGAAAAAATGTATTTTAAAAGTAGCGCAGGCAGTGATCGCAATAATGCCTCTAGATGCGTATTTCACACTTAAGAATTCAGAATATGCCTTAAAAATTTTGGAATGCGTATTTTTACGCATTGCTTTTCCATATAAAATTAGGTATATTTACATAAATAATTATGATTTGCTGATTTTAAATTTAAAAAATCCAATTATTGCACTATTTTTTGTTTATACGTCAAGTACATAAATGTCAGTTAATCAGTTATTATTTATGTGTCAAATGCAATTTAATTATGTATTTGAATATTTACCATAATTGTTCGTTGCTTTAATTATTCCTTTGGAAAAGTAAATATTCTTTCTAAAAAGGTTAAGGAGTATTTTTACTCTTCTGAGAAAATCCTAGATCAATCACAGCGCAGGAATAAAATTTGACAGTATCTAATTTGTTGTTGTTGTTGTGGTTGAGAATTTTTTTCTTGAGGTTTTGACTGCAGTCTCGAAGATGGTCTTATACCTCTGAATATCCATTTAACATTTATTCTTTTCCAAATAACATTTATTAACAAACAGGACAATAATGGGACAAACACAAGCATGCATGCCCGTGCCAGGATTCGAACCCAGACCCAGAGGCTTAGCAGTGGCTCTCTAGCCACTCAACCGCCTGAGCGGCAGTCCAATTTAAATAAAAAAAATCCGATTTATTTTATTTTTAAATCTGATTTTTTCTGAAGCCTGCTAAAAATACTTTTTGCTGCATCAAAGCATAAACTGAGATGTAACATATTAATATCTAAAATAAATATGCTAAAACAATAATAATAAAGTAGAAATAAAAAATATACAGTAGTAGACCCAAAATCTGCATATCTTGGTTTCAGACCTTTTGCCGATTCTAGAATTTTGGATCATAATAGAAAAATTATCCCATTTCCCTCCGTCCCCAACCAGATAATAATAATAAAATAAGTTTTAAAAAAGGGGGGGGAAGCAAATTATTACTTATATTATAATTAGAACCAGTATAAAAATACAGAGGAGCAATGCTGTACACAAAATTATGAGATTATATGCAAATTATTTGAGGGTTTCTACAGATCTCGAAAGCCAGGAAAATGAGTTTTGGTCAAGGATTTGGGAAAAAAATCAGGGAAATTAGCAGAAATTGAAGAAAGGTCAGGGAAATGCAAGAAAAATTGATTTTTATGGTAAAATCAAGAAAATATTTGCTGTTTGAACCTAGGTATAGAAAATGTTTTAATTTCATTTTCTCATTTAACCTTATAAATAATTTTAAAATGTGTTCTTTATGAACTTATCATGTGCAGTTGAAATATGCTTAATTTTATCCTAAATTATTATCAAACGTGGTTTTTGTTAGAATCCAGTGATGTCAAATAAGATTCTTGTATATATTAATTTTATTATTATTATTTCTAAAAAAAGGGTCAAAATATATAACAAATTATTAATTAAAGGATGTAATGTTAAAAGTAGAAACATAAAATTCGGGAAAGCACACTAGATAAAGTCAGGGAAGAGCATGATAGATGTCAGGGAAGCAAAAGCTGCGAAATCTGTAGAAACCCTGTATTTACATTTGAAGGTATCTGTGCAAATATAAGTTCTTGCGAACACAGGCTGCAAATCATTTATTAAATTGCAACTGGACATTTTCTGGTACCAAGATTACATGGATTAGAAATGAATTCACAAGTAATTTAATTTTCAGTTAATTTGTTCACTTCAAAATTGAATTAAAAGATACTGGTATTGTGTTTTCATAAAGCAATCGAGTTGACGAGCCAATACCTTTTATTATTTAAAATTTTTTATTTGGGAATACCTTATTCCCCCGTACACGATATATATTTCGGTTACACACATAACCATCATCAGTCGTTTCTTGGTTATGTGTGTAACCGAAATATATATCGTGTACGGGGGAATAAGGTATTCCCAAATAAAAAATTTTAACTAATTAATCTGCTGTATTAAATAATGTTTTATATGTTTTTATTACCTTTTATTATTTTAGCCATAAAAAAATAATCGTATTTTTTCAGCTGATTATTATTAACAACTGATACTGAGATCTAATTAAATACAAAATTTAACCAGAATTCTTTTTATTTATGTAAAAGGTTAGTGATGGTTTTCTTTAAAAAATGGATGCTTTAAAATATGATTTTAATTCTTAAAAAGCTTTTTATTTTTGCAATCAAAAATATTTTTTTATGCATAACATGTTTGATTTTAATTTTTGTGCATTTCGGATCGACCAGGTTCGAACTTCGAATACAAGACTGCCGGAGGGAGAAAATGAATTTCGGTATTTGAGTAATAGTATGTTCCGTTCCGTTACTAGATACCGGAAGTATTATGGATTCTCGCTGTTTGAAGGGAAAAATCAGTTTTGGTATTTGAGGAGTAGTATGTTCTGGTTGCAATTTGTTTGTGCCGAGTATCGTTTTGATAAGGTTTGGAAGAATGCGTATGTTTCGTTACAGTTATGGAGATGGATATACTATCTGCTGCTCTATTGATATGGGTCGTACAATGGGGGGATAGGATCCGGTGTATAGTGCGTTCTTATGCGCAGTTGAACTTTTTTTTGCAGGGGGGGAAGGGGGTGTTCTTATAATTGTAGAGGAGCAATACATATAAGAGAAGCATGTTAGTAAGGGGTGCTAATTTCGGGCTTACTAACATTTTAGTACTAAATAGTGGTGCAATCAGAATTCTTTCTTTCAGGGTGGTTCCGAAGCAGGATTGCGAACTTAACTTTTTCTTTTTTTTAGCTAGAATCGAAATATGAGTAATAAATAACAAATTATTTAAATACACCTTTAAAAAAATATTTTTTTATAAAGTAAACGAATTCACACATTTTTATTATTTAAAATATTATTTGGAACTAAAAAAAATATTTAGCATGGAAACCTAAACACATTTTTTAAGTAATTGTTTAAAAAATATATAAAAAATTGGGAGCTACCCGGGATTTCTATGCCCACTCCTGCGTAAGCCACTGGTATTAAAATAATTCAATAAAGTTCAGTATGTTTCTAAAATGTCGGCGTTTAGGGGGCCATCTGCCCTATTTTATGGTACATTTTATTCCATGAACTCATGGAATACGCATAGTCCGGTGCAACCATTCTTTCTGTATGAAAGGAGTGATAATTTTTGTTTAAAGAATGCTCTCATATATGCACCCACAGAAGGGGCTAACCCCTTTCATCCCAAAAGTGCAGAAATAGAACTGGAAATATCTTAAAAATAGATAATTCTCACTGAATTAAACAATTTTAATTTAAAATATGGTAATTTTTAATTTACTTCGAAAAATCGTCCAGCAAAAGAAGTTTTTGATATGAAATATGAACTCACAAATAATAAAGATATTATGCTTGTAGAGACGCAAAGTAGTTGATATCATACTGAGATCCCCTGCCCTGTGAATTTAATATATATGGCCCAATCCCTCGATCTCAGTATTCGAGAACCCGCTCCCAGAAAAAAACACGAGTCACAAGCTTTCCTTTACACTTTTTATGATAAGAGTGAACAGGTTAAACCAGCGTTCAGAATTTAAAAAAGGGGGGGTTGAGAAAAAAAGAATGGCATATGTCTTTGGAAGATTTCTATGTGTACTCAGTAATTCGGATAATTTAGCATTGTATAAAACCATAAATGTGTATAAAAACAATCTGTAAATCAGAGAAAATAAGCTGTAAATACAACTTTGTACAACTTCGCCAAAAAAAATTCTTTTGGGTTAGGTTTTGTTATGGGTTTATGTATGGGCGGCATATACCCATAACAACACTGTCCCGGATGTGTTGTTATGGGGCACATATAACACCCTATTACCCATTCTATTAGTAGTAACGAGTAACGAATACTTAGTAACGAATAGCGAACATCTAAGTAACAAATACATACGGATACTCATTTTGTCGTTACTTTTACAGCACTAATAAAAAAACACTTGTTTTTTTATTATTGCACTACTCGAATAGTCCTTGTTTAGGTTACCTTTAAATTTTGGTTATCCATAAGCTAAAAGAGATTGGGCACCCTTGATTTAGGCTCTTTCCAGTGTACTACTCATCTTTCTCTATCGCCTTTTACCTCATTTGCAGGATGTCACATTTTGAATTTCATACCAAAGTTTTTCTAATTTACTATCATTACTATAGAATTTTCTCTTAAAATGTTTAACCCATGGCTCGCGCTAAACTTCAAAATCTACGAGTCATGTTGACTCGCAGTCAATAAAAGTGAGAGTCAATTTTTGAAAACTGCGAGTCGAAGTCAAGAAAACTAGTTTTTTTTAAATCTAAGAAAGAGAAAATAAAGACGTTCCTTTTTTATCATGTAATTATTAATTTTCACCTACATATTGATTTCTCCACAATGCACGATTAATATAAACTAGATTACAGACATGAGTAGCATAACTGACCGGCTGAAATTTTGAGAGCCAAATTTAACTCACAGTTTCAAAAAGTGAGGGTCAATTAAAAAAAAAAAAAAAAAAAAATTCGATTTACTCGTAAAATGCAAGTACGCGCGAGCCCTGGTTTAACCCTAAAGCTCAGTCACCATTATGTGGCTAGACCTTTGTGACACTCGTGCTGTTGATTTTAAAAACTCAGTATCATTAGTCAATTTTCCTGTGGGTATTCACCAGATACCGTAAAAACCGGGAAAACGGCCGCACCGGCATAAGGGCCGCACCAGTAAAAATGTAAACAAGTGTAAAAATATACTCACAGAAGGGCCGCACCGACGTATGAGCCGCATTCGTAAAAATGTAAACAAATGTAAAAATATACCCGCAGAAAGTCCGATATACATGCAGCATCCATAATCTGGGAACCTATAATCTGGCACTAGTCTCGTTTTTTTTTTTTTTTTTTTTTTTTTTTTTTTTTTTTTTTTTCCCTCCTCAAAGGGATCCGGAATCTCAAAATCCGGAACTTTGAACGCTGATTTTAATTGATGTATGGCTATCTTCATTTTTTTCTTCTTCAATAGATAGATTTTCACCGAATATTTTTCTTTGTTTCGTATTTCGGCCCTAACATGTCTTTGCCGATCACCATTACTGCCGCAAATATTTGAATCAATGCATTTTCTAATACCGAGATAAAAACAAAAGTAAATACGGCTTGGTTCGCTTATTACATTTAAATTAATTGCAGTCAAAGGTGCAGTGTAGCTGAATGAAGAATTCAAAGATAATGCGAGTGCTTTCATAGAACATTAATATGTATGAGTTTTTAAAACGAGACAGCATGTTTACGCATCATCGTAAACACGTGGCTTCGGCTCCTTCCGCTTCCAGACACATTGCCTTGTTTCTAGACATCCTGTCACCATGCGAAATCGTCAACTATCGCGGGAAGGAATTCGCCAGCAAGAGGGAAAGGATAGGGAATTGGTATGTTTCGACGTAATTAAGAAGCTGTGGAGAGAGTAAAATTGGGAATAATTCAGCTTGCAAAATAAAACTCTAGGGTACAAACTACGGAGAGATTTAATAAATTCGATTTTATATCTGAGAGTCAACTGATGAATGTGCATATGTTAATTAACCAATTAAATACTGAAAAAAAAATGAAACAAGTCGAATTAACCGATGTATTTAATGTAAATACAAAAGCTAATTAGATTCTAATAATAATTTAATACACTTATTTTAAATTAGTATTTAAATAAATTTCAGTTACTATTTGTGTTATAATTTATGAAAATGTTCCAAAATCAACGATCTTCTCTGCTTTATAGTTTTTAGTTTGAATTAAACACTAAATTACATTTGTTCCAGTGTAGGTTAGTATTATTATTATTATTATTATTTTTTGACGGTTTATATAGCGATCGTATGCATATTTTAAGACTACTTTTCATTGATAAATAATATACTGGTCAATAGCACGTGATCGACGATGGTTTTAATGGAAATTTTCAACACATCTGTAATTCGGAAAAATCGGTAATCCGGCACCGCGTCATTGCAGCCGATGCCGGATTATCGGTGCTGCACTGTAATTAAATAAGCAGTACAGTTGGAGGGGGAAAAATATCAGATGGGCCGCACCCTGAAAAAGTTTAACTTTTTTTTCGTATGAGCCGCGGCCCTTCTCCCGATTTTTACGGTAGTCGTGAGATTTGTACAAAAAGATAATAGGTGTCAAAGTGTTATGCACATTTTTCACCAATGTGACTGATTTTTTTTTTCTAAAAAGTTATCGATGTTTCATTAAATGAATGTCAGAAATTAAACTATCACTCCAGGCATTTGCAAAAACTAGGAAATGTGATAAAAATGCTCCAGCTGAAAAAAAGGTAAAAATTGTCGATTAAATAGCTAGCCATCTGTTGCTCAGTGTACATACAATATGTCTGCTGTTTGATATTTAAAAACTAGGTGTTATGAAATAAGCATTAATTTATTTTTATTTTTTTCTGTTACAGATTAATGTACAATGTCACAGCCTACCGCTAGAAGGAAGAGGAAAGAAAAGCCTAGTAGTAGTAATGACAATCCATCTGGCTCAAAAGTATACATTATAAAAATTGTTACTGACATAAATAATGACCTCAAGTTTAAATTAAAACCAAATGATGGAGCCATATGTTCAGTAGCTGAAGAGGTTGTTGAAATCCACCCACGTACTGCTAATAGTACAGAATCTATACCACAGACCAAACAGTTAAATATTGATTATGCTCTGGAAGCTGAAAAAAATAATGACCGAATTTCTGATGATGATGATATAGATCCTAGGAATGTTGATTCTCCTTTTATTAATGAAGATAATGACTTTTACGAAACAGAATCTAGGGATACCGAATCTATGTTTGCTAATGAACAAACTGAGTACTCAGGTGTTGATCCTTCAGTGTCAGATGTCTCTCAAGATGTTTCTTTTGTGGATTGTGATGCTAAGCTTCCACTTTCTCGGACATCTCAAAAAGGGAACAGAAAATCTGGCAATGGACAATCAGGGAAGGGCAAGAGGTTCTCAGGATGGATAGCCAATCGTCATAAACTGAAATTTCTACCAAAATGGCTAGAAGAGTTCCCTTTCATTGAGTATGATGAAGCTAGTAATTTGATGTTCTGCCGAGCTTGCAGAAAATATGTGAATGACTGGCGGAAAACATCGCCGTTTGTTGCTGGAACCGACAATTTCAGGGCATCGATGCTTCGATATCACCAGAGATCCTTGATGCATACGGAATGTCAAGAGCTGTACGATACCTTGACATCGGAGGATAATAATGCTTTGGAGAAAGATTTGTACAGAGATCAGTTATCTCATGTTTTCAAGTCTGTGTACTTTATTTTCAAGAACAAAATGCCGTACACTCATTATCCTCAACTCTGTGAGAGTCAGAAAAGAGAAGGCACAGACTTTTCAGTTTACTCATCGCACTTGAAGGTGGTTCCTTTAGTTGGTAAATTTATAGCCATGGCGTTTGAGAAAGAACTTGGTGAGAAAATTGCCGATGTCCCTGAATTTGCATTGATTATAGACGCCTCTTTTCGAAGAAATATCGAAAGCCATGATCTTGTATATATTAAATATATAGAAGGTTTTATAGTGCAGACTGTTTTTCTTGGTGTAATTGATTCCAGTGCAAAATTACATGATTCTGTCTATAATACTCTATGTGATTTATTTAAAAATTATGGAATTTCAAACTGGGTTGACAGAGTTGTGTATATAATGACAGACAAATCAGATACTCACATGTGGCGAGATGGTGTTATTAACCTCATTAAAAGCGCATCACCTCACAGAGAAATTTTTGAAGTGACGTATTTATCTCACAAAATTAAGTATTGTGCTAGTATTGTTCAGAATCACAAAATCACCTGCACATTTCATGCACTGCTCTGGAGCATGTATTGTTTTTATGAAAGAGTTGATAAAGGTAAAAAAAATCTGGTGAATATGAATAAAGAACTGGAAGAAATTATTGAATCCTATGGCTGCTTACCTAAAAACTCCTATACCACTCTCTATTATGAGGCCTTGCAAGCTGTCGAGGAAGATTATTCGCTCTTGGTTCGCCTGTTGGAAGCAGAGCAGTTGCTGTTGCATTTTGATTTTAAAGTTCGTAAGTCTGGTGCGAGAGTTCTTTCAGTTATAACCCGCAGCAGTTTCCTTTTAAAACTGGCTTTGTTCATTGACATATTTTCCTGCTTAAGTGATTTCGCGCTGAAATTGGGTAGCGACGAGATATTACCTTACGATGTTCATATCCTGCTGGACGAGGTATGCTCGGAAATTGAAAGAGCTGCAAATGGCGAAGGTTGCACCACTTTGGAAATTCAAGAAGAGTTGTCTTGCTCAGGCTCTCTTTTCAGAGGTATAGAGATAACGGAAGACATCACCCTTCCGAATCTTCTTCCGGAGATCAAGAAATTTGCCCAGGATGTGATTTCGTACTTGAAATCGATCGTCAATGACTGTTCCTTACTGGAGAAGAGTTTCATATTTAACGTGTGCATGTGGCCAGAAGACGACGAAATCGAAGGATTTGGGAATGCTGACTTTGTCGATATTTTCCAGAAATTCAGCGGCAAAGAGAAACACATATCACCTGCTCTCGCTGAATGGACTAGTTTCAAGTCGAGGGTACTCTCATTGTTTCCTTACGAAGTGAGACAAAATTCCAAATCTGTTCTTTTAAAAATGGTTTCAGAATTTGGGGAAGAATTTCCTATTGTTATGAGCGTATTGAACAAAATTTTACTGTTGGATTTTGAATGCAATGAGATCAAGAGGGGCTACCGTGAGATGTGCTTAAATAAATCATTTTCACGTTCCATGCTATCCCTTCAGTCATTGCAAACTTCTATGATGGTCTCTATGTATGGTCCACCACTCAGTGATTTTGACTATACACTGGCAATGGAACTCTTTTTGAATAGCAGGCATAGAAAATTTCGCAAAAAAATTATTGACCAGAAGCTAACATTGAATGAATTATTCTGATTTAATTCTCAAGATAAGGATATAATAATATTGTTGATTTTTGTATATTTTCATCATCATATTTCTTCAGTAAATAATGTAAAATTTCTTTGTGAGTCAGAAGTTTTGTTATTTTACAATTACTAATTAAGATATAATTGTGTAGATATCGACTGAATTTAGAACCTTTTTTTTTATGTATAAATTTGTTATTGTATTATTTTTCTCATATGTTTCACAGTTGCTGATAATGCAAACTATTTGCACATCAGATTGTTATGCATATATTCTTCATAGTACTGTATAAATAAAAGTATACTTAAATAAAATATCTGGTGGATATTAGTTTTTTCTCTGGGACTTAAGCTACAGAGAGAAAAAAAAAAAAAGTCTTAGCAAAGAAGTGAAAATGGAGAAAAAAAAATTACGCTAAAATGGCAAATTATGCCTAAAAGCTAATATTAACTGCCTTTCACCCCTCCTTCCCTCTTCTTTCTAAACAGTTCAAAAGTTCACTAACACCATACATATTTGATACAAATAACTTGGTTCTTATATTTTGTTTCAATTTTTATATTCTTATATTTTGTTTCAATGCTTGATCTGTATTTCATAATTCATTATTTGCCAGAATTCCATGTCATGTTTTTCGTGACATACAGGTCTATAATCAAACATAAGCTAGGATTGTACAGAGCTAAAAAGTCTGGGGAAATTGATTTTAATCAAGGATATGTCACTGGATTTCGGGATTTTATGTATAAATGGATGTACATCCAGTTGCTGATGTCATACTAATAATAATATTATTCTTTGTATTATTCTATTCTTCTTCTACGTGCATTGAAGTTTATGAGACACCCTATATACATTGTGACCAAATTTTAGGCATTAGTATACATAATATGCATAGCAGTGTGGTTTCAAAAATGTTTTCAAACGTTATTTAATAATTTGCTCCACAAAAGCTGTTAAAGTGTTTGTGAAATTTCCTACCATGCTTGCTATTTTTTCCCCATTAAAAAAAAAAAAAAAATACTGAATTGTGTTTGATCAGTATTAATGCTATGAATGCTATGTTTGTCAGAAAGTTACACCGTTTGTTGTAAAATTTGATAAAATTTCCCTAACATTTCGAGATTTTTGGGAGTGATCTGTGTATGAAAATGTTTTCGATACTAAATGCAATGTTATTGCATTGTTATTTTGAATCCTTATTATGCATTCTACCTCTCCTTAAAGTTTTTTTAAATTTTTTTTTGAGGGGAGGGTGGGGGGAGATACCCTACATATAATAATTTTCAAGAGAAGAAAAAAAGTTGAAACCAGTGATGATTCTAGGAGCCATTACTACAGGTAACATTATTCTTTGTACACTTAATTGAAACAAGATTTTTTTTATAAATTAGCTTTTTATAATTTTTTTAATTTTTATATATTGAGATTTTTTTATAAATTAAATATTTTTTATTAATATTATTTTTTATAAATTTAGAAAATTATTATATGTAGGGTATAAAAAAAATGTACTTTGTTTTAGTGTAACATATTGCCTTCTTTTTCATTTTGTTTGCGTCAAATAAGCTTTTTGGGAAATCACATGGGTTGAAACATAAGCAAGGGTCAGAGTTGTCCTCATATTCCTAAAACTTGTAATTTTTAACAAAATGTCCTTCTTTTTTATGGCTTTCCTAAAATTTTACATTAAAATGTAACATGTTTTAAAAATGCCAGGAAATATATATATATATAGTTTACAAATTTGCTTTTTAAAAATTCTGCACTGAACTGGATATAGTTGATAAACAATTTTTTCCTTTCTGGGAGAAGTTATGACAGTTAAAAGTCACAACTTCTCAATTAAATTTTTGGTTCATTTTATTTTTCCTACCTTTTAATTTAAATTTTCACCATTATTACAACTGCACAAACTTGGGTTTCTTCTTGTAAAACTGAAAGAAACCAACTTGAAAGCAAAACAGTCTCAAAATTAAAACACAATAACTACAGTAAAACGCCAATTATCCGAACCCATTGGCACCGGACCCCATTCAGATAATTAGATTTTTTCAAAAAATGTGTCTAGTGTGTATTTTAATTAATTACTGTGTGTATATATGTTGAAAATAGGATGGAAAAAAAAGCTTTTTTTAAAAAAAGGTAACACATTTACATGTTAAGCTTGCTTACAAGTGCTGTACATTAGTACAGTATCTACATACTATACTGTAAATGAAAGTCATTGCTCTGTGCCTACAATAGCTTCACAGAGAAAAGGACAGTAGCGCATCCAGACAGAATCATTATTTTGCGAATCGCAGTACGCTTTCGTCTTAATTTTTTTTTTTCTGAAATCGACTCGGATAATCAGTAATTCAGATAGTCTGAGTTCGTATAATTGGAGTTCTGTACATAAAATTAAATAATTAAAGCTTAATATCAATTCTAAAATTAATAGCTTTTTTTTTTTTTTTTTTTTTTTTAAGCAATCTTCAGATTTGCAAAGGTGATGATTCCTGCGAATATATATATATATATATTTTTTTTTTTTTTCAATGTGCAGGCACTTGGCAGTTAGCTATTCTCCACAACTGCACAAAGGTATTGTGGCCTTTTTATTATGGGAGCATCCTGTGGGTGGCCAGTGTTACCCCCTATGAAAGTATGGACAAGTTAACAGCCATGGTTCATAAGCCACTATACCCCTGGGCAGCCAAATAAAAAGTACAGAAAGAATTTTTATTTTATTTTCTTGTCAGTTTTGATGTGGGGGAGAGAATTAATTCTTCATTCTTAATATAAAAATTCATTAGCTTTAAAGACTATTTTGCAATATATTAAATTAATATTTGTAGTAAAAAATAGCCTTTTTACAGTTTAATCTTATTTAATTTAAAGTCATCTGAAAAACCATCTTTGTGAAACAGAGTAATTTCACTGTAAGGTTTGTTTCTCGGCCAGACAAATATTACTTTCCGAGACAATTTTTGAGAGCACTTAGGAATCAAAGGTGCGAATTAAGCTAAATTTGCAGTTTGTGGTTGCCCAACCTAAAATTCTTGGGTTAAGTAAGGAAATAATGCCATCACTTTAGAGAACCAATCAGAGAAAGGGTAACACCCTTTGCTCCTTGCAACAAGTTGAGATACTAGGGGTATGTAGGTCAGGAGTGAGAAATTTGTGAGGACCTTCGAAATAGTAACTACCTAGAAAACATACAAGGAGTGTGTCGGTAGGTCGCCGGTCCTTCAACAAAATATGAAAAATATTAAAGATTCAGATTAACCTCGACGAGATTCAACTGCAATTTGTTCATGGAGAAGTGTAATCATCACCAAGAGAGGTGGCGAACTTTCCTTACATATATATATTTATAGCAGCATGTTTATCTCAGTGCTGTTTTGATAACCTGTAATTTCATTTATATAATTTTGATAGTTTGAGTTTATAAAATAAAATATTGTTTCAAGTTGCATTTTGAATGTCCTAAAATTTTGAAAAAAAAAATGGTGGCTTAATTTGTTCACTTTTTAACTCCTACCCTTCATAAGTTTGGTACTTATTGGTTTTCAATTCAAAACTTACCTTAAATTGAGTAAAAAAGGAAAAGGGAATTAAATATTGTACCATCGACTGCCAGAATAATCAATGCATAGGTATTCGCATTCATATTCTGTCAATCAAGCACCCAGGTGGTGTGGTGGCTAACAAAGTATTCTATAACACCTTGTGCCTGTGTTAATTCCTTTCTTGGGCTTGAGTGTGTTAACTTGTCCCTGTCATAGGAAGGGAACCACCTGCTAGGTACCCCCATTATGAAATGACCAATGCTTTGGACCACTCATGTTGCCAATATTTCCTGCCCTAAAAAAAAAAAAAAAAATTGACAATCAAAAAACACTGCAGCTGGTGAAGTTAAATATGACAGTGACTGTCATTATAAGGAAATATGGTTATGAATACTGGTGACTTGAGTAATTGTTATTGGGCACTTAATCACTTAGATTGGGGGGGGGGAAGTTACTGACAAAAGTTATAATACTTAGATACCATGAAATATTTGAGTTTATTATATATAAGATGGTGCAGTTGTAAAACTTTAAGTGGACATCATAAAAATCTCGCATGAAAACCGCCAGATTTAACTGTGTAACTAGAAGTGTATTACGTATGAATAAATTAAAGTGACACACAAATTTTAATTTTTTATTAAAGCACTATTCACAGAATCAACTGTTTCGGTAAAAGCTATAATTACAAAGCATTGATGAAATAAGTTATATTTAGTGGCAGCATGCTTTATCCAAAATGTAAAGTAAATATGTACAAAATATTAACATTAATTGCTTTATCACAACACAAAAAATTAAAAAGTGTCTGTGTATAAAAATATTTCCTAAATGCATACATTTTATAAACAATGCACACCAAACATTCATTGTATGGCACAATAAAATTTTATACAATTTTTTTTTCATGAAAAACTACACCTTTTCCTGATGTACAAGTGGTTATAATTAAACTTCTATAAATAATATTCTGTAGCTGAAATGGGTGAACAGATTGCTACTATTTTGGCATAGGGACTGTACACAAAATGAGCTCAAGGGAGATTAAAAAAAGTTTAGTTCTAAAAATACCCACTAGGTGGTGCTGTATACAGGAATTCAGCATAAAAATGACTCTGTTAATAATTGTTCATTTATCGAATAAATGTTGAACTTTTTTTTTTTTTAATTCCTTGAATACATGTATAATGTATGTATACAAAATTTGGTTACAATCAATTTGGTTAAACCACTTTAGCTGTAGAACCCTGTTTACAGTAGAAGTTTAACTATCACCACCGTGTGTATATAAAATTATGTATAAAAAATTGACATCGTCTTGATACAAAGCTCTATTAAGTAAGGATCATTAGAATTCATTCTAGAACTTTTTTCACGTGTAAAATCTAATTGTACATTTTTAAAGCAATGTAAAGCAAATTAAAAAATTTAACATCTTTGGTGTTAGTTCATGTACATACTTTAAAAATATGTTTTTTATTTCAATAAATAATTTTATTTTTATTCTTCGAGATAAAATTTGCTATAAGAGGAGGTCATCTAATAAGAAAAACAGAAACCCTGTTTTCCAAGAATTTGACATCAGATGAGAAACAAGATGACATTGTTATTAGCATATAAATGAAATCAATATTTAGCTTTGGCTTAAGTTGCTTGCCCACATAATTGCAAAGGTGCCATGGAGGAGATTCCCCATATGCCCAGCATTTGCAAATTATGTGCAACACTAAGTCAATTGAGGCATTTAACAGCCACTGCAGTTAAAGCAACACTGGGCACAAAAAAGCAATCTTTGCTATAATGACTTAAAACAACTGAGGGAGAATATAATAATTGCCAATTTAAGCGAAAAGTGACACATGAGTTTATAAAACTTTGTCCGTCAACTTTTTAAATTACTAGTAAAACAGTTTAAATTCTAAAACTTTTGTAATAAATGTTTCATATTTAAATGCTTTATGTAATATGTTTATACAGGGTATCCCGAAAAGGTGGTAACAGGCTTTAATTCTTTATCTATTAGAGATAAGTGAGTAGTGTAAATGGAAAAAATGTTTAAAATAAGGTTGTAAATAAGACTCTGTTAAGAAGAAATTCATCTCATTAATTTTCAAAAAGTTACACTTTTAAATTTGTATATGACCCCCGTATAAAACAATTCCCAATTAGTAAAATGTGCCTCATATACTAATGAGATACATACAAAATTTGAGAATTATACCTTAAAAAGTGCCAGAGATGTGAAGATAAATATAACGCTGAGTTAAACCACTTTTCAATGGCTCTCGAAGTAAAAAATTCACGTCGAATGATCGCATTTCAAGGGCCATACAGAAATTACGAAAGAAATTTTTTTTTTTTTTTTCCCAGCAATAAACTTTTACATTAAAAATCATGTGTTGTCCCGATCATCTTCCTTTAAAGATATCTCTTCGATGTTGTATGATGAAAGGCTCAAATTTGGTACATCACCTCATGAGTGTATGGGGCACATTTTATTAATTGGGAATGTTTTTGTACGGGGGGGCGGTTGTATACAAATTTAAAAAGTGTAACTTTCTATAAATCAACGAGAGGAGTTTTTTTCTTGATAGTTTTATTTCTGACCTTATTTTGAACATTTTTTTAATTTACACTGCCTACTTATCTGTAATAGATAAAGAATTAATGCCCATTACCACCTTTTTGGAACCCCCTGTACATATAAAGAAGAAATTTTCTGTATAGCAATGTGCTGGAAATAAAACGTACCATGTGGTTTCAGCATGATGGGGCTCCACTCACTTTCCAAAATAAAGTGCATAATTACTTCAGAATATACAGCTTTTTGACTACACTTTATTTCAAAACCCCCATTGAAAAATGCAAGTGGAAAACAGGGAATGCGGATGTAATTATGCATATTATTGTGGGAATGGGTGGAGTCCCATCTTGCTGAAAACACTTGGTACTTTTCGTTTATGACTCTACATTGCTATAAACATAAATGCTTCTTTATAGAAGTTACTTACTCTTAAAATTTGGCTCAAGAGTTCGAGAATACCTTGTATATAAATATAAGATTCTCAGAAATTATATTTTGAAGCATTGTTATCCGATTTTCCTGAAAAATCAATTAATTTAAATTATGGGTCCGAAGTGTGATTGATAAAATCTTCTGGGTTTGGTCCTTCGAAATTTGTCCCAGGTTCATTTCTCCAGCCTAAGCACTTTTAATATTGTTGCAAAAGGACGTTTGTATCTAAAAAAGTGTCGTAAATTTGATCAGTCTTAAAATATATAGCTCGGTTGTTAGCTATATGCTATGTACATGTTGATGCTTGTTACAAAAGTATACAGAGCCCTCTGGCAGTTATGCTGTTCATTAAAAATTACACGTTAGTAGAGGATGTTATTGCTTTTCCACTTTTGTTATCCTCTGTTCTACCAAGCTCAAGAGTTTGTCGGAATACTGCTGCAGGAGCATCATTGCTGCTTGGGGATCGGCTTGAGGGTCGCTGGTGGGTGTCCTCGGGCCAAAAGCTGTCGGCTGCAAGTTTTGTTGCGCTTGCCAGACGCCTTGTGCTAGCGTCGTCGTCATTGATGTTTTCTCTGATGTGCTGAGTTGTGGATCCACTGTCACCTGAAACAAAATGAAAATACTGCAGTTTGAGAAAAGTTATTTGATTTCCGAGCATAAATAAAAGGAAACTAATTATGTAAGAGATTCGAAAAATTTTTGTAGGATATATCTTCCCAGGCAGGGCCACATTTCTAATTAGAATGAAGTAGGCCGCGGTCTAGAGTAGCAGAATTTTAAGGGTGGTACTACTGTTGGTGGTGGGATATAAGGTGGTGGTACTATTTCTTAAAACCTTCAGGCCTGGCTTCCTAATATTAGAACACATCTTTGCATTATATTCTTCATTTTTCAAAAATTTTTACACCAAAACCGAATGCCCTACTAATAATACATGCAAGAATAGCAGGACGTTATCTTTTTTGCTCTGTAGATGGCAGAAAATCTCCAGCAGAGAAGATAATTGACGTGTCAAGCCATTTGAAACCAAAAATTAAATGCATCTTTATGAATATGATTGAATCCATGCATGCAATCAAAATGCATGAGAAGTGTGAAGTATTTTCGTGTTTTCACGTTCGAAGAAATTGTTTCAAAGGGTTTCATACGAAATAACTGTAAAATATTTTTCTCATTTTGCTCAATTATACCCTCATGTTCTATTATTAGAACATTTAAAAATTAGTATGGTAATTGGCTGAGTGCTATAATATTCCATATTTAAGAGACTTACATATTGCGCAACACATCTAACCACTCAATTGATTTTTTATCTGGTCTATTCAAAATTCAAAGCCGAAGGGGAGGGGTTAAATCACAGGCGGAATGTAGGTGATGCAGACCTCTTTATTTTCATTAGTCTTATTATTCAACAGGAATTTGATTGGTTCCAAGAATTTACAAGCGAATTTTTAGAACCAAGCAAACGAGTCCGAAAATAAATGTTCTAAACACCAACAACACGGAGGCAACAGTCTAATAGTGGCTACTAGCGCACGAGGAACATCCCAAACAAGGCAAGGCGGGAATTGTTGAGATCACTGAAGAGGTCCTACCATGATGTTATCAGAGAGTATCAGCAACGGATAGTTCTCACTCACGGGTAGTCAAATTTCTCAGATAAATAGCACAGATCCTAGATTGGGTGCTACCACGAATAGTGGAATGTAAAATAAGTGAGAATTTTTATACCTTGTGGCAGAACTAGGACCGAACAACCCATCACAAGACACTGCTTCCTCCTCTTTTTCTACCATTTCTCAAACGAGGGCATTATCTTCAGAATTTCCGAGGGGTTGGGAAACATCGATCAAGGAAGGGGATGTGATTTTGAAATGGAGGGAAAAGTCAAGGCTGACAAGGAAAGAGGGACTTTTTTGTGGGTGCGCTTAACACTCCATTAATTAACACAATAAAAAACCCATTCATCTGCTAGTCCCCGATATCGGAAAGATCTTTCGCCTGCGTTTACCTTGTCGGGGGGAAAAAGTGGCATTTCCGATATTGATTCCGACAGCTTCGTGGTAGCACAGAGAAAGGCTCTTTTGGAAAATGACGTCATTGATTTATCCTCTATGGAAAGCTTTCCAAATGAGCAGCCATCGTATAAAAGGACCGTATAAAGATTCTCCTAATCTCGATTTTGAGTAATAAAATAACTGAGTTTTATAAACAATGGGCTTGTGCTCGAGAATTTCACCAATAAATTTAATTGAATTTCTAAACTATCCGTTTTAATCGAATGCTTTTTGTGAAAGATCCGCTAACTTTCGATAAACCATGGTGAAAAAGTTCGCTTTTACTTTAACATTTGTTCGAAAGTGATTTACTAACAAGTGCACGAAGACGATATTTGCAACCCTACATTGCTTTGATACTCTGATTAATCTTTCAGTAAACTACTTCCTGCCGTATCTTCCCACATGTCGCTATAGCAAACCTAAAGTAACCCCCTCATCCTATGCTTTTCTCCTTACTGAAAATGTGTGTGTGTGTGGTGGGGGGGGGGTGAAACTGTTGGCGATCTCTGGTATGTAACCCTTCCTGCAGAAGTTTAGACTTGAATTTGGGATTACCCTGTATACTAAGATAAGAAGCTGGCTTATTAAAATGTATCTTGTGAAAAAAGACAGCAGATATTTCCTTACCCTTTGGAATAATTGCACTGCAAAAGCTGTAACTTTCTTCAGATCATCTGACACTTTCTCACAAAGCTCCTTGGTTACTAAAAAGAAATTTTGTCCAGTATTAGTTTTCACACAGTTTAACGATTTTTAAGATAAACATAATCATGCTTCACCGAATACATCAAGAATTTCTATGATCTTTCTTTAGCACTACTATCCTAGTCATAGCAGCCAACCTTCCTGATTTCTACGGGAGATTTCTTACCACACATTTTTACCTATTATTTCGTTCTTGAAATCAAGCCAAAAATTTAATGTAAAATAAAGCTGTAGAAAATTTGTGGTGAAAAATCTCTGCAAAGAAATCAGGAAGGTTGGCAGCTATGATTCTAGACTAGCAATCAAAGCCCGTTGTGGAGGCAACAACTGGCGCTAGAAAAAACATTCGATAAAAATGTGTCTACACTCAATATATGTAATCTTCGTCCACTTAAAATAAAGAACCTCATATTCAATTTTTATTATATACAGAAATCGGGGAATTGCATTTTCCTTTACAAACGTGCGAAAACTTTTCATTTCACTGGGAACATCCCCTTTTATATCAATGTTTCGTGCACAGGAAATCATTTTATTCGTGAAAAAAAGTTAAACTGGATAATCTAGAAAAACTATTTTAAACGGACTGGAATCGCAATTTTCCTTTCAAAGCCTGATAACCGTGACTTCAATATGACATCATTATCACTCAGCGACACCTAATTTTGTCACGCAAATGATTAACTTTTTTTACTCTCGGAAATGACATGGACCTGAAAATAGGAAGAAAGCGCTTGAAAATTAGGGAACGGGTGGATTTTTAGATTTTTAGAGTAGAACAGATTATTTTCTTTGATTTTATACATAATTATGAAAAATTTCAAGCGGATCTACAAAAGATATAAATTGTAGCACTATTTATGATACAGACACTGTTTTTGATGCAGAGCTTTATGTTGTAATCCTCAATAACCTATATCGATTTTATTTCATTTGAACTAGCCGAATATCGCTAAAGTGCTCTTTAAAGAATGACTGCCTATAAAATGCAAAGTATTGGAATTCTTTCGGGCACCTCTGCAGAACAACCATGAATGCTACATACGTCATCTTCAATGGGGTATATGGTACAGTGCATAGGAATAATATATATAAATTTTGTAGCAATGCAAGCATGTTTACGGCAATTGAAGCACAGACTGAGAAACCGAAATTATAAACACTTTTCAACGTTGTTGGAAAGGGTTAAAAAAAACTTCGAGGAGAGTCCATGCTCCTTGTTTCTGGCTACGATAATGGGTTTAAATGTTTAGTATCTCAAGGTTGGATTATTTATCGAATTTATCCAAAATTAAGAAGAAATAGACTTTTCTTATAAAGAATTTTGAGCTGTATCATCTTCAAATAAGAAAAACAATCTATTTTTTAAAACCTACTCAGACCAATTCCTAAAAAAATCAATGCAAAATTCTTTTTCATATCAAAAGGAGCAATCATTTTCTTCTTTCTCCTTTTTGATTCGTTTAGAATGAGTAGCAAGCATTAAAGTACTCCAGTTTCATTTTGATGTTCTTTGTTAGTACTCATATTAACTTCAGTACAGAACTAATGCAAAAAGAAAAAAGAAAACCTACGTATAGAATTTTACAGCAAATAAATCTTAAAAAGCAGACAGCTGTTTCTACTTTAACAAAAGGACTCATCATCAGTGTAATTTTTATTTGGCTTTAAACTGTGGCTTTGGCTTTTGGCTGTGTTTTATCCTTTATTACGTATGCAATTTTACGGGTGGGTTTTCTTGTTTATTTTTGCAACATTGTGTAAAAGTTTACTGGAATACTACTTATAAAACTGCTGCCTTACGTGGTGTTGTGTTTAAGTCCAAATAGTTGCTGGCTACAACTGATGTGCCATCTCTAACTGGCAGATCATTGGGACTAGCTTCTAACTCGTCCATGTACTGTTCTCGACTTGTATCTTTACCCAGTTTCAACTGACTCAAGAGAGTGCTCTTTGAAGACGACAGGGATTCCGTCTCCCCGTTTGTATCAGTGTGTGGCACGTCGTCGGGCAGCTTCCTCAGGTCCCAGTCGCTCTTCGACTTGGCGGGCTCCCTCTCCGATTTGTGCCTCTGTCTCTTGCTGGAGCCTTCCGCAGCCGGGCCCCTCCCCAGGGAATCGGTGAAAGCCTTCATCCTCCTGGCCACGATGCCGCGGGGCACCATCGCGTTGGAACGGGACTCTGTCGGTGACGCCTCCGAAGAGGAAGAGTCAGAGTAGTTTAGCCTGCGGTTCATCCCTACTAGAGACAGCCGCCTGTTGCCGCCCACCTGGGTCCTGCAAGAGGTGTTGATCGTCAGGCTGGACATGGATTTGTTGAGCGGCAGGGCGGCTTGGCTGGGTTCCGAACGGACGGACGGAGTTTTTGGCGAAGGCGTCGGACTTGGCGACACGAGGGATGTGGTGCTGGCACTTTGCTTGAGGTTTCGAGCCTGGTAGGAAGTCTTTTGGATACTCTGATCAGGCTCTTTTTTGTTAGGCATATCGTCGAAGCGTATACTTTTTGCGTGTTCCCATAAAGGTGCACTTTGTCCTCCTAAAAAGCGAAAAAAAAAAATGTGTTATCAGGATTGGTTACAAATTATAGAAAATATAAGAGTTAATGTTTTTAAAATCATCATTTCTGCTGGTGCGTATGTTGTTGTTATCTAACGTACCTTTTCTTTGGATGCAAGGAGATTAAACTAATGGAGTTACCCTTGTTTCACACTTTTAAAACAAGATACACTACTCCTTAGTCTCCCACTACAAATTTCCCAATAGGAAAGCATGTAAATTTTCATTTGCAGAAGTATATTATAGGAAAGTTTTGTCTAATTTTCCCTGGTTGTGCATACGCTGCATTTAAAGCTAAAATTTTAGGCGTAACTTTCATGTCGATTCTATGATATATTGAATCATTATTTTAAAAATAATTAATTATCAGTTTTTTCAAAGTGCTTTTATGTTTTAGGAGGATAAAGAGTTGCCAGAATATGCAATCTCTATGTTAGATATCTGTGAGGTGTCCACGCCCACTTATCTTCCCAAATGGCTTCATTATCCTAGCACTATGTAGCGGCAGGTTGGCGTCTCCACTCTGAGATGTCTATCAAGAACCCAGGGGGGTGGTCCAGGGCCTCCGGACCCTCCCCCGACATTTTGGTTAACAAAATAATAAGATCAAGTCTTTTTGTGAAAAATTTTGCCTTTTTCACCATTTGGATCCCCACCGAAAGTTTTTTACGGGTACGGCCCTGATGTCTATGAGAGCCACGCCCACTTATCGTCTCAAATGGTTTCATTTTCCCTGCACTAACAGTGGCACGCTGGCACCTCCATTACTGTAATTTCCTTTTTTGGATGATGCATAAGATAAGAATTGTATAAAATGCCCGGATATTTCTCCCCGCAATATTTCACAAGTGATCTTTTTGTGTGCAGCACTCTACATATATTCAAATATTCTTCACAAACATTGAGACTTTTTGATGCACAAAATAAGACCCAAAGTATACTCATTTCAGAACTTGTTAATTCTTATTCCATCAAACGGAACTGATTGATGTTTTTTTTAAGATTATTATTTTTTTTTTATAACGCGCTTTTATTTTTACTTTCATCTAACCTGCATGTATGTGGGAATGCAGGCGCGTAGCCCGGGGGGTGACTGATGGGGCTGCAGCCACTCCCGAGATGAGTAAACGTAAGATATGGAAAACATTACGTATTCGTGGATAAACTTGAAAGTTCCCCTTGATACCCCCATTTTATATTTTAAAGTTCCCCTCTAGAAATTTGAGGTTCAGCCACGGATTTAAGCCAAATTTAACTTTTTTTCTATTGCATACTTTTACAAATGCAAAGATTTTAAGCTCGATTTATGATTTATAAAAATGTTCTTTGTTTCTTTTCTTTAATTTATTTTCATATGCGAATATTTTTAGGCAAAATAAAGGGGCATCCCCCTCCCCCCAAAATAAAAAAAAACATATATGAATTTTTGTAAGTTATACTGCTTTACTGTGTTTGAATTCTCAACCATCCCCGAAAAAAATTCCTGGCTACGCTACTATGGGAATATAAATAATCTTGTAATCCAATTTTCGCCCACTTCCAGACATCCGATTAACTTAAAATTTTGCAGAAATATAATGAATACATGACAATACAACCGTTTTCAAAAGCCGATGTACGCAGCATTTATAGTTCTTTTACCAGAGTACTATAAAAAGAATTCCATTGCATTACGCTCTATTAGGAGTCATTCTTTAAAGCGTATTTTAAATATCCACCTTTCAAATAAAATAAGATTGATATATATTATTAAGAACTACCAAATAAGGTCCTTTATCGGAAATAGTGTATGGAGCATTTAAGGCTAATTCTCATATAATGTTGAATTTTATGTCCATGGCTAAAAAATATCAATGAAGCGTGTCAGTCATAGATGTTTAAATTCTCTTTTTCAATAATTCTACGCTAGGGCATTAGTTTAAATACTAAAAAAAAGTAAAATTTCTATATTTTAGAAAAATTTAAAGATGTAAATGTCATTATAAAGATTTATCCCAAACTTCAAACTTTATTATTTGAATATTTGTTTTAAAGAATTGAAAATCTTTAAAACAAGCACGAACAATTTATCTATTTTCAATATATGTGGAACTTTGAAATTAGTCCCTAGAGGTAACTGTCATTACCAAGGTGTGTCATATTTTTTTCGATAGTTGTCCAATAAAAGGCGTTGCTATTGCTGCTAAACTGTTAAAAGAACAGGACCATATGTCTTTACAAGCAGACTACGCCTGTTTAAGTAACTAAACATAATTTTATTTTGCTGTTTTTCCCAAATTTATCGTGAGTGTATTTATTATGTGTCATTATCAAGCTCATTATTACTGAAATACGTAATTAATAAATTTAATTTTGTTGTAGGATTTATAAAGAGTGTGACTGCATTCAAAGTAAATATTGCATTGGATTTTAATTGCTATAATTTATCTCAAATACGTTTAACTTAAAAATTGTCCTTACCAAGGCCCTCTGAAAACATGAAAAGGACTTTTAAGGGCAGATTTTTAAAGTAAGGGATGGTTTTAGACTAAAAAAGAAAAAGCATATTACTATTCCTCGGTTGATATTGTGAGCATTTTATTACAGCGACTAATTCAAGGTTGCATAATTAAGTTATTATTATGTTCATAAATATCATTTACCATGTCTGTCATTACAATGCTTCAGTGAAAATTTGAATACCAGTAACGTAGCCAAAATTTTCTCTCAGTGTGGAAATTCAAAAAGACTTTTTTTTTTTTTTTTTTTTTTTTTTAAAGAAGAAAATCCTTCTTTTCTTTTGTGTCTCTCACTCTACTTTCAGGAAATCTGGACCTCCTAAACCCCGTTCCTTGGCCACCCCACTGCACGCTTAAATCTATTGATTAAAACTAACACTCCTTTATTGATTAAATTTCTTATCGGCTGATTTAAATCCTTTTACGTTAAAAAATACTCATTAAAGACAATAATTTGTTATCTCCTCAATTCGCCTCAATCCTCCCGATTTGCTAGATCCTACTTAGCTCAATTTTCACAAAAATATTGTCTATTTGAGTATTCTGTCTTTCTCCCCCACGACCCATATCCTATTACTATCACGTGACCCACGCTGTTCAACGGCTAACGGTTCATAGTCGGGCATAGTAGTGTGTGTATTCGCTGTTGATAATTTTATGTTATATCCGAATCAGTGGCGGCCCGTGGTCAAAATTGTTAGTGCAGCCGGAAACATATGAGCCCCCCCCCCCTTTCCTCCGGACAGGATTGGAAAGTCTTTGTTACTGAATTCGAAATCTGGCGGATTAAGCCCTCGCCGAGGAAAAAAAAAAAAAAAAAGAAATTACATAAAAAATGTAAGAGATCCTATTTTACTTATATAAAATGGACATAAATTTCAACCAGCCGCTCTTATCCTCAAAATTGCATTAATCCGTGTCTGATTCGAAGTTTCCTTAGAATTTTCTTTTGTAACGATAACTTGAGACAAAAAAAAAAAAAAAAAAGAAAAGAAAACTTACTTATTTTTTATAAGTCAAATCAATCCTCCTTTCTTTTAAACTTGCGAATCGGTCAGTGATGCTCTCATAAAAAGGCGTTGTTTTAATTCAGATATCCATAATTTTAAAAGATCTTTAAAATTTCCCATGTTTAAAGAATTTTCTCGCTCGCCATGTCCTCTAAATGCCAGTTCTTGCTTACTTAAAAACAATACTGCTTTGATGGGTAATTGTCCATTCATAAGCGTCTATTCAGGCTTACCTTCTTGATAAATTCAGCAATATAAAGTCGAGAGTTTTCCAAACATATATTCTCCTTACCCCCTCCCTCACTTCTCGTCAGAGCCAATCAGTTAGTCGAGTTCTCAAGTTCAGCCGCCGTTAAAAAGTCTTCCATCGGCTGTATCAGCTGCATACTCCCTATGCCGGAGAGGCTGCTTACGTAGCCGTTGTCATGGCAACGGTGCTGCCAATTTTCTTTTCAGCGCTCTGGGCTGAACCAAAGATTTTCCCAATTGAATTGCGGGAAGATTAAAGTGCTTTTTTTCTGAATGAGCGATCCGGCCACAATACGTTTTTTTTTTTTTTGTTTTGTTTTTTTCGGAGATTTTTTTAATTTACCGTAGGAATTCCACAATTCTAATCTTAATTTAGGAAAATTAGTAGAATAAATTATTTTAAAGTATGTGCCGATAATTTCAAGTGCAGCCCGGCGATTGGATTGTAAAAAGCTGTTGTAAAACAAATGAAGTTATGATATCTCCACCCAAAGTGAGTAAGTAGTATTTTACCTTTTTCATGTCAATAAATTGGATCGCTGCTTTAATTAAATCTCACAGCTGGTTTAACCATGATTGCATTTCTGTATTCTGACTGTACTGTGAATTCGTTTTATAACTAGAGACAATAGTGAAATTATATTCTATTTATTAAAAAAATACTTTTTTTATAGTGTATTAAGATATATGTAATGCATTTGCCTTGATTTAAAATTTATTTTCTCGGGCTTATAATCATAGATTACAGCTCTGATAATAAAAAATGAAGAAAACGAACAATTCAATATATTAATCAAAAACAGCAAATTTTAATAAAACACCCTTTTTCTAGCTTAAAATAATAATCTTAATTGAGTACAGATATGTTAATTAAAAAAGGGCTGATTTTGCAAAACGCTCATTCTATAGCGTATATAATAATCATAATTGAGTACAGTTATATTTATCAAAAACGGACAGACACTCCTCATTTTTGATTATTATTTAGCCTAAATGGAGCTGTTGTAGAATGCTCAAAAATTGAGAATTTTTCGCTCCATTTATTTTTGTCGATTAATGGAGCAAATTTTACTCAATCGGGAGAATGGCTGTTTAAAGTGGAAAATTGAGTAAAAATATACTCCGTTTGATTATTATTTTACTCAATAGATTTAAGCGTGTGATTAAAGATATAATTAAGGCAAACTATTTATGCAGGTAATTTTCTTCATAATACCAGACATAGATAACTCTTTTACATAAAGAAATTGGGAATTGAAACACATTTTTTGAAAGTGTCTTTTCTTAAATCAAAATTGCGCATTTTCTGAGAACGACCCTATATAGTTTATTTATAGAGAACTCAAGAGAGTTTCAATGAATTACAGTCTATGGCAGTTAAGAGCCATTAACCCATTTCAAGTGCGGCATAATCTAGACGTTTATAATGGAGGGAAGTAACATTTAAAATTGTTCTATAGGGTTTGCAAAATTAGATTAGTAGTGATGTAGCGTTTTGATGTTATTCCCAAAATTTCGCGAGTTAGACGAGAGCAATGCAGCAATTTTTAACATCTCCCTTCAACTTTGTTTTAAAAATAAAAAAATAAAAATAAATTACACTCAAGAGAAAAGAAACAAACTAAGGAAACACGATTTTATAGCAATAAGAGAAATAAATTCAGAAACACCAGAACTTCGAAAACTGAAGTGAGGCCTGCACATGATTCGGGTGGGTGGAGCCACTTTTTCAAGAAAATAGAAATTTAGGGATCTGTAGCGAAGAAGAATTTATATTTCTTCTGAACAGGGCAACCGATATGCTTCACTGTAAGCTTTTTCGGAAATTATCAGAATGGGCCAATTTTTAGTAAATTTTACTGACTGCATCTTGAACGGTATTTAAGGAATTAACGTTTAAAAATGTTGGCAAATATTTCATTTTACATTTTTTCAAACATTCATTGCTTGTAACTTGCCATCAATTCAAGGTATTCTAATACAACTGATGTCGCTTGAAAGGATTTGTTCTGCCTTTTCTAAATATGAAGTTACTTTTTGTCTAGCTTGTTTAGAAACTTCAGAAACGGGGCATTTGCTAAGTTTTTGAACTTTTCTATTCTATCCGTAATAATGAAAAAACAGTCGGAAATAGACCAGGGGTTCTATGCTGGTTTGTGCTCCACACAAGCTGTATCACCCCATAAATATTATACAAGAATTCTGAATCACCCTGTATAGATGCAGGGCCTAACTATAACACGTTTGTGCCCAGGAACATTTCAAATTTTCTGCCCTTATATATAGATGGTTCAATTTTTGTGCCCCTATATATCAATCTAAACTCATTTTTCTGGCCTATTTTTGGATGTGCGCCCAGGGCATGTGCCCCGAGTGCCTGTGCGATAATCAGGGCCTCAATAGATGATCTACTGTATTCGTTTTTACTTTGTGAGCAGTAATGCTAGTAGTAGTTATTATTTAGGACACGCCTCTTTGTGAGCTATTACTATAGAGTATTTTCACGTGACGTCACTGAATTTTTTTTAAGTCAACTCGGTTATTTAGGGATACAAAGCCACGTTTCCGGCCGACGACCATTCTCGAATGAACGAATGTTTGACCAAAAAAAAAGGTTGGTTGCTAAGGTGTAACGTAGTGATAATGACGTAGGAGCAACAGCTCTATTAACTTAATCACCTACTTCAGCAGATATCAGCGAGATGTGAATAAGGCGAGAACATAATATTTAGGAAAACTCAAGTAATTTTAAAGAGATATGCTGAAGTAAAATTTTAAAAGTATTTCTACATATATAGAAAATACTAATGAGGAAGCTTGAATTACTTCAATAGTTTTGCATGGTAAATATAAGTTATTTGTATTTCATAAAAAATGCTGTTTTTATTTCGATGTTAGTGACTTTTATTCCTTTGGTCAGAATGCATTATGTGTCTACCTACATAAATTTCTATTATTTCAAATATATCCACCCGTCACATAATTATGTAATTGTTCAAGGGCGGATTAATGAGGGATGGCAGAGGGGGCGACCCCCCCCCCGAGAAAAAAGAAATTAATGTAAAAGATCCTATTTTACTTCCATAAAACGGATGTATAAGTCAATCTTCTAACTAACCGCCCCCCGCCCCGGGGATCGTGGTAGCCCAGTGGTTAAGGCGTTAGACTCGTAGCCGGAAGATTGCGGGTTCGATACCGGCGTACCACTAAAGACCACCGTGTACATGCGGTGTACGTGCACGTTAAATCCGTGGTTCCGAAAGTCCACTCGGCGGTCTCTAGCAGTTTCCGAGGGGTGCCAATATTCAGAAGTTCCCACACCTTCTGATGAGGTCCCAAATTGTGGCGGGAAATTCCAGGAAGGACGTATATGTAGCTCTAAGCGACACAGTCAGTGACGCGAGCTGTCCTCTACTGGCAAATATAACCGCCCCCACCAACAAACTTCAGTGACGGCCCGTGTTCAAAAATGTTAGTGCAGCCGGAAACATATGACCCCCCCCCCCCCTAGGAATGGAAAGTCTTTGTTACTGAATTCGAAAGCTGGCGGATTAAGCTCTCATCCAGGGAAAAAAAAAGAAAAAAAAAAAAGAAATTACATAAAAAATGTAAGAGATCCTATTTTACTTCTATAAAATGGACATAAATTTCAACCAACCGCTCCTATCCTCCAAATTGCATTAATCCGTGCCTGATTCGAAGTTTCCTGAGAATTTTCTTTTGTAATGATAACTTGAGAAGAAAAGAAAGAAGAAAAATAAATAAAAAAATAAATAAAACTTACTTATTTTTTATAAGTCAAATCAATCCTCTTTTCTTTTAAACTTGCGAATCAGTCAGTGATGTCCTCATAAAAGGGCGTTGTTTTAATTCCGATATCATTAATTTTAAAAGCTCTTTAAAATCCCCCATGTTTAAAGAATTTTCTCGCTCGCCATGTCCTCTTAATGCCAGTTCTTGCTAACTTAAAAAACAATACTGCTTTGATTGGTAATTGCATGAAGCGTCTATTCAGGCTTACCTTCTTGATAAATTCAGCAATATAAAGTCGAGAGTTTTCCTTTAATGCGTCAGCAATTTAGCTCCCACTTCTTATCAACTCCTTAAATTTTAAAGAATTTTTTAAATGCTCGATTGAGCTTTCATGTGTTTTACGTGCTCGTGTGATGGTGGTTAATCCATCCTATCCAGTACCATTCCAAACGGTCTTTTTTATCTCAACGATTAAACACGGCCAACAAAACATTTTTTTGTAAATAAAAACTGCCCCATATCCACGAGAATAGTGCATATCATGAGAAATGGAAGCTACGACCATGCTGAGACGAACCTGCTTTTTTCTTATGAATGGACAATTTTGGTGTCAGTCTATTTTCTTTTAGTGGTTGTCGTTTATTATCTTCTTTCCATGTGTTAAACGGAGTTTCAAGCAAGACGCAAACTGGATAATAACGGGGCTCCTTGTTTCAAAACGGTTAAATCATAGATTCCAATAACACATGGACACAGTAACAAATAAGGCTAAAAACTTTCAACCTTCCCAGACAACAAAAAACAACTATTGTTTCCGTTAGAATGGGCTAGAACGGCGGTTCTCAACCTTTTAACGTCGTGCCCCCCCCCCCCCCCCAACAAAGGTTAACTTACAGTGGCGCTCCCCCGCTCACATTTTTCAGCGTACATTGAGATTTTTAATCTTTAATAATGAACATTTTAAGCGAAAATGGATATTCTTTGAGTAAAAATGCGAATAAATAAGATGATTTAAAAAAAAATGCATCCTGCTCTATAGTTTTTTCTCGTTCCTCCCCCCCCCCCCTGCAAAAGTTCTGCGGGGGGGCGCACCCCTCTCAGGTTCAGAAACGCTGGACTAGAACATATATTCTGTGTCTTTATTCTCTCCCTCACTGATCGTCCGAGCCAATCAGTTCGTCGAATTCACGAGTGCTGCAAAAGACAGAAACCCTTTCTTCGGCTGTGTCTCAGCTAAAACACCCTATGCTATCCTAAGCCGGAGAAACTGCTTACGTACTCGTTACCATGGCAACGGTGCTGCCAATTCCTAAATCAGCGCGGAGGGCTGTACCGAGGCCTCCGAGAGAGGAGAAAGAATCTTTCTCCTCTCTCGGAGGCCTCTGCTGTACCAACGACTTTCGCAGTTGAATTGCGGGAAGATTAAAGGTTTTTTTTTTTCTGAATGAGAGATCCGGCCGTTACTACAATAGGTTTTTTTTTTGAGATTTTTTTTAAATTTACGATAGGAATTCCATAATTCTAATCTGAATTTAAGAAAGTTAGTAGAATAAATTATTTTAAAGTATGTGCTGATAATTTCAAGTGCAGCCCGGCTGTACTTGCTGTATCCCACGAGCCGCCACTGACAAACTTGCATTAATCCGGCACTGTAATTGCTGCACATTATAATTGAATATGCACGTTATTTTTTATCTGTTTAGCTCTATAAATCGAGATTTTACCTAACTTGAAAAATATGCAATTATAAAATGGACTAATTACGAAAGTTCCAAACGGAAACACTTTACAGGAAATTATTATTAAATAAAAGAAAATACGTATTAAATGCACTGTACTAAGTAAAACAACCACATTTTTCTAACAGTAAAATTATGTATAAAAAAATTATAAATGTCATTTACCTGTCATTTTAAACTTCTCAAATTAAGTTCAAGTACACCCTCTGTTAAAGAGCGGTAGTGTTAGTTAATCATACAAAGGCGCCGGCAGGATCATTTCCAGGGGGGTGGACTAGGATATATATACATATACAGGGTGTTCCTGAATTCACAGGCCAAACTTTAAGAATAAAATGCATATAAAGCATTTTTTGTATAGCAGATTAGCAGCGTGGGGTTAAAAATAAAAAGTGTAGATGGAAATATAACAAATGCAAAAGCTCTACTGTAAATGCTCAAATGTGCTGGTATCGTCTAGCAAGTGATTGCAACGCCCCCTAGAGAGGAAAGCCGCGGCGCTAACTTGTGACGTCACACCGAGTAGGTAGAGCAAAGCGTTTCCATTGGGTTTCTCCTCTCTCCGGCGCCGCGGGAGAGAGGAGAAACCCAATGGAAACGCTTTGCTTTACCTACTCGGTGTGACGTCACAAGTCAGCGCCGCGGCTTTCCTCTCTAGGGGGCGTTGGTGATTGGCGTACCCTTTCGAAGATGCCAGGTGCTCCACGAACGGTTGCAGCGGTTACAAGTTTTGCAATGAGGCCCTCATCTGTGTCAACGGGAGTCTTCTAACGAGTATCTTGAGGCGTCCCCAAAAGCAAATTTCGATACTTGATTAATCTAATGAACGTGCTGGCCGAGCAACTAGTTCAACTTGTCCAATCGATCGGGGGTCAAAGATGACAATAGGGTAATTACGCACATTATTTGCGAACTAGGCTGAAACCCTATCGTGCTGAAACTATCTACATTTTTCATTTCCGGCCAAACGTTGCAATGCAGAAAAATGCTTCTTTGTATGTATTTTAACTACCTTCAGGGACACCCTGTATACATACATATAAAAAATTAGACTATTTGGCGTTTGAAGGAAAAAGAATCTTGATTTGAAAATGTAGCATCAATATGTGAAATAAACATTGTCATAGTTATATTGTCGCAGCTGAAAAATCTTAAAATATTAATTTGGCCTTGAATTAATAATACCTCAATTTAAGTAAACTAATACTTAATTATTTAAATTATATGCAATTTTGATAACATTTTTTTATATTTAAACATACGAATTTTCCCTGAAAAACTGAAGCGAAATGTATTTTCTCTAGCATTGTTGTATATAGCAATTTTTGGCTTAGGGGTTTCCGCATGTCCAGTACTGAAAATGGTAGATGACTGAAATGTGAAGGTCAATAGTTCTGGCCTGCCGCGCGGCTGTCAATCTAATGCTTTTGAGTTTTGGCCGGTGTTATCTACATGTTACGTGAATACGTGTTAGAACCCCTTAAAAAATCCTCTTCCCAACGCAACCCCCCCTTCCATGACAGATACCCCATATTTGCTTTAAGTGCACTTGTCAAGGACATCCACATATTGAAACAGACCCCAAGTTTCGAAAGTGACGCAGTGATGCCTTCACTTAATAGTTGAAAAATCACCATGTCAAAAAACTCAAAATACAAGTTTTCATCTAATAGTTTTTTAGTTTAAATCTCTGAAAAATTAACTCTATAATGTTAAAAAGAAATGTTAAATTTTATGCGTTAAGTCCTAAAATAATTGCATTTAATCATATTCACAGTAGAGACTCGATAGTTCGAGTTTCGATTGTTCTTGTTTTCCATACATCTCAGTAATTGAAAAAATCAGTTTAGCTCCCAAAAAAATGACTAACGCATATAAAACAGGCGATTTTTTTAATTGCAGGACAAAAATTCAAATACTTGGTGCACCCTGAAGTCCTATCAGAAATCCCTCTCCCAAAGAAAGTGGGTGTATTTTTTCTGTAGATGTCCTCATAGACAATTCTGTGCAGCGTTGACATGCTGCTTTGGCAATGGCGCGATACTGTTGTGTGGAAACGCTTCATCGTCTCAATTCAAAAGAATCGAACCTCGAATACTATCGAGACTATTTCAAAATATTTTTTTTCCTAATTGCGGACACATGCCGTGGGGCATGCAACACTACTACGACGTTGGTCAGTACATTATGAGAGCTCATGTGCGTGCGCCAACATTATCCCAAAATAAAAATGCGGATTAGTTCTCAAAAGTTTAAAATTTATGTACAATGATAGAAAATATTAAGCCATTAACACAGGTCTAAGCTGCTAATTTAATGTGACAGTTACACGTAGAATTCAAAACATCACACACACATTCAGGCTCTTTTTTTTTTTTTTTTTTACTCTCTTAAGGGTAAAACAAATTACTTATATTTTCAGGTTAATAATACTTTTTTCAAATTTCCATGGGGGTGCAAGTGCGCCCCCTTGCACCCCCTCCCGGCGCCCATGTAATCATACGTACGGATGAGGAATACTGCCTCACGCCCCATCACTTCCATGAGTAAAGGGGTTATTTTTCAATGTTCAAAAGTAAGGATTAATTGAAAAATGCTGGAAGGAAACAATACACAAACTGAGAGAAGAAAGAGTAAGTAAAAGCTAGCAAGAATTCCCCCTGAATGTCGTTTAATCAATAATTACGTTAAATTACAGTAACATAACCCAATTTTACAAAAATACAATAATGCTTCAGTCCCCAAGCATCTCCTTGACTCCCACTTTTTGGGTGCACCAGCCGCCTATGATCAATACAAACTAAAAAAATAAAAAATTAACTTTAAAGGTTTTATTCAACAGAAATATGATGCTGCACAGCTCTGTATAACTTTTTGAATTAAGCTTAAAATAAGAATAATGCGATTGTCCTTCACACACACACACAAATAAATAAATAAATAAATAAATAAATAAATCTTATGTTAAAAAGAGTATGGATTACTTGATATCTGACGCCTAATATTTTTTTTATTGCAAGCTATTAATAAAGATTGCCTGCCATTTTTGTTTTTTGTTTTTGTCAATCACTTTATTCTTATTTTAAGTTTCATTCATAAAGTTAATATACATCATATTGCAGTTGAACAAAATCTTTAAAGACTATTTTTTACTTTTTAGTATTAGTTCATTTTACATATAAAAGTACTATAAAAGACTTTTTCCTTAGTTTTTTAAAAGTGTAATTTATTTAGTCTCAGAATACAAAGTTGAACGAAGAAGTAAAAATTGTTGATGTATCGTCGACAAGCTTGCCGAGATTCGGGACATAAACTCATAAAGCTGCCTTGCTGTTAATTCATACCTTGTAAAATAACTTTAAACGTTATTTCCCTCTTTTAAATGATGAGTAGGTCCCTATAAACGTCTATATACCCTAGTAATAGTATTGCGCTTAAAATGGATTGGTGTCTTAAAAGGGATGGAGTGACAAAAAATACGCGTTTAATTTTGCAAGGCAGTTGCAAAGCTTTGTACTGTCGCTCAAAATTGCTGTTAGTAATGATTAAAAAAAAAATGGTGTCTTGTCTTGCATAATAGCTATAAACCTCTGTCTCGTCTCATCTCGCATCCATACCTAGTCTCTAAGCTGCTATAGACAATTGTTCCTTCTTTTAAAATCTTTTTCTTCTAAGAATTATTTTGAGATTTTTTTTTTTGGGGGGGGGGGGTTAAAAAAAGCGTATGAATGCTACGTACGTACACTTTCTTTTTCTAGTGATAGGCTTTTTTTTTAAATTTTTAACATATATCAGTTTTATTTTATTTGAAAAGAACATAATGCGTTGAAATTCTTTTCGATACTCCTGTGTAAGAAGTGTGAATTATACGTAAAGCATTTTCAATATTATTGTGCTGTCATCGACCTTATAACTAACCACTTTTTAAGAACTGTTATTTATTTGGATGTCCTCTCTCTCATTTAATTTCTTAATTTCACAATTTCTAATAAAATATTAATGCTAGCAGAAAGTGGTTTGTTATATTCCGGAGTTGTTGGTATATGTACATCTGGAGGCAGTTTAAATCGAATTACAAGTTTCCATGACATTTCTATATACACAGAGGTGAAAGAAGTAATGAAAGTGTCTTAAACATTACCCCATACACAGTGAGAACAGCAACAGTCTTAAGATAGTAGTTAAAAAGGAATAAATACCTGGTTGAGGTGTGTAGGGAAGGCGCCTTCTTGGCATGTTGGTAGACGTGATGTCACCGAAAGACGTACTTCGACGCATGTCAATCAAACTATCTGTAAAAAGTAATCAGAACTTTAATACAGTAAGTTTGTCACTAGCAGTTGCCACAGAAAAGTTGTTCAACTTATGGAGATTCAGGGAAAAACGTTTTTACACGAAAATGTTCAACATGAAATATCGGTTAGTTACCAAACAATATCGCGGTGGCTGACAACATGTTATGTAAATTCGTTTTTTTTTTTTTTTTTTTTTTTTTAATGGGACTTAAAAAAAAATAGGGGATGAAGAAACTCGAAAACAAGACTCTACATTTACATATTTAACCGCCCATACTTAATGTGTTAGGAAAACAATTTTATATTATCCCTTTTCCAAAACACCCAGATTGTTAAAATTGAAGATTTCGAGTTGTACACATGACTCCTTCTTCTGGGCGTATCCAAAGGCGGAGCGAACCTTTTTGGTTGAACTTTGCGATATTTGTTCCCGGACTTCGAGACTGCGATCGTGACTAAATATGGCACAGTGATAGTGGGCATGGCATAAATGGTGCTAAAGCTAGATGTGATCGGTCTTGTCGTTGAAAAGTAATCACTGAAAACCTTTCCCCGTAGACTTAACCTTGTCCTATTGTTTTGCATTACTGAGGGCTTATGCATGATATTTTTTACTGTCATTCTGCGAAATGTATGCTTGCTTACTTAAGGGAATCAGCAAGTCATGCAGCAACGTTAAGCAGTCTTCAGCCCAGGTGTCTTCCCTGTTTAGCCCCCTGCATCGTTATTGTGTTCCACGTAATACTGTGTAAAGAAGGTTACTAAAACAATGAGTAATTGTGAATGGGTTTCTTTCGATAGAGCCCTCCACATAGGTTTTTGCATATGTCGAGAAGTAAGTCAATACAAGTGTTGAAAATTCCAAAAATGAATACTAATATATTCTGTGTAAGAACATAAAGAAAGTAGAAATCCTTCTCAACGCTCTCGGCTCGACTGCTGTGGGACCGTGTACGCTAATGGGAGCTGGTGCACGTAAAATCCATCGTGGCCCCATGTCCTCCAACTTGTTAGACGATACCACTAGGGTGCCGATTTCAGGGGGTTGTTTCCTCCTCTGAAATTGGTTCAAAATTAGGGGACCACAGGGCTAAAATCGGACTTCCTGCCACTGAGGCCCACTGAAAATGGAAGTCGCCCCCCTCTTCCCATCGCCTCACTATCTGGGGATCTGGCACCGCACGTGGTTGTTCAGAGGGCATAAGATACAGCAACAATAGAAATATTTCTCATAGCTGCCAACATGTACGGCATGCAATTAACCATTTTTCGTAAATAGCATTTTTGTTCCCACAATTTTCAGGTCTTTGAAGTTATATTGGGGAACTGAACTGAAGTGTTAGTGGAGCGCCTTAGCAAAATTGCTTTATCTTCAGTGTGTAATACTGTATCCTGTGGTACTTAATCTTGATGTAAGGTTATTATTATCTAAAAGATTTAAAAAAAATTACTATCTATAAAAAGTGGTAGATTCTATTCCGTGAATGTTTGCTATTTTTTTTCTTTTTTTTCTTTTTTTCAAATAACTTTTCTCTAAACTAGTTAACATTATAGATGGAAGTAATAAGAGAGTTATTTACATAATGATTGTTAACGCTACCTTTTGGCATTAGCCTTGGCTTTTCCACTACATCTGTGACATCGCCAGCATTGCTTAAATCTCCGACACTTTTGCTAGAGCTCAAACCTCCTTTAAATCCCAGCTGAAAAGATAATGTTTATCAGGAAATATCTGACTCGCATTGGTACGTTTAACGATATAAATAACCAATTCTAAACATTCTAATAACTATTAAACAAATTAGGGATGATTTAGATATAGGATTAAATATCATGCATTTCATCTATAGCACAGTTACCCATTTTATTGCTCGCATTTTTGAATTGTTCGAAAATACATTCTTTTATACCAGTTGTACGCATTTAGAAAATAATAAAGAAAAAAAAAACTTTGAAAATATTAATTTCGTTATTAATAAAGAAATGAAAGTTTAATTGTGCGTATTCAAGATGCATAACTGCCAACGTGTACGGAATATAATTAAATTCATTTCCCAACCAGTAATTTTTTTTGAACAATTTTATCGTAGTATAAATAAATTCACTCGTTCGTTGAATACCTGGAGATAAGGTGAGATACGCTAAGGTGCTCTCGTGTGACCGTACGTCAGTCAGTCAGTCGTGGGATATGACTATTTAATAAAGCAAAAATTACTATTCGAAAAAAGCCGTCAATTACATTCCGTACATGATGACAACTATGAAGATAATATTTTGATTTCTTTCTTAGATTTTACTTTTTAAAATTAATATAAAGGGAAGTATTCTTAAATATTTAAAATTATTATTATAGTTCATGGGAATATAGTGTATGGGAAAAATTCCTTTATTAGTATATTTTTATTTACGAAAGGAGGTGCATTCAAGTTATAACACATCCCAGGTTTCTTTTTCGTTGCATAAACTAAACTAATTACACGAAAACTGAAACTTGCGTCGCTTCTCGATATAATCTTCCCTGCAGTCGTGGACGTTTTTCACAACGTCAACGATACGAGACGTTGCGAGCTCTTCTTTTGGAGTTCGGTTGAACCTTTTGGAAAATAATTGATGCAATAGCAGCGCAACCTATGAATGTGCGACCACAAAAAGTGTCTTTCATGACTGGGAACAGACAAAAGTCTATAGGAGATAGGTCAGGTGAGTAGGGAGCATGAAAATTGGCGATTGTCCTTGAGGTCCTCCGTCAGCATTTGTAGTATTTATCTTTAGGACATTTTTCGCATTTTCTTTGTGCTTGATGATGTCACCAGCTGGTGCAAGACCGAAGTTATATCGTTTTGTTGTCACATGGCGTTATGCCATTTTTGATCGGTTGCTCCCACGAACGCACGTTAGACACGTCCATGACACAATCACCAAATCCTTTCACAGCAGGCGATGAATTTCAGTCGATGTCACATCACAGGAATGCAGGAAGCAAATGATTACAAGCTGTTCTTGTCATGAAAACATCACCATTTTAGGTGTGAAAAACAGTCCTCAGCTTCGTCGCTGCTGCTACTGTTCTTAACGTCGTAAAATGCTGCAATTTTTTCACATATTTAAGAGTTCATGCGTATTTTAAAACAAACCACTTGTTTTTTTTTATCGATTTCCTGTCCCGAGGAAACAAATCAATCGAAGGTGTCATAGCTTGAATGCACATCGTACCTAAACTTACAGATTTGTGTATTTTTATATAAGTTCATTGGGTGAGTTTATCTAAGTAAAATTAATTAATTAATTAATTAAAATTTCTACATTTTAATCAAAGCAACCATTAGAAGTTACTACTAATCACAATTGTGAACATGTGCGGAATACATTCAAGCACTTTTTGTCAACAGTAATTGTTTCGAATATTTTTTGAATAACGCATAAACAGCAACTGAAGTCGCTGTTTTTAATAACAGAAATTACTGTTTTCAAAAAGGGATGCGTATATTCCTTACATGTTCGCAAATGTGCAAGGGGATTGAAAACAATAGATTGAAACAATAGATTGAAACAATAGATTGAAAACAGTACACTTCCTAAAAGCATCAAAGTTGCTTTTCTGATAATGCATTTATTGTTAAGCCGTTGCAAATGCTTATTTTTTAATGAAAGCAATCGTTATTTGCGAGCAACACACAAATCGACTGTTATTGAACGCAATAATTTAGAGACACAACTTACAGTCTCCAGTTTTTTTCTGGCGTCATTTAATGCTCTGGCAAGTTCCTCCCTCTTTTTGGAAGCCATCTAAAAAACATATTTTTATTTTAAAATTCTTTTTAACCATATTTGGAATATTCAATTTCCTTTTATTTTTAAGGGAAAAATAAAGAGCCAAAAGTAAAATCAAGCAGTGTTCTCAAGGATTTTATGCTATATATACAGTAGAGAAATTTTTCCATATTGGTATTTAAAAACTTTAAGCGTTGTTAAAATAATGAAATTGCAGATTAGAGAAAAATCAGAACGTTTGTTCAAAAATTGTGTTGCAGATTCTTAATAATTTTTAACTTGTAAAAGTTACAAAACTACCAGAAAAAGCGTTCAGATAAATGATATTTATATCTTATCCATGAATCATGATGATGACGTTCCCAAAGTAAGCAGTCGTAAAACTATTAGGAATGACTTAATATGCAGTTAATATGCATTGTATAGACAAAATTATACCTACAATGAAAGAGGTAATTCTGAAGTACAAGTGAAAAGAATATTCTATGAAAATCATAATTTGGCTTTTGAATGGTAAAACGCCAAAAAGTTTTGAAATTAAAAATTAATTAAAATATATTAATACTGTTAAAGATGCCTGTAATCACATGAAAAAGATGTAGACGTTCATTTTTTCGAAAGATTAAACACCACAATTTTCAAGTAGTTTCAATGTAGATTAAAAATTTTTATAAGTTAACTCTACACATTAGGAAGAAAACCGTAACCGTTATATTGTGGGCAAAATCGTATAAGATTGCAACCGAGTAAGGAACCGTAGACAGTAGGAATAATGCAAGCTTTCTTGATTGGGGGCGAATTAAGGCGTAAAATTAAATTTTGCGCACTTGAATCAAAGTTCTGGTTGCTAATCAATCATTCAACCGAGTTTATGATTTGAACATCTTAAAAATAATATTTAAAAACACAAGATGCAACCGTAATTGTAGAGAATTTTCTCAATCTAATTTTTAATCAATTATCAATAAGAAAGAATGACTTGAACAGTTATATATAAAATGATAATTTATAATCAGAATCTTGATTTTTCAGCACTAAATTTGATTATGTACAGAACGATTCATGTATTCTGAAGTGATGCCTAAGTCACCAGAATTACATTTTAGAGATGATTGGGTAACAAGGAGATTGTGGATTCCTGTGTGCTAATTGAAACGATTCATTTTAAGTGCGTTAACGCAGCTGAATTTTTTTTTGGTAAGAGAACACTGAGTGAGAATAATTAGAGTTAATGTTTGATTCAAAAATATGTGGTCTGACATGAAAATAATTTAGTAGTACTTACTCAGTAACACCCAGAAATAAAAAATAAACGGACATTTAAGCACAAACTTCCATAATTATGAAAACTGTTTTTGGTAAAAATTTAGTATTCTCATTATTAAAAAAAAAAACACAATTTAGAGGATAAAAATACCACTCCTCATCCAGAGCATTATATGGCATGGTGATGCACATACTTATGAAAATGCTCCTACAGAGCTCTACAGAATCTTTTTGTATTGTAACAATATTCAAAAAAAGATTTTAATAAAATTTTATAAATGTTTATGTCAAATTTAAGATGTATAGCAATAGTTTAAAAATCAGCGTATGTACACATGTACAAAATGAAACAATGAAACAAAATGTACACATTTGTTTTCTTTTAAACTAGTCTCTGTTTTTAAGTAATTAAAAATTTGTTCAACAGTGAAAGAGCTTCACTGTTGAACAAATAATGATCACCTTAACAAATAATATTTTGTAATTTGTAACTTCTTTATCTGATACTACTTTTAAAAAAATAATAAAAAAATAATTAAATAAACCGGTATGCTATAAACATACTTTATTAACATTTATGCACTTGGTTCCTTTTTACAAATTTTGTATTAAAATTCTTTTCTTTTCTTTTCAGACTAAAAAGCAATTAAATACTGAAAATGGCTATTTTTATAGACACCAGTTTATCTAGCACATTTTAAGAATTAGTCATATAGGAGAAACACAGTTGTAATATCTCACAATATTTAAAGGAGAAAAGATTCAAAACTTGCAAGAAATACAGAGACGATATTGCATAGCTACTTACCAAATTGCTTCTCCTACCCAAAGTGTTCGTCCTGCAAAACAAATGTGAATTTTATTAAATTATCTTAAAGCGAATGATTTAAAAGACAATGCATAGCTGCCAACACTTCCACTTTAATTGACAATTTCGTACAGCAACTTTCTAAAAGGTTAGTATAATATAAAAATTTCGATTTTCTATACATCGCACACGAAAGGGAGAAACTGAAATGGTAGAGGATAATGTTAAATAAGTGAAGCTGAAAAGTTAGCAACTGTAGCAATATGACAGAGATATATAGGGTGTCCTAAACATAGAGCAACAAACATTTATGGGAGATAGGAAACCTAAGGATTCAAAAATCAAAATAGCAATGTGGGGTCAAAGACGTTATTTTCGTACATTAGTTAACCATTTATCATTAGCCATTTATCATCAACCATTAAGCCAAAAGTATCAACTTGAAACTATTTATTTTCTCTTGCTTTGGTTTAACAGTGAATGATCAGTATGATTAATGTAATGTAAAAGGAAATTGAGAAAAGAATTAATAAGCACTAGCTATATGTCTGATGACTGTTTCACAAGCAATCAATGTTTTTTTCAAAAGATTACAGAGAAAACAAAACTGAAAAACTCAAGTAACACTTTGAAAGACGCGCTTTTGGGAAATCTAAATCCTTTAATCATAAAACCAACGTCTGAAAATTCACTAATACTGATACATTTTGTCTCGTTGGCTTGATATGATTTGAAAATGAGCAGAAAAGTTTCCATTTAAAACAATTTTACTTTAAACGAACATGCAGCCGTGATTTAGAAGCTGATTAAATGAAATATTTGGTAGAGATTTAAAAAAAAAAAAAAATGATTACAATGAATCAATTTAATTTTTTTTTTTTTTTTTAGTAGGAATGTAGGCCCTTACTTGACATCCCTGGTACCTGTGGTGTGGTATTTGGAGGAGATACTGTAGCGGCTTCGGTGGTTCTCGTTCTCTTCGCTCTGCGTCTTATCCATGTTCTCGTAGTTCTCCAGCATGAACCTTTCCCGGAGTCCAAGTTTCTCCAGGTTCTCTGTGCTCATGCTGAAGGAGCTGGCGAAGGAGGGCTCCGTCTCCCCGGGTGTCCCGGAATCTTCGTCATCAGTGTTTCCGTCGTTCTTGTCTGAAATTAGATATTTTGTATGGTGAGGTATATACATATGAAATAGATATTTCGTTCTTAAATTAGAGATTTTGACTGGTGATATATAGGGTGGTTCACCAGTCTAGCAATGTGGGGTCAATGTGGGGGTTCTAACGCAGGGGCGTAGCCAGGGGGGGTATCGGGATATATCCCCCCCCCCGAAATTTTTGGATTAGTGATGAAATTCCGTCAATTTATACACATGTAAGTTCATATCCCCCCCCGAAAAATGTTCCTGTCTACGCGCCTGTTCTAACGCATATTCACTCTACATGTGGAGGAAATCTATTAAAACTCCACTCTGCTAGATCGATACATATGAAATACGTATTTTGTTCTTAAATAAGATGTTTTTTATGGTGAGTTACATATAAAATACACACTCTGTCTTAAATAAGATATTTTGTATGGTGAGGTACATGTGAATTAAATATTTTCTACAGTACAGTGGCGTAGCCAGAAACTTTTCATGAGGGGGGGGGTTACGACTACTGCAACTCATATGAATGTATACGTGTGTGTGATAAGGGAGTGAAGAATACACATTTGTATGGCAAAAAATTCCTCATGGGAGGGGTTGATCCACCTAACCTCCCCCCCCCCTTGGCTACGCCACTGCTACAGTAAGGGAAATATACGCAGTTCCAAGAATGCAGTTGGATTCAGCCTTGACGTAAGGATACAGTTATCGAGGCTTCGGATGTTTAGGTAGTGCAGTCGGTTATTCTGCAGATAAAATGAATATTAAATGAATTAAAAGTTAACTGTTTAATTGTTACCTGAAACATAATGAGAAGATAAGGATCGTTGCAGTCCTGATTTACTTCGCATAATCTTCTTTTCTTCATGTTGAGCGAAAATCTGGAAAGAACTGGTAAAGGTATGCATTTTAGTCAATGTATATAGTAATAATAATTTATTACATTCTTGAGAAATTCCTACGAAAAAGAAAAAATATTGCATTGACAAAGCAACCAGAAATTTGATAGCTGTAAGCGTAAGTTGTCGAATTAAACTTTTTTACATTAAAGTTGGTAGAGGACATAACATTTTACGATGGATGCAAGACGGAAAGCTCAATATTGTATTACAGAATCGATAGTGTATGATGATAAAGATGTCTGCTCTGTCTTGCAGAACAAATGCAAATGTTTGATCTCGTCTCGCATACATCACTAATTCTCTTCAGGGATGTAGCCAAGGGGGGAGGTTAGGGGGTCATAACCCCCCCCCCCCATGAGAAATGTTTTGCCTTACAAAATGTATATTCTTCACTACATTATCACACACACGTATACGTATATATGAGTTGTAGTAGTCGTAACCCCCCCTGAAAATTTTCTGGCTACGCCCCTGATTCTCTTGTTTGTTTGTTACGGAAAACCTAGACGAGGAGCACCTGCCGATGGAGGGGGGCTGCCTTGGTTTTAGGACTTTGAAGGGGGGTTCTAACGCATATTCACTCTACATCTGGAGGAAATCTATTAAAACTCTAGTCTGTTAGATCGACAGCCGCGAGACCGGGCTTAAACGCGGGGACCTTCACACTTCAGTCACCTACCATAGTCAGTGGCATAATCACTTGCCCATGGTGCAGTACAATTTTTTTTTTTTAAGAAGCGGATATTATTATTATTATTTTAATGAATATCAACTTGAATTTATTTTTCTCACGCGAAAGGCGCTTTTTTAAAATATCAAAGAAATAGTTAATATAAACACATATTTTATTAATACAAATTTAATATGCATACATATTGTAAAAAAGGAAATCCAAATATGTTGAGAGCCTTGTAGTAGTAGAGTTTTCTTTAATTTCAATTTAGTGTAACTTAGTTTCGCACTTTCCTGAGAGTTAAAGCTCGCATTCCGAATTCTAATTAGTACCCTAGAATTGACACCAATCAACACCGTTGCACCAACCTCTTTCTGTAAACAGTAATTTGTATATTACAATTCACCATGGCAAATGCCATTCTACATTATGTACCACTGCTTTTTTATTTTAAAAAAATTAAATAATTACTGTTTACAAAAAGTGGTTGGTGTATGTGTTGGCAGTCGCATAGCTGCCAACTTCTATAGTTTTTCTGGAAGATTACTTACCACCACTTTCTAAGAGTATCTGAAAATAAAAATTATCTCCTGTCAACAATAAGATGTGGAACGTTTTGCAACTTAACATAAAAACAACCGAATTCACTCTTTTAGAGGATTCTTTTCCTTTCAAATCTGGGAATTTTTCGTTACTTTGGTACCTTGAGTTTCGAATATCCTACGAGTTTTTTTCAGACAGGAGCCATCATTATAATGACTTAAATAATTTGAGATCATAACTGATAACTCGTAAGGCCTTTCCGAAAGAAAATTCAACCCTATTTTCCACTATGACATAAAAATTTTGTCTGAAAAAGGTCGTACTTAAGGATATTCGTAACTCCAGGTACCAAAGTAAAGAAACATTCTCCGATTTGAATGGGAAAAGAATCCTCCGAAAAAGTGATTTCGGATGTTTTTGCAGGTCACATTTCAGTTAATTCTTCATTTTTTAGTCCAAAATGATCCTTTTTTTTAAACATTTTGTGTAAAAATAAAGTTTAGAGACAAGTCCCAGGATTTCTCTGACCAGTTACAACGTGCCTCGGTCTGCGAGTTCTGAAATGTGATGGAAATTGACTTCAATGCCGATTAGAGATAGGGATGGACGCGAGACGAGAATCGGGGCTGTGTCGTCTCGTCTCGCAGTGGTAAACCTCTGTCTCGTCTCGCGTCTCTCAAAGAAATTGCTGTCTCGTCTCGCGCGAGACGTCTCGCGAGTCTCGCAAAATTAAGGACTACGATTTCATTACCATTTTATACTAACTTATTATTGGGATTTTATTGAAAATTAATATTAATAATAACAATTACTTACATATAGCCACATTAGTAGATATATTAATAACTATATCAGCATATATCGGCATTTGAAGTAAAAGAAATTGAGATTTAATCCGTATATATAATGTCACACCGAAAATATAGTATTTATTTTTATTTACTAGCTGCGTGCCCGTTCTTCGCACTGTAGTAAACGAAAATTTTCCTAACATGAGTAATTTCAATTAATTCCAGTGATGTGGAATCTAAAATAAAAGCAAAATTATTTGACTCTTGATGTAAAGTTTGCGTCATGAGTATTAACCTGGCATCATTGCAATATAATGACTCACAAAACTACGTCAGTGTCATTCGCGATCAGAAAAGTGAAAAGCTTAGCGGTTTGCAGAGAACTCCCGACTTTCAAAATGTGTTATTTCTACATCATACTGTAGTTCTACATCATACTGTTCAAGTTGTAGCATTAAATACCTCAGACACTACATGAAATGGACAACCGTTTGTTTTAAAATAGCTGCGCACCCGCTCTTCATACGAGAAGTAGCGAACATTTTACTAAAATCATATCTGCATGAGACAAAACAGATTTTTTTTTTTTTAAAGTTCAAGTAATCTCCTCTATTGAAATTACTGCGGGATATATTAACACAAATTAGAATTACTTATCGTTCGATTGGTTGTAAGATAACCCTTGAAAAATTATAAACAGAACACTTTTAGTCTTTATTAAATCTCTACTATTTACTTTAACGTCAATTTCAAGTCTCTAAAATATGTGTAATTTTTATATTAATGAAAACAATATTATATTAACGATAATTATAATTATTTGCCTAATATTTCCAATAACATTACCGTGTGTGCATTTTTAGATTTCATTATAGTATCTCAGTTGGTTAATAGACGTCTTATTTTTTTTTGTTTATATTTTAAATTACTGAACAGTTAATTTGTTGACGACTATCCGTTTGTACTTTTCCACAATAATTTTTAGCGATAGTACTACAGTCGTTATGGTCGCGCTGTTTACAGAAAAATTAAACCATAATCCCCCTAATGTATATCCAGTGTGGATTTTTTTTTTTTAATGAAAAGACATCTAACAGGCGATGATAAATTTAGAATAGGAACCCAACTGCAAGATAAAATGATGGGGAGGAAAAAAATTTATAAAAGTTTTGCAGGCCGAAGGAAGGGAAAACATGATAATATAAACGAAAATAGTTTTTAAAAAAATTGCTTGCATTTCTTTCCGTCCGATATTAATATATAAGAATAAAAAATGTCATTTTAATCTCTTTAAAATAGGCCAACAATAGGGATTTAACCGCCCCTAGAAAGTTGTTACCAGGGTGGGCGCCCCCCCCCCCTACGCACGCCGCAACGTGCGGGAAAGTTTGAGGATAATATCGGTACAAGGATATTTCAACCAAGGATATTCAACCATATTTCAACCTACTCAGACTAAGCATCAATGCGAATGCAAGTTGCTCTACTTCTAATCTCTCTTTGATATACCCGAAACCCGATTATCACAGGGGCAAGGGGGGGGGCGGTAGTCCGGTGCCCCTGAAGAAAAAGGGGGCCCATATATATCCCGATTATCTAAATTATAAATTCATATGTACTGAAATAGTAATTGTGGGGAAAAAACTGAATTTCCTCTATAATATAGGTATTACCTAATTGTCTATCACTAGATCAAGTTAGAGATATTTTTTTGGGGTGATAAATACGATTTGATTAAAGTACAAAAACTACAGTTAACTGAAATGCAATTTTCGAGTACAACAGCGGTCAAAACTGGGTTAAAATGCTTAAAAAAGGGGGGCTCAGTAAAAGGGCTTAATGTGTAAAAAAGGGGATAGTAAGGGGGGCCCCAAACTTAATGCCCCGGTCCACGTCTAAAAGTGGTCAGATTTGAACATACCGTATCGCCTTTTCTATTAACTTATTATTTTTCTTTCAACTCTTCTCTGTTTTCTTTTTTTTCCCGCCTCTTTCTTTATCCTCTCCTTTGTGTGTTTTGTATATCTCTCGTCTGTTCTAATTTTAAATGTTATGTGTTTGTGCGTATTGTAGAGTGCTGATAGTATACCAGGACCGAAAACGAAGGAGACGCAAGTTAAACGGTAGAGGCTTCAGGCAAATTGTCGCTTTTCAGATCGTATTTATGCGAGACGGAAAAAAATGCGAGAATTCTCGCGAGAGACAAGACTCTGTCTCGTCTCGCGTCTCGTCCCGCAAAATATTTTCTTTCTCGTCTCGCGTCTCGTCTCGCAAAAAAATGCCTGTCTCGTCTCGCGTGACAATGCGAGAACACGAGACAATGCGAGAATTCTCGCGTCTCTCGTCCATCCCTAATTAGAGATCCTTTTTTTTGTAGTACCTGTCTTTATAGTCAGCACTTCCTTCCGGATAGTAAACCACCTCACTGGTTTCGGTGGTCCCACTATCAGACCTTTCATCTTCAGCATCACCGTCTTCCAACCTGAGGCTGCTGGCACTGCTGGAATCATCAGTTGGATGGCGAATTCGTTCGGACCTAGATTTACTACTGGACCGGTTAGATGAACCCTGCAGTGGAAAAAATTGAGAAATATCATTTATATGTTTTCACGCACCCGCATGAGATGAATATAGTGCATGCATACACCAACTCAGGCTAGCATGTCCATTTAAAATTTACCACTTACAACCAATCACGATTAAATTTCATTGCATTTTTAACACTTTCCGACGAACTTAAAAATGTTTATGATTTTGGTTTCTCTGCTGCCAGTTTGTCCGGATATGCTCTAGTTACGGTAAATGTAAAGCGATTCTACAACGGAAAAATCTTTTGCTGATTCAACAAAAATTTGGTTGGTGCTGTTTCAACCAAACCACTTCGTTGATTCAACAAAATTTTGTTAATTTAACCAAATTTGTTAATTTAACAAAAATGTTAAAATTAACAAACTTATATGGTTGAAATAGCGCCAACTAGATTTTTGTTGAATCAACAAAATTTTGTTGAATTCAACAAAACATTTTTTTTCTGTGAATGAAATTCATATATGTTATTTCTACGTACTGAACCACGTACTCTATTGAAAATGGTGTACGTAACGTTTATAGTTCGTTTACAGGAACACCCAAAAGAAATGTAATACATTACATGCTATGTGTAATCATTCTTTAATGCGTATTTTAGAGATATAGATGATGAAAGTAAGTTTCGCCACTTTTTTAAGTTTTCGCATAGAAACTTCATTGCAAATCAATAAATAAATAAATAAAAATAAAATAAAATAAAAAAATCTGGCATCATGAACATTATTGTCCGATAGTGTGGAATCTATTTGAAGAAACCTGTGTAGTTTAAAACTCCATGCCCCCAACAAAGTACGTTTTGGAAGTGACGTCCCATGAGTGCGTCTTTTAAAGTACTGAAGGGCACTGAATTTTTAAAGAGTATGCTCTTCAAGCTGATTGTATGCTAAGACAAATATCTCAATGTGTGGCTGCCGAGAAAGACAGGCTGCGGTGATGATATTTTGGTCACTTATTTTTTGCCAACTGAGCCATGTGACTTGTGGGTGTGGCCATCGTAATCCGATATAGTCACTGTAAGATGTCCACACCCCCTATGTCACATGACTCTTAGGTTGCAAAAGCGTGGCTGACGAGAAAGAGGTGAGGATTTTTAACGTCGATGATTACGTCGAAACTACGTCGACGGCGACGTTAATTCGATGTATCGTGGCTGGCTGGGGTAGGCTGAGGTGCTGACATCTGGTTACACCCCTTTTGCCATCGAAGAGTCATGTGACTTAGGGGATGTGGCTATCTTGGCCCGAGATAGCCACAGTAAGATGGCCACACCCCCAGGTCGCATGACTCTTCGATGGCAAAAAAGGGTTGTGGCCAAATATCAGCACCGCAACCTGCCTTTCTCGTCAGCAACGTGGCAAAAGGTTGTGACCAAAATGTCAGCACCGCAGCTTGTCTTTCTCGTCAACCACGTCTCAATGTCGATAGTGACTACGTCGAAAAGTAGCAAGGACAAGGTGCAGGCGCGTAGCCAGGAAAATTTTTCGGGGGGGGGGGGATATGAACTTATATGTGTATAAATAGACGGAATTTCATCACTAATACAAAAATTTCGGGGGGGGATATATCCCGATATCCCCCCCTGGCTACGCCCCTGACAAGGTGGATAGCTCATGATGGTCTTTTTTATTTTTCTCCAAATAAAAGTTCCGTGTTTTAAAGAAGAAAGAAAAAAGGTCCCGCAGTGGACTGGGCGCTAAACTCCGTTCCCATAAGAACACGGCAAGTGAAGCAGCATCTGGCTTTTCCAGTGCTTGGGAGGGACTTCCCCCTCTCGGCCCGTCTGCTGTGGAACCGTGTACGCTAATGGGAGCTGGTGCACGTAAAATCCGTCGTGGATCCAAAGTCCTCCAAGTTATTAAACGATACCTCTGGGGGTGCCGATTTCAGGGGGTTGGTCCCTCCTCTGGAATTGGTTCAAAATTACGGGACCCCGAGCTAAGACGGACTTCCTCCCACTGGGGCTCATTGAAATGGAAGCCGCTCCTTCGGCCCTTCGCCTGCCTATATAGGGGGATCTGTCACCGCAACGCGGTTGCCAGAGGGCATTAGCAACAACAACAACAAGAAAAAAGAAATAAAAGAGGAAACTTATTTATGGTATTACCATCGTTAAAGTATGAAAAATGCAAACACTTTACATTTAACTTGTGTAAATTAATTTCATGATTAGTAATTTTTTTCGTTTCATTTGAAATGCTCTGTAATGGATAGACCATTTCGACGCGGTATTGATTAATACTAATAATATCCATTTTACTGAAAAAAAAAACACTCAAAAAATACTGGTGTTAAATGATAAAGTAAATAAAACTTTGTATAAAAAACACACATAAAATGATACTTGGGCTTTGACTGAAGAAGACTGAACGAATTTTCAGTCCAAACGACAGTATCTTTCTATAAGTATCATTCTTTGGGTGTTTTTTACACAACGTTTTTTTACATTTATTTTAATATCCGTTTTACTTTTTATAAATGGAATACAGATTTTCATTTGTGGTGTGATTTGCATTTCTAAATCGGAGGCTGTTCTGCAATTTCTGCTGAAAGTTGTACTATATAACTAGTGACATGCTGGCTAAATATCAGCACAATAAGTATATATCAGCTTAATACTTCTATTCTTTCCGCCATACAAGACTGGACTGGAACAAAGCCCGGTCAAGGCAACTGTAAGCATTCGGCTCCACATCAGTATAATACGTATGATGATACACCCCATATCAGCATAATAAGTTTTTACGCCTTGCATTTCACGGTTTCAATTTTTAACATTTATGTGATAAATGCATCTTTTATTAACAAATCGGTGATACTGAACAACTTTGTAATCCACTTTTTTACCGTATCGCGAACCGTTTTTAGATAATTACGATAACTCCAAATTTAGTCAACCAGGTGGCGCTGTAAGATTTTTTTTTTTTTTTTTAACTTAGACCCCACTTTTATGACTGTAGCTCTTACCGTTCAGAAATTATTGGGGTGACAACGGAGTGCAGAGCGCAGGCCCTACGAGAGGGGGAGGGAGGGGGGAGGCAGACGGGGAGCCGCCCCTGGGCCCGTGTTCAGCTAAATTGCGTCCGTGAATTTTTCAGAATGTGTTACGAATTTCATTTATAGATCTGTAATTAAAATCCTTTTTTTAATAGACTAAATTTTGAATACTTAATTCCAGAAATGATTTAGATAGCAGAAATGTAAATTCTACCATTTAAATATTAGTACTTTTTTCAACCTTCGAACATGAATTAAAAGTACCCAGAAAAACTTACTCTCTCTTTCCTTTTAGCATTTTATATGAAAATCATTAAAAAGTGCAGTTTAAAAAAAAAAAATTCTTCCGTCCCTCCTGTTTTTTCGAAACTTTTGGCTTTACGAAAGGGGCCGGGAAGATTTTCGCCCCGCCTTATAAAATTTCTTTCGGAGGCCCTGGCAACGCGCACACTGCATATGTTGAAATTACTTATACTTTTGTAAAATTGAAAGTGGTTTAAATAATGCAGATTTTTATTATTGAACTATCCTTCATCTTCATGCATGGTGGTTTTTTAAATATTAAAACAAATTAGGGGGGGGGGTCTACTGAAAAAATATCTTTCAAGGGGGTCTAAGTAGTGAAAAGGTTGGGAGCCCCTGGCCTAGACCATTCTGGTGTCAAACCCCCAACTGCATTCCAGTCAACATTACCGATTGCCGCCCAGGTGGTGTACTAGCTAAAGAACCATTTTACCACGCCTCGTGTGCAGCTCTCGACTTGGTGTGGCGGCTAAAGAGTCTTGGTAAGATTAGGCTTAGGTGTTAACTCGTCCGCCCCCTCGTAGGGAGTAACGTTGGTCGTCCACAGGGTGCTCTCATAAAAGAATGGTCAATACTTCAGAAGTGGTAAATGCTTAATCGGCAACTCCCCGCTCGTTAAAAAAAATATTTGGAAGACTTTTCTATTTTGAATACTCATTAAAGTGCTATATATTAAAAGCATATCTTAATACATGAGTCTTTCTTATTTTCCCCCCCTTATCTCATTAAATTGAAAAGTGTGTCATTATTCACGAGTTTGCCGTATTTTTCCTCCTTGTTCCATAAAACACTTCTTCGAAATCGAAATATATATTAAAATCTCCTACTAAAACTGTTTTAAAATCGTGTAATCTAGTAACACCAAGCATGATCAAACTTTACTTCATCTTTATAAATAGTGTTTGGAATGTGTATCATAATCGATGAGTGTACCGTATTTGTCTTCCTTGTTCCATAAAACACTTTGAAATTGAAAGCTATATTAAGATCATCGACTAAAACTATTTTACAATCTTCTTCAGGCGTATTTTAGCCATGCTTCTCCTTTTTAATAAAGTGTAGGGTTTGCTAGTTTCTCGCCAAATATGGAAAATATCGCCAAGCAAGTTTTGGATACTTATTTTTTGGAGCCGAAGTCGGAGATAAATGAACAAAATTGCAAACTTTGGCGACTATCAAAATCTTATTCTCACACAGCTGATTGGCAAAATGCAAGAGAAACGCGATTATGTCGTCCACAAATTATGTCGACAGAAAATACTGTCATCAACGAAATAGCATTGCCGAGCTATATTGCATTATATTATGTTTTTTTTTTCAAGACAACTTCAGTCTGCGTAGTATAAATACTTACTACCATGTAGGTCAGCCGCGGTGTTAATTACGTGCTCCAATAAGAGATTTTTGCTACTCAGCCCAGCATGATTGCTGGGTTTTCATGAACTCATTTGGTAATATTAACGACCTTCGAACTTTTCCTTCAACATTGGGACGGTATTGTTTTTTTCTTATTAAAAATAAAATTATTAAATTTCTGGTGATTTTGATTTTCGAGTACGTTGTAATAGTTTATTTGCTGATTGGTTGAGCTCACTTAAAGAAGCTTTGCAATCATCGTCGTATTCCAAAAGAACTTAAAATTGAAATACCTTTAAGGTAGCGCTGTCTCGCCAACCTAGTTTCAGATTTTTGGGGACTTAGTTTTTGGCCACAAATCATCAAAAATGGATAACTTTAGAGTTAACGTTTCATTCTCCTCCCCCCACGTTACCTGGCAATCTTATTGAAAATATGCAATGAAAAAATATCGACGCATATATATATATATATATATATATATATAATAGGTCCACCACTTCTACAGAAATATCTACAAATTATGCCGACAGAAATACCCTGGATCAACGAAATTTCACTCTAGTCCTAAAGAAAAAAGAGTAAGAAAAGCTGAAACACTTTGAGATTTTCATAATCCATGCGTCTTCTCTATTTTCTTTCCTTATTTCATTAAGTTGGAAAGTGTATCATTATTCATGAGTGTGCGGTATTTTTCTCCATTGTTCCCTAAAACACATCTTTGGAATCGAAATCTATCTTAAAATCGCCTACTGAAACTGTTTTAAAAATCTTCGCCCAGCATATTCCAACTATACTTCACCATTTTAAATACTGTTTGGAATGGGCATCATAATCCATGAGTGTGCCGTGTTTGTCTTTCTTGTTCCATAAAACACATATTTGGAATTGAAATCACTATTAAAATCGGCTACTAACACTATTTTACAATCATTGCCAGGTATATTCTAACTATAATTTTCTAGTTTCTAGACAAATTTAGGAGATATCGCCAAGCTTAGTTTGGTTTCGAAGTTATTTTCTGGCAGAAAACATGGCGAACAGTTATCAAAAATTGCAAACCTTGTGCGACTTTCAAGATTTTAACATCCCCCCCCCTCACCTCTGCGTTATCTGGCAAACACATTTGAAAATATCTTCACCGTGGCAATTCATGTCAACAAAACCTGTCTACAAATCTTGTCTACAAAGCCTCGTACTCAAAAATCGAGGACTGAACGAAGTAGCACCCTATTGCTTAAAAAAAAAAAAAAAAAAAAGGATGAATTTGAACAGCGGTTCGTAGATTTTGAAGAATTGGAGATACATAGGTATCTATTTTCACCCATCCATTAATTGTTCCAGTTGAAAGTGCAAAGACTGATTATTTGATTGATTTTATTTAGAGGATTATTTGATTGTGTATCCTTATTCTTGTGTGCGTATTTTTTTTTCCCTTGTCCCATAAAACACTTCCTTGAAATTGAAATTTACATTAAAACTGCCTCCTGAAACAGTTTTATAATCTTCGCCGAGTATATTCTAACAATACTTCACTTTTATAATTAGTGTTTGGAAAGGGTATCATTAGGAGCGGCCCAACAGGTAAGCATCGCATCGAGACACCATCTTAGAAGGAGCGCTATATCGAACTCAAAAACAGAAAAACTTGATCTAGAGCATAAAAAGGGGCGCCTGTTTTACGTTTGCATGGAGGCGCCACGTATCCTAGTGCCACTCCTGTGTATCGTAAACCATGAGTGTGCCGTATTTGTCTTCCCTAAAAAAAACTTCCTTGAATTCGAAATCTACGTTAAAATCGCCTACTAAAGCTGTTTTACAGTCTTCGTCAGGCATATTCTAACAACACATCTCCTTTGTAATAAAATGTCGGGTTTACTAATTTCTCGAAGCATGGAAGATATCGCCAAGCTAGGTTCTGTTTTGGGTACTTATTTTTTGGCGCAAAACTTGGTGATAAATCATCGAAAATTTCAAACCTTGGCGACTTTCATTTTATCTAAAACAATATTGATTGCCCAAAATGAAAGCAAGCTTACCTTTGATGATTCTTCTTTCCCCAGTGAATTCATCGAGTCAGATTCCGTGTATGCATCACTCGACTTTGGCTCGGATGCTGAAAAGAAATGACAAATACGGATTTTAAACGTAAGATTGCTTTACTTCATAACGTTCCCGTCTAAAGAAAATACAATAAAATTGATGTCGTCATTTCGAGAGCTAACTGTGTGAAATAACCATTTGAACTAACTCAACTAACCAAGATTTCATTTACTTCAGTCAAGAAAGTGACGTAAAAAGGAAAAATTGTGCAAGATTCATAAATTCAGCCACAAAGTTACGTCATATTTGCAATCTCTGCTCAGAAATAAACAATTTAGATTCAATTTTTAAACATTAAATAAAATAAATGCGATGCTATTTGAAATACTTCTTTATATTTAGAAATCTGTATGTTCGTTATTTTTTCGCTATTTGAGCGTGGCTGATGAGAAAGACAGGCTGCGGTGCTGACATTTTTCAACCTCGAAGCGCCATGTGACCTGGGGGTGTGGCCATCTTATTCAGAGATAGCTACTGTTAGATGTCACATGGTTGTTAGAAGGCAAAAGGGTGGGACCAAAATTCCAGCGTAGGAGCCGGTCTTTCTCGTCAGCCACGCTATTAAGCATGTCGCGATAAAAAGAAAAAGAAAAAAAATATGGCTCATTTATTACTAATTTTGCCAGAAATGAGTGTTAAGGATTATGAACAAAAACAAAAGGGAAACAAAATGAAATAAAAGCATAGTCTGTTCAATAATTTGGTCAGCGACTGTTGTCAACACCTGCTAGACATAGAAAGCCTTCCAACTCCGACGTCACTAGCTTTGACGACACCACTAGACTTCCGGAAGTGACGTTAGCAAAGTTTTAATTTCTCACACACACAAAACTATTTAAAATTTCTGGTAAATGCTAAAAATATTAGAAAATGTCTTATATTAAACATTAAAATTAAAATAATATTCCATTATTCATTCTGATCTATTTCCTAATCATATTATCTAATTATTCATGGTTAAAAACTGCCATTTCTAAAATTATTTTTTTATCTCAAAGTAGTAAAACATCGTTATTCATTGGTAAATTTACCAGAAATTTTTAATAGTTTAATTTTGCGAGAATAAAACTTTCCAATGGAGGTCTACTGATGACGTAGAAGTGGTAAAACTTTCTGTATGCAGGTGGCGCACAGTGGAGTATTCGTATCAAAATCCTGGCCAAAAATCGAAAATTTTAAATTTGTTTAAAAACAGTAATATATATGTTTTTGGATAGCCTAGTAACTGATGCATCATGTAATGCATGTTTTTCGACCATAATTCATATCCAAAAGATGCAACACTCGGTTTAATAGCAAGTTTCTTCATTTACGGCAAGAGATTTCGCGTTTTCTATTACTTCGTCTTGCATTTTTTACGGGCTCTTTAAATTAATTTACTGGTTTCATACTTAGTATAATTGTAGTAAAATATATGTATTTTAATTATATGTATCTATTAGCTTGAAAAAATAATATGACTTTATTTTAAAAAATTGTAAACTTTTTTTTTTCTAATTTTTTTTCAAAAATTCACATTTCAAAAAGCTTTTTGAAAGGGTGCCGCGGCTTGTCGCGCCCAATTTCAACTATAATCGTAATTATTACAGTATTGAGTGTCTATTCCAAGAAAAAAATGTTCCCCCAACATCCACCATTTTTATAAAAAAAAAATATTTATATAGCGCCATTTTTATTTTTTCGATAATTTTTCGACGGGTTATCGCAAAAGCTATACAAACATACGCACTTGTATTTCTCATAAACTATAAATTATGTGCAGGTGTTTGGATAAAGGTATATAAAATTCATTTTAGTCAAGATTTAACATCAGTATTTTAGATTCAGTACGTAATTTCTTATTTTTCTGATGTAAATTTGCTGTAAGAAGAAAATTTCTACATATTCCAAAATTGCCCTTTCTTAGTCATGTAAATAGTCCCATCTATTTACAGCTTAGTTTTCCATTTATGTAGTAAATTGTGTCCAAAGCAAAAACTCCCCATTTTTGGTTCTCAAAGGTTGGCAACTGTGACTTCGGGTCATTGAAGTGTGAGTGTGTAAACAGAAAAGTGCTGGCTTGAAATAAATTACTTTCTCCTCGAGCTTGGAATGAGATTTTATGGGTTTGCAAAGGGGGGCATCTTTTAAGCAGTGCCCTTATATGATCTGCTCAAGATAAAGGCCAATGAAAAAGAGCAAGCCTTATAGCAGTGAGACCCTATAACTTCTTCTTCCAGAGGGGTCCGATGGTGCTCTATCTCTCTCTCTCTCTCTCTCAAAAAAAAAAAAAAAAAAAAAAAAAAAAAGGGGGAGAAGAAAAAGAAAGTGATTCTGAGTGAAGACGAATATCAGAGTTCAAAAGAATCGGAATGAAAAAGTTAATCTTCAGAAGTCATTAGAAAACTAAGATCCAAATAGTAACTACATTTAGAAAAGTGGAAAATCTGAAAACTTTTATGATAAAAATTGATTTATAGATAAGTAGTATTATATTTATAAGTATTATTATAAGTAAAGTATTACATTTATATATTTTTATTGTGGTTAAGGCAGCGTTTCTCAACCTGTGGGGCGCGCCCCCCAAGGAGGCGCAGAGCGTTTCCAGGGGAGGCACGAGAAAAACCAAAGAGCAAGTAATGATGCACGATTTTTAAAAATCGCCTAATTTATTCTCATTTTTACTCAAAAATATATCCATTTTCGCTTAAAATGTTCATTCAAACTTTACTGATAACATTATTTTGTAGAAAATTCGACTAAATGTACATTGTTAAAGATTAAAAAACTGAATGCATGCTGAACAATGTGAAGGGGGGGGGGTGCTACCGTAAGTTAGCCTTTGTTGGGAGGGGGCGAAGTTAAAAGGTTGAGAACCGCTGGGTTAAGGCACGGCTATTTTCCTCACGGGAAGGATTGCCTTGGCGGAGGGCTTTTTAAGAGGCTCTAATGCGTATTCACGTGACATCTGGAGAAAATCGCCCAAAACTCCAGACCGTTAGATCGACAGCCGCGTGGTATTACATTTATAAGTGGTATTATACAAAAGCAGTAGTTCCCAGTAAGGGACACTCCCCGGACAAGACATTTGTTAGAAACCAACTTCGAGTCGTTTAGCGATATATCGCCAAATTTGGCGACAACACGCTTTTTTATATAATTTAAGAAGTATATAATACTAAAAAGTAAGTCAAAAGTCAACAGTAATGATTTTAATGTTAAAACACATGAAAAATATTTTTGGCCAGGATTTTGACACAAATACTCCACTGTGTGGCGTTGCGTTTGTTGATGCTAAAGGCACTTACTTATTGACTGTGGTATGGGAATGACCGAATCTGTGTAAGAGTACGATTTCACTATAAGGGCCTGCCCTTCGAGTCTCTGAGCCCAACGACCACGAGGTTGTAAGGGGGGTGGTGACGATTTTCCAGGTGATTTCCACTCATCAGATATCTAGGTAAAAAACACATCAGGGTTTAAATCAAAATAACGGTTACACTTATAGATATATAAAAAATTAAAAACAAAACAAAACAAACAGAAAAGCTTTTAATACAGTAATGGCCTAGAAAAATCATAGCCTCGCACAGGTCAAAGGCTGAGAAACGGTCCATAAGACACAGAGACCATGGGTTCTTTAACACGTTAACGGTCATAAAAGTGCTTTTTTTATTCTAGAAAATTGTTTTAAAATAAGTGCATGTACAATGTATGTACTCATTTTAATTTGTTGGACCTCCTTTTAGAGGGGAAAAAAAAAGTTAAATTTCTAGGAAAAGTCAACATTTAGGGTCGATGTGAATGTGACTGAATGTGAGTTTTCTAGTTAGCTGGGAATCATTAAATATATGTTTTAAACACTAATTGTGAATTTTATTAAACTTACTTCGTAAAAATAAATAAATATTTGTAAAGTTTTCTTTATAAAAATAAGTAAAGAAAAGTGAGCTAAGATTGCATAATGCATTTCACCAGTACGTGTATTTGAGTATTGCTACCATTTATTTAAGAATAAACTATCTCCCAATTAAGTTGAAAATAGTCTGGTTGGTATTGTCATCTGTTATGTTTCATGAGATATAAAAAAAATCTGCGCATAAGAACTGAAATGCACTTATCTTTCTGGCTCATAACACTTGAACACTTGCCCGGAAATATGACGGGCACGACAGATTGAGGGAGAAAGCTAGCCCGTAATTTTCACCAGAGGTAGGCTTAAAGGGTTAAGTGTAGTGAGTGAACCCTTGGGATTCCTGGTACCGGGAGTCCGTGCAATTACAAAAAATGGCTACAAGCATTTCATGAAGATTATGAAAAGTCAAGACGTACGGAGCAATAAAATAATACTTTTTAAGCAATAAATATAATACGAAGTTACTGTTATGCTGTGTGGCTTTTATATTTTTTAAATATCGTATTCCTTAAAACTATTTTTTAGTCAAATGTGCTGAAAAACTGTTGCCAATCGTATTTCAAACCATGAATAATGTCATGTGTCTTTCTTGGCGAAATTTATTTTGGTAAAAAATCGCTCGTCTTGGCGGAGCTCCGGGATAATACCTAAGTGCTAAAATTATTTAATACTTATTATTACTTAAATTGTAATTAGAAGTTGTTTTTTTTCCCATTCTTCTGAGATTCCATTGACTAGGTGACAACAGTGTGCGCTTAACATTTTTACCAGTTTTGTAACATTGTTATTATTCCGAGCAAGAATTAAGTCTCACGTACACAATATATGGTCGGGATGGGATCCACAATACTCTTTCAAGAGCGGATCCTGGGTTGACGTAGGTTCAACCTTTTACAGACCGAATTCAAATCCAGGCATATTTTAAATTAGTTTTTTGCATATTTGTATTCTAATGCATCAGTTAAAGGGTTTTAGTAATTTGAATGGGGGGAGGGGGATGTTTACAATTTTTACTGTGTTGTTCCCAATTGGCATATGGGTCATTTCTGACTATACTTTTACATTGGTTTAAAAAACGGAATATAGTGATATAGTGGAATATAGGGCTACGGAATATAGTGGAATATAGGTCTACGCCCTTGTAGTGATAGGTAGTTTAAATGGTAAGTGAAATATTATGAATCAACAAAAGCTTTATTTTTAAATTTAAATAAAGATATGAATTAAGTTTGAAGAGGGTAGGGTGTATTAAGATAGCTCTGTAAAAATTTATGAAAATGGCTGTTGTTATGATTTTTTTTTTGTCCAGTTTCTCACTGATAGAAATGCAACTTCGATTTCAAAAAATCTTTTAACTATATCGGCTAATTTCTGCAAGTCGATATTGATAAAATTTAATTTTGCAATAAATTGTTAATTTGACGCTCCCAATTTTGAACATTGGACTTTGAAAAATTAATAACCCTCGTCTCAGAACAAAATTGTATAGTCGAACCTCGTTATATTGAACGCGGAGTAAAGTGAATTTTTGGTTATAGTAAACTTTTCAGCAGTCCCAACTGAACTGGTTTGACTAATGTTATAATGACAATGTTGTGGAATTGAACGGTTTTCTGCAAGAAGGAGGTAGATCAATCGTAAAACAGTTTGGAATTGTATATTGCAGTAAAAAAAATAAAAGAAAATCCTTACGCGTTAGAACCCATTAAAAAGTTATCTGCATCAAGACACCCCCCATTCCCTTGGTAGCTATACCCATAATACAGTACAACTACACACGATATCTTTAAAGCACTTACTTGTTTCTTTGCCCAAGATGGAAGCTGTCCATCACCAAGGTCATAAGGATTTTCTTTTTCAGAGTTTTGGTTTGTAGTCTGCAAAGGTTTAGTCACGCCAACCGTGCTTTTTCTAAACAGGAAAGGAAGAAAAAATTGTGAAATCATAATTGCCTTAAACTCTCAATTCCAAGGCAAAGTACAAATAAAAAATACAACCACTTTTCATAAACAGTTCTTAAATACTTAAAAAATAGTGTCTGTTAAAAAGTCTGTAAAACATCTGGAGGAGTTTCCACTACCTCCAGATGAAGTACCACGGGATATATTACTGCATACTGGAGGTATAGCATTTTGCTAAGGCGCTCCACTAACAAAGAGCTTCAGTTCAGTTCAAAATAGGATTTCTATGAAATAGAAATAATAACATGTCAAGCTGACTATCGCGTGAAAAGTAATCAAAAAATCCTACTTTCAAAAGACGGATTACCTTTACTCTGTGCACATTTGCAGCAGTGTTGCCGTAATCAAAACGAAAAGTGGCTGGCTAAGATGCTTTTGAGCTGTGAGAAAAATAAATTACCCATAACTGATTCCAGTAATAAAATTTTGTTTTTGCTTCGTTTTCGTGGAACGTTTGTCCTAAAAGGAATAAATTGTGACGTCAAGTGAAAGTGCCCTTTTGTGTGGGTACATTCACTCAGTCGTCTGCAAAATTTTATTTCGCTGTGGCATGTCGTCTATAGCAGGGGTTTCCAAACTTTTTTCCCCCGCGGCACCCTTATCAGGCTAAAAACATTTCACGGCACCCTTTTCAGGCTAAAAACTTTCGCGGCAGATTTCCTTTAAAGCAATATGAATATGAAGGCTAGAATGAAGCAGTTTGGATGCATTTTACTTTTTTGTTTGTTTGTTTATAGGACTAACTATCAAGAAAGTACTCTCTTCGGAAAGGGATATAGAATTTCGACAATACCCCCATTTCAGGGAGTTCCTATAAAAAGAGAGGCTACAGGACAGTCTTGAATTTGACTGAAATATTTTTGTTTGAGCCCACTTAGTGATCGGCTTGGCTGACTTTCTTGAGGATACCGGTTCAGAGGAAATTATTTGATTCTACTCCACCAAACCACTTTTCTTGATTATCTCCACGGCACCCCTGACATACTCTTGTGGCACCCTAGGGTGCCGCGGCACCCAGTTTGGGAACCTCTGGTCTATAGTTTTTAAAAAGGCCACAATGGTGAAATTTTATATCATCAAGTTTGCGCATGCGCATTACAAAATAAATTTAAATAACATTTAGTAATGCAAACAGAAAACTAAAAATATTAGCGAGCGGAACGAACATATGATTAGTGACGGTTGAAAATGCTAGAAATTGCCAGAAATTCCTTGAAAAACAGAAAGAATCCGGCTAAAATAGCTACTATAGTAGGTTTTTCAAAAATTTGTGTCTAGTTACGTTCTTAAAGTGCCATTTATCTAGCCACAAAGTGGCTAAGTTGGCAACTCTGGTTGGTAGCTACGCAATTCTAAAATAATATCAATATAAGTTTGATATTTATGTACCTCGAGTCCTGCCAAATGCCCGATGATATTGGGATGGGTGGTACATCTCCAACCTTTCCAAGAGATTTTTGACCTTGAAGGGTTAGTTTCCAGATGAAGATGCACCTATACAAGGAATAATAAAAAACAGGTTAAACAGTCTTACAGTAAAAATTGTGTACGCAAAAACAAGCAGAACCATTCTTCCTCACAAGAAGGCAAGTTTAATAGAATCACTTGAGTGATTCTATTAAACTTATGCATGTGCATATATTAAAATATGTACAGTGCATGTATAGGGTAAACTGGGGATGAAATGGTTTGTTTGTTTACTGTTACTTACAAAAAACTTTTTAAATCTGATTAAAGGATTTTTCTTTGAGTTCTATGATTCTTCTTCAGATAAGAAAGATTAAATTTGTAGTTAAAAAAATAAAGAAATCTGATTATTAGATGTTCGATAAAAATTGGTTTCTCTTTAAGTGCACAAATTAGGGCATCGGTCCAGTACGGCAGTGTAGACAATTTTTGTATCTTCGGTTGTAGACGCAGGGCGTAAAGAATTAAATATGAACATTTTTTGTGTTACTTTATTCCACGCATTTATCCCCTTTACACCTGAAAATATTTTAACTTAGGATTACTTTAGAGTTGCTAGCAGTAGTTAATCATTCGGAAATATCATATAGTTTGCAGTTATGTCATTAGTTTTAAATGCAAAAATATCAGACTTTGGTAGGAGTGTTTTCATAAAGGTGGGGGTAAAATTAGTAATAAAAGTTAAAAAAAGAAAGATTCACACTATACTAAATTTATTTATTCCCTATCATAACTTATAAATTAACCCTGTTTATAAGGAAGTTTAATTACACCAACCCTTCTACACACTTCCCCCATAAATTTATTGCATGACCATTAGTGCTGTAAAAGTAACGAAAATATTAATACCCGTATGTATTCGTTACTCTAAACTCACTACCGGTTACTAAGTATTCGTTACTAGTTCGAACGCGAGAAACAAGTCTTATAGCGCGTATCTAGAGGGGGGGGCTGCTGCAGCCCTCCTTTCCTAAATCTGACCATTTACTTAGCTAACAATGTGATATTTATTTACAACTAAGCAATTTGATACACGCATACACCCCTCCTGAAATAAAAGACTGGCTACGCCACTGTACATAGCACTACGTACGATTACGAATGTTTAAAATAGTACATACAATTACATTTTTTGGGGTTTAAAAACAAATAAAAATATCATACATTATTTTTTTACTTTAAAGCGTAAGAGTTGTATTTAGAGCTTATTTTCTCTGATTAATAAATGCTTTTATACAAATGTATTGTTTTATACAATGTTAAATTATCCGAATAACTCAGATAGTGCCCATAGAAATCTTCCAAAAACATGCTCCCCCGCCCCACACTCTCTCTTCCCCTTATTTAATTCTAAACGTTGGTTTAACCTGTTCATTCTCATCTTAAAAGGTATAACGGAAAATCTGGTGCCTAGTGTTGCTTCTGAGCGCGGATTCTTGAAAGATGGGGGTCAAGTAACCCCCCTCCCCCTTACACGTCAACATTTCAAAAACATACTGAACTTTTTTGAATCATTTTAAAACCAGTGACGTACCCAGGAGTGGGCATAGAAATCCCGGTTCCCTCTCGAAATTTTTGTTTAAAACGAACGATAACTTAAAAAAAATGTGTTTTAAGTTTACATGCCTAATATTTTTTTATTTTATTTTATTTATTTATTTATTATTATTATTATTATTTTTTTTTTTTTTTGCAAATAATATTTTAAATAATAAAAATGCGTGAATTCGTTTACTTTATTAAAATATTTTTTCAAGGCTTAGTTAAATAACTTGTTATTTATTACTCATATTTCGGTTCTAGCTCAAGCATTTAAAAAAAAAATAATTTCTCAATCCTTCGGGACAACCCTGAAAAATAATCCTGATTACACCACTATTCAGTACTAAAATGTCAGAAAGCAAGAGCACCCCCTTACTGCACTAACGTGCTTCTATTCTTATAGATATTGCTCTACAATTGCGCTACTTGCTACAATTTGCTCTACAAAATTAATTACATAAGTATTGCGACAGATTTATAAATAATGAAGAAGTCATATGAGTCACCCCATTCTACCCCCCCCCCCCCAAAAAAAAAATGATATGGGCACCCACGCATAACATACTATACACCGTACATCCCCGCATTGTATAAAACAGACGCCATGTCTAATCCCATATCATAATAGAGCAGCAGATACTGCATCTATCCGATATTGCGTAATCAGTAACGGAAACAAAACATACGGATCTTTCAAACCTCATCCAAACGAGTTCTTTCGGCACATGCGAAATGCAACCCCCTTAGTAGTCAGTAACGAAAGCGGAGCATATTACTACTACTACTGAAATACTTTAAATACCAAGACTGATTTTCCCCCTTCAAACCGCTATTCGATATCCAGTAACAAATAACAGAAGATATTAGTACTCCATTACCGGAACTCGTTTTTCCCCTTGTATTCGAAGTTCGAAGCTGCTCGATCCGAAAGCGCGCAGTAACGGTATCAGCCGTAAAGTAGCAATTCGTTACTTCGAGTCTGAGTGATTATCCGCATGTCAGTAACGAATACATGCGGTTTCTTACAGCTCTAATGACCATGGAATCATTCTGTATAAGCAAAGGACTTGATAACGTACCCGTCTCCAGATACTGAAATAAGGTGTTTCCCGGATGGCATGAATTTGAGCCCCGTCACTAGCTCCGAGTGACCAGTCATTGAAGCCACACACTGACCAGTTAAATAATCGTAAACATATATTGTCTTGTCCGTTGAGCTGGTTGCTACGTACGCTCCACTCGAGTCGACAGCTATCTGGAGGAAAAAAAAATTAATTACATAAGTATTGCGACAGATTTATAAATAATGAAGAAGTCATATGAGTAAAGGTTGTCTTCTATAAGAAGAATGACAGTTTGGAGAAGCATATCTTTCCAATATTTGTTTAATATACACCTCTCTCTCTCCGTATATACATATAATATATAGGCGCACCCATTTTGATGTATGCAAATGAAAAGAAACAGAAATAGGAAGATTTCGGTAGATTGCTTAGTAAAAAGAGCCAAGATCAACCCAGGGTCACGACCATTGCTATAGAGGAAAACGTGGAAATGACTCAAACAACGTAGTCCAAGAAAGTTGCCAGTATGAAATTAAAAAAAAGGTGTTTCCATTATATAAATGGAAATAACTTTGTGGAACGGTAGAAAGAACCATGTAGTTAAATAAGGATTCATAAATCGTCTTATAGTTTACCCTAATTTCTAAAATTAGCTGTGTTTATTATTGTATATACTATGCATGCACAGGGACAAGAAATATACATCAATGCATAGAGTCTGGCATGTATCAGAAATTAAATTTTTAAGCGATACCGAAACTGTACCAGTGATCAACAATTCTCTTTTTTATTTTATACTAGCTGCGTGCCCGTTCTTCGCACGGTAGGAAACAAAAATTTCCCTTACATATGTAATTCGAAATTATTCGTGATGTGGAATTAAAAAAAAAAAAAAAAAAAAAAAAAAAAAAAGGAGCAAAATTATTTGACTCTTAATGTAAAGTTTGTGTCATGAGTACTAACCTGATCATTGCAGTATAATGACTCAAAAAACTACGTCAGTGTCATTCACTATCAAAAAAGTGGAAAGCTTAATGGTTTGCAGAGAACTCCTGGCTTTCAAAATGTCTTATTTCTACATCATACTGTTTTTTAGGCTCAAGTTGTAGCATTAAATACCTAAGACACTACATGAAATGGAGCACCATTTATTTCTTTCCGAACATGTACCATATAAGGAAAGTATTGCAATCATGAAAAAATTCGACTTCGAGATTTTGGTGTATTTACACGTTTTGAGATCTTCTGAATTCATTTATGCTATTTTCAAGAGATGTTTTTAAAATAGCTGCGCACCCGCTCTTCATACGGGAAGAAGGGAATATTTTACTACTAAAATCATATCTGCATGTGACAAAACAGAATTTCATTTTTAAAAAAGTTCAAGTAATCTCTACTGTTGAAATTACTGCGGGATATATTAACGCTAATTAGAATTACTTTTCGTTTAGTTGGTTGTAAGACAACCGTTGAAAAAGGATAAACACTTTTAATATCATGAAATATTTGTTAACGTGGTACATTGCGATTTATTCATATTATCTTTACAAATCTAATAATACTACCTATTACGTGCATTAAAACTATCTATACTCGCTTCTCCCTCTTCAAGGCTCCCTTAGCTTAGATTAGTTGGCCTCAATGGGATCTTTTGATTCTGTGGCGATTCTTTGCAATTTACGCATTAGCATAAATAATAATCATTTCACATAATGGTTCCCATTAAGGAAACTCTCCATATATATTTAATTTATACATAGTTTTATAAGATGGGCGTATTTAGCGCCGCAAACCATTTCATCTTACTGTGGGGAGAAAATACCCAAGGGGTGCCATTTTAAATATCCACGTATCTAATATAGCAATATCTTTTATATCCTCCATAGTCCTGTCTCCTGAAAAACATCAAACTGTGTAATCTCGAGGAGCTACTTATTCCCATTTTAATTGTGACAGGGCGTTAGAGTTGCAGAGTTTACAAATTTCACGCATTTTTTTTAATTTATGACGTCACTGTTTGACTGCCGTAAAGGATACCCTGGTAGATTGATAGAGTTAGTTTCGATATTTCGCATAATTGTTTTCAAACGGTATCATTAAAACTTTGCGTTCACGCTTAAACCCAAAGAGCGAAAAAAAAAGACACATGGCGGAGCGATCAGTTTCCATGGAAACCGACAGGTTTTTCCGCGAAAGTGCTCATTAAGTAGTCTTTTTTTCTGAGAACTTCTTCTTCCCTTCCTGTTTTTTCGGAGAACTTCCGTACTCGCTTATTGTTATATTCCGCTCCGCTCTTGTGATCGAAAAACGCTCCTAAAGGAGAAGCTCACTTTTGAAAACTGGCTCACTTTTCGCTCCGACTGATCGAATTTCGCTCGTTAAGCGTGGGACCTTTATGGAGGAACGTAATTCAACGTTAAAATAAAACTATACTCGCAACCTGCATGCGTATGTTAGGCAACGCCTGCGCTAAATTAAATGCCAAAAAATAAAAATAGTAAATAGAAAAATTTTAATATATCGCGCTTTGAAACCAACTTTGTAACTTTTAAAATGAACATTTTCAGCGCCGTGAAAACATTTCAATTTTTAAATAAGCACCGGATTAAAATACCACTTCTAATAATAATAATCGTGAATTTCTTAGTTGATTTCTACAGTAAATTTTAATCAAAATATCGTCTCCCTGTGTTGAAAATAGAGCTGGAATAAATGAGTTAAAATTATGGCGTAAATTTTACGTATCTTAAAGCATTTGACGTCATAGATCCTTACTTGCGAATTGAAATTCTGATATCCCATTTAAAAACTCGATTGGTTGAAAAAACCCTTTTCTCTAATCCTTTCTGTAGCAAAAACCGAACATAAATTCTCGTGCCGTGATCGCAATGTAATGAATGGCGTAAGATCGCGTTGATGCTATTGAATTCTAAACATTAGGCTGCATTAAAATTCGTAAAAAATCATCAAATTTACATAATTTTTTCGTTTTTATTTTAAAAGAGGGAGAAAAGAATGTTTCACGATTTGTCAAAATATCTAAAAGTTATGACGAATAGAATTCAAGATGCGACAGTTTTAAAATTATTTTACGAAAAAAAAATCGCGAAGCAGATGTTTAGTAAAAAAATTCCTAAAAATCGGTAAATCATGTTACGTATTCAGAACAAACTGTTTTTAAAAGAAAATTTTCTCCTCTATCCGATGATATAAATGCCGTTTTGCTGCGAGCGTAATTTCAGCCGTCATTACGAATTAGGTGAGAAAAAATGCCAAAAATCGCATAAAACATAAAATAAAAAAAAATCTAGGTCAAATTTTGAAAAAATCGCTTCGAGGTGCACAACTACATATTTACATCTTCCCGAATACCAAGTTTGGTGTTTCTAGGTGTAGCCGTTTGTCCGTAACGCTGCCGACAGACACACACACAGACAGACACACAGACACCTTCTTTTATAATAAGTAGAGATTTGATATACGGTTATCGTCTGCATCATCTATATAAGTACGTAAAAGTAGAAAATGACAACCAATCCCAAGTTAGTGCTAAAATTGAATCAATCACTTTCTAAGTGACAACTTTTTTGGAATAAACACATGAAAACAAGGATTCTCATTCTTATTTGATTTTGATATGAAGTTAAGCTTTCAAAGTATGCAACTTTATTTTATTAACATCTTGGTTAATCTGAATATATTCAAATTTAACTGTCGCTTGAATGTCGGCTTCAGTTCTCAGAACAAAAAAAACTGCTCTTTAAAGATGACATCAGGAAACTGCTGTAAAAATAAACGAAAGTAAAGACGAAACAAGAGAATAACTTCTTGTCGACGAATTATGAGTTATATACCTTGTCATTCTAACTTATTGGGAAATAATGCAACACTTTATCCATTGTAGCAATACTTAACACAGCTGCCAACTATTCCGGAGCGTAGCCGTTCACTAAACCAATTGGCAACTTACAAAAAAAAATTTCAATTACATAAATGTGGTGGTTACTATTTTAATTAAAATTTAATACTCTTATATAATATATACAATAAATAAATATATACAAAAATTGGTGGTGTTGGTACAGCTGCCAACTTTCCGATTTTATCGGAAAATTTACCACCACAAATTTTAAATACCCGAAATTTGCACAAAAATGTGGACTTATTTTCATACAATTTCTGAGTAAAAATTAGTCGTAAAGAATCTTCCGATTAAATCGGAAATGTTCGCAGTTATGCATTTTGCCACAAAAGGAAAGCAGACTGCTAGTGTCATACCTTGATGAGCGTTCCGTCTCCTTGCGCTCCGGCCATGGAACGGACGCACTTAGCCGTCGGCACGTCATACACCCTGATTTTGCTGTCTTGGCATGCGGCCAGGACGTAATTTTGCGACATGTCCTTTTCCATGTCGTAGAACGTAGTATTCTCGGTCAGTGTTTTCTCAGGAACCACTTTGATGGCCGGTTTCTGAAAACAGATAAAAGACACATGAAAATTGATGAACATTGATTCGTCAAGACTATTCCTTTTTCTAAAATTTAGGAACATCACAGCACTTTTGAAAATACACTAACGATGTTGAACTAAAGATCTCCAACTGGCTGCCACCGATGTAGTTTTTTCGCGGCCCGCGAAGCCTTCAAGAAAAAGAGTCTGCAGCATTAATTAAATGCTATTATTTACGGAAGAAAGTTTCTATGAAGATACGTATCAGTATCAGATTCTGTTCATTCGCAATTCAGTTTAAAAAGTTGTTCTTGACTCATAGATAAATTAATAAAAAGTAGTTGTTTATATTCCGTGCATTTTGGTAGTTATACTAGAATATAATAAAACACAAAATCTGTCGTAACTGAAGAAGTACTCGGTTTAGTGTCACAAAATTTCACGCGGAAATATATTTATTATTATGGGAGAAAGCATATAGCAGCATAACAGTAACAGAAGATAAATCGTTAAAAAATATACAGGTTAAACCAAAAACGGTCTAATCATGATGTATTATATCCCATTAAAGGTTCACTTAACGTACATCCTGTGACTGTAAATATACGTACTGCACACACTGGTAAACCTTTAATGAGATAAAATACATCATGATTAGATTGTTTTTGATATAACCTATGTATGAATTAATAGTTCATCTTTTTTTATAGTTATGCTGCTGTATGATTTTTCCCATAATGACATATTCCTGTGCCAATGTGTTATGTGCCGTACGTGTGTAACCTTAATTTTTGACAACAGTGTACATGTCTCAATGTTCTTCATACAACCATTTTTTCCCGTAACCATAGCAAGCTTAAGGCTACGCGTATATGGAATAGCTTGAGGTAGTACTCAAACAGACTTGAAAGTGAACACTCAAACAAAAATCAAAGTTTTATGGAATGTTTTCGTACATAAAGGAAGATGATACAGAGATTTTTAACTAGATCCACAGCTGTTTTGGCAGCTATCTCAGTTGTTCTTACTTATAAGCTCTTTATTTATTCCAAAGTACGTGTTTTTACTGCACAATATTTGGATGAACACAAGCAACCAGGGGATAGAATGGGAATCGAACATATGATTTCGATAAAAACCGTCCGTAGAGACGAAAATAGCAGCTTGGGGTAGAGATTTTAGCGGCGGTAAGCGCAATAGGAAAAATAAAGGCCTAGTGGAAACGGGGCTTATTAGGACAGGCCCTTAATCTCTAAGTCACCGGTCACCCTAAATACAGATAGTCAACGGCAGTTTTGCAAAAACAAATCCACTTACCCACTTGGTCTTCCTGAATATAACAGATTTATCAGCACCACAGGACACGAAATAAAGCTCGTTATTGCACTTTATGAATTTGGCAGCAGTGACTGAGGAAGTGTGATCGTCCAGCGTCTGGGCGAATGAATAATTCTTCTGGGCGTCGAACAGATGGACCAATCTGTCTCGACTGGCAGAGGACAGTAGCTGAGTCGGGTCTGTCAAAGCAAGAAGTGCAAGCTTAATGTTACAGTTCGAAAACGAAACAAAACCTGCATGTTAGAGATGGCCAATGATTCGATGAGTCGAATCAGTGATTCGAATCTTGGTACTGAGTGGCTCAGTCTTTACACTCACTCTCTACTGATTCGAATCTCAAGCCCTCAAGGGAAATACATTCCAAGTGCGAAGGGAAGGAAAACTTATTTTCCCTTTGCCGTTCCCAGAGATTTTCCCTTACTCTTTCAACTCTTTTCGACTCTTTACGACTCTTTACGACTCTTTACGACTCTGAGTCGATAGATGATTTGAAACAGTAAATGAATGGGTTTGGGTGAGTTGGTCACTGAGTTGATGCAGCAACGAATCTTTACTGATTCAGTGTTTCGCTCTGTTTCGGTGATTGTATACTATCGTTGAGATTCGTTAGTTTTTCGAATCTTCTATCGACTCAGAGTCGAAAGGAGCCGAAAAGAGTTGAAAGGATGTTTCATTTAATTGGAGTTTTTTTTTTTTCGAATCTTCTATCGAGTCGAAAGGAGTCGAAAAGAGTTGAAAGGATGTTTCATTTAATTGAAGTTTTTTTTTCGAATCTTTGGTGTTTCATTTCTTGGTTGGTGGTCGGATTTAAAGTTTTATCTGTCTGTGGGTGTGGAGTGGGTCGAACATCGTTTGCTTTTGGCGGGGGGCATAGGCGTTACTTCCTAAGGGCAAGAGGGGTCAATCCCCCCCCCCCCCGAAAAAAAAATTAAGAAAATTCAAGTATCAGAGCTATTTATAATAATGATATTTTATACAATCGGAAACATTTTGTCACCCCATCCAAATATTACATGCCAATTTACGCCAATGCTCGTGGAAGAGCGGAGGGGGTGTGTCTCAAAGTTGTTTAAACCTTTTTCCCTCGGGGAGACTCCCTCCTTCCAACTTGTCTGGCTGATTTAATATTTGTTTAAAATTTAATGAAACATCCCTTTTCTACTTTTAACTTCAATATATGTCCCCCTGCCCCCACCCTCAAAAAAAAAAAAATAAATAAATAAATAAAAATAAAAAAACAGAACGTTAAGTTTACATGGATGAGGGTTTTCATGTGAAGGGAAATAGAATGAAATAAAGTTAGGATTGTGCTTGTCACTTTTAATGAAGGATACAGGGGCGGTATTAAGCGCTCTCACAAAAGGACTTTGTAGTAAGCAAAATAACATTTCGCTTTATTGCTGCAGATTTCGTTTAAGATATTTTTTTACCTTGTTTTCCGTTTAAGGGGAATGATTTTATTTTCTTTCGTAATTCAGAGAAATACAAAATAGGGTCTAAAGCAGTGGCGTAGTTAGTGTTATTGACAGTGGCGTAGCCAGGATTTTATTTCGCGGTGGGCTGGGTATCAAATTTAAAGATAAAGTTCAATTGTAAGTTAAGTAAAGGGTCCCATTTTTTTGGGGGGGGGCAGCAGCCCCTCAGTAGGACTGGGCCAAAAATCGATAAATATCGACATATCGGTTTTACTTCAACATCAAATATCCGATATTCCCATTTTCATTTCAGTGAAATCTCGAATTCGATAAAGGTCAAAAATACAGGCCGGTCAGGGGCGTAGCCAGAAATTTTTCATGGGGGGGGTTATGACTACTGCAACTCATATATATGTATACGTGTGTGTGATAATGTAGTGAAGAATATACATTTTGTATGGCAAAAAATTCCTCATGGGGGGTTATGACCCCCCTAACCCCCCCTTCGCTACGCCTCTGAGGCCGGCGATAAGAAAATCCTGAGATCAATACCAGCTTGTGATGCTTTTGCTACTGCTTTCTCTCCGTTGATGACGATGCCGGATCGCTGAAAAAAACAGCTCCATGGTTTATTAGTCTAATTACCATAATTAATTAACGTATATCTCGGAAACTATCCACCGGAGCGCGTTTTTATTGATTCTCGACCCCCCCTAGTCTCAACAACCCACCGATACTTAAAATTTCGAATGCTTTGACACCAAACTTAACCTTTTAATCTTACAGGCCCAGGGGGTCATACGAAGCTCCCCTATATTTTCAATTTGGGCATTTTAAACACTAGCCTCCTCCGGCTGCATCTCCAAAGTCTGGAAACCATCCCCGAGCCAATTTCTACATGCTTGCAGTCCTTTTAAGCCTCAATCATGGTTAATTAGTCTAATTACCATAATTAATTAACGTATATCTCGGAAACTATCCATCGGAGCGCGTTTTTATTGATTCTCGACCCCCCCCCCCTAGACGTTCACCCCCATCGATACCTAAAATTTCGAATACTTTGACACCAAACTTAACCTTTTAATCTTACAGGCCCAGGTGGTCATACGAAGCTCCCCTGTATTTTCATTTCGGGCAGTTTAAACACTAGTTTTACTGGAGCAAGGAGAGAAAGATGCTAGCTGCCCGAGAACTCAGCGGAGAAGAAACCCGATGAATGGGTGAAGGGTGTTTAAATAGTACGGCTTTCGGCGCAGAGAGAGGGAAAATTTCTTTAGTTGTTTTATTGATTCATGTGATTCGAATCATCGAAGTAGTGAGTGAGTTGAGATTCGAATCAGTAAAATGAGTCGAACCGCCCATCTCTACTGCATGTAGATGTTCAACACCTTCCAGATATAAAAAGCCTGACAGCTGCAAATTTTATGTCATTTATAGATCCTCTTGAATGACGTCATCATAGTGTTTTATTGAACAAATAAAGCTATTTAGAATTTCTGGTGGGTAATACAAATATTAGAAAACATATGAAGTTAAAGATTAAAATTAAAATACCTTTTTTATACAAAATGATTCATTATGATCTATTTCTGTATGATTTTATATGTGATGGTTAAAAATTGCCATTTGCCGTAAAATTAATTTTTCTATCTTAAATCATTAAAATATTTAGTGCTTGAGGAAATTCACCGCAAATTCAAAACAGTTTTGCTCTATAAAAATAAAAAAATGCGGTGACCCCAATTAGGAGATTTAGTGATGATGTCAAAGCTTCAGTTGTGAGGCTTTCTAATATCTAGAAATTGTCGACATTCCTCCTCAATGGCTTAAGTATAGCCCAGGCTCTAACGCTAACCTTTTTGCGTCCATGACGAGAACGAAGAAGAGCAATCTCATCGTTTTGTCTTTGTAAGAAAGAATAGGTTAAACCTGGTTTCAGAACTTATAAGTTAATCTGAACATTTCGTATCAATGGAAAGAAAAAGCAATAGTAACTTACCAGACTCGTCATTGGAATATTCCAGACAGAGAACTTCAGCATCATGAGCTTCAATTTTGCACAGTAGCTCTAAATACTGCAGGTCATACACTCTAAGATAAACAAAAACAGAGCTTTTACACTGTCTAAATACAGACAGAGAAATTGCAAATATTAAAAAAAAAAAGAACTCTATCGTGAATAATTTTGTTACCTTGAGCTCTTAAGACTCATATCAGGTTTGAGGTGACTAAGATAACTATAATTAAAAAAAAAAACCTAAACAGATTTGCTGAGAGATCTATATACCACTAAAAATTCATAAAAGTTCAAAATATATTTTCAACAGAAAACGATTTATAGATATCATATCCTATTGACAGACGCTTGGAAGTTTAACACTTTCCAGCATCATGATGCGTGCAGCTCGCCATTGTTTCTTCGTGCCGTTTCGCGCAATGACGAAATTTTCTCATCATGTGAAATCGCCAGACTGAGTAAGATTAGTAATTTTCGCATTCCAATATAGCTGAACTCCACTGTAAAGAAATGAATTTCTCCAAATTTAAATAGGTATAATAGATCACTATCACATATTGTTTAGCTTATCATTAGAATTTCTATAATACAACTCATAGATAAATGTCGATAATTAGTGGGATTTTATTGTCAGATGAAAGCCGTTTTTCGTCGTGAACTTGAGCTCAGAGTCATACCAAGTTTGTGGTGACCATAAGGTAACATAGAGACAAAAACTATTTATATATTTGCTAAGAAATTATTTGTACCACCGGAAAAATCATAGAGATTTATAATACAGTTTTTTCAACCAAATGTTAGCTGCTGAAGAAATTCAAAAACATCCACAAAAGCTTTTTCAGGTAAAATGACGAGTTAAGAAATTATTTGTACCACCGGAAAAATCATAGAGGTTTATAATACAGTTTTTTCAACCAAATGTTAGCTGCTGAAGAAATTCAAAAATATCCACAAAAGCTTTTTCAGGTAAAATGACGAGTTAAGTTCGTCATTCTTTTTTCTAAATTCGCTATGTGTAACTCATGGCAAATCTGTTAGTCAATAAGACTTTCGTTATCAGATAAAAGCCATGTTTAGCATGGTGACATTCCAGCCAAATTTTAAATGAAAAACGGGGACACTTTCCAGATAATATTCTTCCAACTCAGAATAAAAGCTAACCCAATAAGAAGTTGTGCTATAAAAACAAAATTAGAAGTGAAACTGGTAGTGTAAACAAAGCAGGATTGATTTACATCTACAAAAATGTTTTTAAAAGTATCACATGCTTGAGGACTGTTAAAGTGTAGCCTTGATTTTTTTTTTATCATTACCATCTTTGGTGGTCTACAACGAAATACAATTATAACCGTATCATAGTTTTGATTACCAATGTGTGAAAATTATAAAGAGAAACAATTTTTATTAATAAACATTAAATGGTTATTTCATAAGCAATTTTTTATTGCTAAATCTTACCCCATAGATGCCAACTTTTACGCTTTTTTTGGACGGTCATCTAACACAACCTTCAAAATATCTTATAATGCTTGAAATGTGAAGTTATCTTACTGTCAAACCTCAAAAGGATACAGTGGCATTGTGGCAAATAATTTTCGGGAGAAAAAAAAAAAAGCGCGTAAAACTTGGCATATATGTCAGCGGAAGGGGTTAGTCTAAAAGACTTTGCCCTAAACTGCTCCTGTGAAGTAAATTAACTATTTTAGACCTAATAAGGATACTATAGGATACTACCTTCAGGAACGGCCTACCTATTTGGTTTAAAGCCTGTTTTAGTTCCTGAAGTGTCCTACTGTCCTGCTGAACCCTAGCCCAAGCTCAGGTCCAGCAAGCAGCGGTTTCCCTCTTTTTTTTTTTTCAACACAATTTTTGGATTATAATTGGTAAAATACATCAGTGTTATACAATAACACTGATGTATTTTACCAATTGTAATCCAAAAATTGTGTTGTAAATAATAATAATAATAATAATAATAATAATAATAATAATAATAATAATAAGGAGCCGTAGTTGTAAGAAAGTACCAAACGAACGTAAATTTGAAATGAGATGAGCAAGAAGAACTCACCGTATATTACCAGATCTGTCGCCAGATGCCAGATGCTTGCCATCGGGACGGATTTTCAGACAGCGGACGCCATTTCTACCGTCGTAGGAATTGACGAGTTTTTCGTTCGTCCCAGCTGAAACATCAGGGATTCAGTTGCATAAAAGTTTTATAAAGTAGTAAAAATTATGAACATTATTCAAAAAGAAAGAGAGTGTCATTTACTATTAAGTGGAGGTTAAAAACACATTAAAAAAGAAAGCAAGTTGTCTTACCTGGTAGAAAATCAATATCACAGAGAAAGACTAAGTTTGGATCTGTATATAAAATTTTCAGTAATTCCTAGTTAAAAAAAAAGTGATTAAATTTGCGAAATAAATGAATGTATATAATTTAAGATAACTATAGTAAAAACTGTTAGTGATTGTCTGGTGCTTCATAGGCACTCTGGAACATAAATACGAAAGATAAATTAAACATATACTATTTCCATTAGTAATACAGTAAATTTATTAATATTAACATAATTATCCTTTTAATATTAACATAATTAGGTAAAAAAACAGCAATAGCCGTAGTAATTTTGATATCATTTGCCGGTAAGTTTCTCTATATGTAAATATTTTTTCCCGATTGGAACTGGCACTATTTTTTCAGACCTCACCACTGAAACAGGTCACAAGCCGTCACTGGTTAGATTGATCACCACCAGGTAGACCAAGGTAACCTTGTTTATGACACGCACTGGCACTGGAGTGCAACTTTCACAAGTTATATATTTGACTTGGTTTCCTCCCACTGAGACATGCGATGATTGCTGGCTACCATGTACGCCCGTCATGATAGAATTTGGAAATCATCATGCGATTCTCTGTGTATTCGACCGCATTTCCAGCATCCAACATGACATGTAACTTAAAAACTCATGTAAAAATATTCTATTAACATACTCTTAGATTTACATGCATATGCTTTATTTATTTCAGTTTAAGTTAAAAAAATATAGAGTGAATCAATAAATAGCATACCGAAAAATTAAGGTCATAAAATAATTAAACACTCATTAGAAGTTTTAGGATGATATAAAGTGAAGGAAATATTGGATTTAAGTTGAAATTTATTATGAATATATTAGTTGAATATATAAAATTTGATAAAGTCCTTTTTATGCAAAGCAAATTAAGTGTGCAGATAACCCACTATAAAAGATTATTACAAGTGTTATTTCTAATACATAAATGCTGCAAATCATCGAAGTTGCATTACGAACGATTTATTATCTTAAATTGAGTAGCAAATTTTTGAGATATGAAGACTAGGGAAGCTTTATGAGAAGGAAATCGTCCTACAAATCATCGAATATCTTCGGCTCATCCACCTAGAAAGTTATTCGACTAAACTTCCAGTGTTAGGTAGCTAAGACTGAATGGATTGTCACCAATTTAGTAATAAGGACTGTTTACGAGGTATGCCCAATTTCAGAGTTAATCTTAGCTCACAAATACATAATTACCAACTGTTCCGATTTGATTGGAACATTTTTTACTACTAAGTTTTACTGAGCAGTTCAAATGTAAATCAAGTCCAGGATTTTAAAGTAAACTTAAATCGTTAAAAACTTGTGGTAGTAAAATGTTCCGATAAAGTCGGAACAGTTGGCAGTTATTGGAAATGCTCACTGCTGGCACTTTGTAGGGAAAAAACAGCAAAATTTAAGAAAATTCAAATTCGTCATCATAATGAAATAAGATGACTCATATGATCCAGAAGTATAGAATAACTATTGAAATTCTTTGTATATTTCGAGTTGGTCGTTTCCTTTGTAAAATTTGCTGTTTTTTTCATTTTAAGCTCCACCAAGCGAATAGTTCTGAACTAAATTAAAGGGAGAAATAAGCTTTCTGAATACATCTATTATATTTATCACCTTCATGTTTGGTTGACGAAGCAGATTGCTACTAAACCCTTCCTAATTGCTACGAAACCTGATATACCACGGCTGAAATTGAATTCATTGCTACTCACACCTATAATCAACCATTTTTTGTGAATATGTATATTTATATTAAAAATCAGCAAACTCTGCACGATGTAGAAGCTGGTGACATGACAAAATTTTTATTTCATGGAACACCTAGGCCATTGAAGGCTACATTTCCAGTTTCTTAGTTACAATCCTTTTTTATTCAAATATTAAATAAATGGGGCCTCCATGTAAGGCGTGGTCACGTCAAGAAAAACATTTTTTTAAAAGCAATTTAAATAATACAATAGTAATGTGTAAACAGATAAAAAATGAGACAACAATGTACGTGACTGGTAGTGAACAAATTTTACATACAAAAACAGTAAATAAAATAGTGGTTGCGAAATTCCTAGTCGGTATCCAAGAGAAGACTACTTAGGGTATTTTACAGATTACTTCACGGAAATCGTAATCTGGCAGCTCCACCAATAGTTACCGATTATTACCGAGATTGGTGAAGAAATTTTCACCTATCTGATGGACAATTTTTCTAAAGGAAGGTATGCCGAGATTGTGTCGAATAACACTATTAGTCGTGCCTGTGTCCATGCCACATTCGGCGGACAATACATAGATGCCACTTGACGTTTTGATAAAATATCTCAAAAATTTACTGTTTTCGAATATTGGTTGTTTGATTTCCGTAGATATGCATAATCGGGATATATTGGCGACTTTTCAGCAATTAAACAAATTTATTTAATCAAAAATTTGAAAAAAAAAGAGCTGGCAGTGTTTAGAAGCGATCTGCTTTGGATGATGTTTCATTAAATTACAACCATTTTGTAGTTAAATTATAATCATTTTGTAGCTATATCTATATTAGTTCTCCCTGTTTTTGCAGGTATTAAAAAACATTTTATACGCCATGCTATGCTTTTTCATAAAAAAGTGATAAAAAAATTAAAACCGAAAGCTATTTGATTTCTTAAAAAAAAAAAAAAAAAAAGACTCATTCGATTCTTTTTTTATTTCCCCCAGGAGCGCTGAGATGGTTGTGGGGGGGAGGCACTAGAATACGACGCAGCTGCTCTTGAAGCAAAAAGTAATGACTTTTAATACTTACTCCATGCACACGTTCTTATTTTTATGAAATAGGAATAATATTTCAACAAGATACTGAGAATCTTCTTTAATATTTCAAGTGCATAAAAATATTTTCAATGATTTGCTCCATAAAAACTTTTTTACATAATATGAATGCACTTACGTTGCAGTATATGTTCCGTTTCAAGGCACAGTTTTGGAAGACTTTCTGCTCCAGGTTCCAAATGCGAATAGTATCATCGCTGGCACATGTGAAAAAGGTACCCCCTGGAAGGGGACTTCCCTCTGGCAATTCGGGATATGTCTATGTGGGAAAAGGGAAATTAGAATAAGTAGCCTATAATCATAGCTACCAACTCTTCCGATTATTTCAGAAGATTATCTACCACAATTTTAAAAAGTTTTTATAGTACATTCAAATTTATGTTCCCCCTTTCTTTTTTAAAGTAAAACTAGTAGACCACAGTATTGCAAAAAACAAAAGAATTGGCAGCTATGGTATATTCATATTATTAGTACAAATGTATCAAAGTTATAGAAAACTACGAGCTACAACCAAAACCAAAAATATGATGCCGTGTCTCGAAACCACAAACTTCTACACTCTATTTGAACAGCGAAGTTATTTATGATATTTTTTAAATACAGCAAACTCTCAAATAACCGGGATGGTCGGGAAATGGCTCGTGCCCGATAACCAAATTCATTCAAATTTTGAGAGAAATAATCGAAAAAAAAGTTATAGAAAATGTAACATTTTTATACAGTAGGGTAATAATAATTTAAATAATACAAAAGGAAAAGAATAAATCTAAATTTTTAAGTTATTTAGATTTACAATTACTACGTTACCCCGAATTTTTTTTTCTGCTCCGCTGTTTTGTGAAGAACGAAATCATAGAAATCTTCTTCGTTTTTCATTTGTTCTTAATAAATTTTATTATGCAAATAATTCGACATCATTTTTTCAGCAGGTATTCATCTTCTTGCTCCAAGTAATTAAGTACCGCCTCGTGTAATGATGCGTCACCATGATTCAGTTTCTGATGAGTTACACGATTTCCTTCATCACTTCACCCCACTGCGGCCGAGAGACAGTGAAAACTGTAGATGGCTGAAATGTGAAGGTCCTGAGTTCTGTTTTACCGATTTCGGTTAATCAAGAGTCTGCTGTATTACATTCAAATACTTAACACAATCCGATTACATTTTACTTCCTGCTAGCATGCATTTCGTTTGAGTCTTCGGATTATTGTAAGATAATGTAAGTTCTTGTTTATTTTTCAATACATGTCTTTATAAAAGATTGAAAGCCGTCTGGGTTGTGTAGTGGCTAAACAACCAGCATACCACACCCCTGGAGAGAGTTCGATTCCCGGTTATATTCTTTGCTGTTATTCCGTCCGTCCTTTTGTAGGAGACAACTAGGCACCTTTCTTAGAGAGGGGTGAGGGTCTCCCCATTAAAACCTAGAAACTTTGAAAACCTCCCGATCGAAGACGTAATGATATCTTAAAAATTTATAACAGTGTTTTTACTAAGTAAGATAGTGTGCCTTTCCCGGAGCGTAGCAATCTAATATAAAAGTTCATTTTGTAATTTCCGGTAGCTAAAATGTATTTAATATTCTTACAAATGCCATTCTTCTTTCCCGTCCTCTTTTTTTAATTTAACGTATATCAAGCAGGCTAGATATCTTAATCTTTCCCTGGGCTGTAGTAAGTAGACTTTTTATAAATTGAGTTAATTTTTATTTGGGGTTGATACATTGTTAGCACCAAAATTTCAAATAAAATCTTAAATTACATTTGTTGAATACTGGAGAGACATTAAAACAAATATAACTACGAATCTGATTTCTGATATTACTATTATTTTATTTGCTTTGAACAATTAAATTCCGTAATTGCCATACCTCATTATTGTAACCTGAATGCAAATTTCGAAAATATATCTCCAGTTTGATATATAAGGACACTCAAGGACTTCCAAGGTCTAATTCATAATAAATTATACATGAAGCACATGATCTAAAATATTTCATCGGAATAAATTCTCATGACCGTTTCTAACATACCACGACCTTTTTTTTTTTCCTCGCCACTCTTTTCGTTCAAGAAATTTAAAAGCGTTCAAAAGGTGTCTGGTTGAATTACTTACCTTACATTTATGCACAATATATCAAGGACGGATCCAGGAAACTTTTTTGGAAGGGGTGCAAATCTTGAATACTCACTTTTTCTAGTGTAAAGCCCACTTATTACAGTGGAACCCCGATCTATCGTTCCCGCATTCATCGATTTCCCGTGTTGATCGTTTTATTTCTATGGTCCCTGCACAAACTGTATTCAAATAACGTTAACAAAACCCGCATGTATCGTTCCTCAAAAATTCGCTTTCCCGCGTCCATCGTTGTAAAATGTTTCTTCTGACAGAAATGAAATTGAAGATGAAGTGGATCAATATGGCTTACAAATCTAATTACTTCCTGGTATGATATCTTGGGTTGATGATGGTATAGGTGAGGAGTTCTTACATCCAGCAGGGATGAGTATGGTGTGAAATGCAGTGATTATATTTCCATTGATTTAGAAGTAGCAACGTGCGGTATCCTAAGAATGGAAGAAATGTGACTCAAGAAATGAAAATAATCGCGAAGAGGCCGAGAATAATATTCATGCCTATAAGACGGAGCCAACACTAGTGCCTAGTTTATCCTACGCAATAACGGTATTTGAAATTGTATGACTTTTATATACAAAGATAAATACACATAAAAAGACAAAAAAAAAATATAAATCTTGAAATTTTTGTTTAATTAAAATATTAATGGAAAACCCAGTGTAAAATTACTGATTTTTTAAAAATAAGTATCACCTAATTTCTACACCACTTCAATTTGTTTCTTTTACAGTTTGGTAAGAAATTTAGTATTTTTGGTATACTGTATACATTGTGTGTATTCATAAATACTGTTTTCTTCATATTTTGACTTTAACCCGCATTCGTCGTTTTCCCGCATGCATTGTTTTTTACTACGCACCCCTTGAAAAACGATAGATCGAGGTTCTACTGTATTTGTGAAACCCCCATTTAACTAGTGTAAATATATTTTTCTCGGAGGGGGCGCGCCCCCCGATCCGCCTTTGCAATAAATACAATATTGTATACAATACACTTATACGTTAACTTGCAGTTATGTTTGAGAATTTATGCTGAAAATCGACAACACCACACAATTACTCAGCACAGCCTTTTTTTATATTGAATAAATACCAAATAATATTTTCTGGCGTTTTTTTAAACTGATTAATTTTGTGCTTGCACCGTTCAATTGTGTGCAACGCTAACTGCCGAGAGCAGAAAGCTATGTATTTTTTTGTCTTATCTTCCTAAGCATTACTACAGCGGCAACAAGAGAAAGTCGAAAACAAAATTGACACTTACAAGATTTGTTGTTCACTAACTTCCATTTTTTGTTTTAAATAGTTTTTCCTTTGTAATGCTAAAACCTAAAATACGATAACAAACATGACGCTTACACAAATAAGAGAAACATTTTTTTGGTTTACCAATATCCAGGATTTTCATCAGGGAACAAACTCATTCTATAGAGTAACAAACACGTGATCCAAAACTTTCCCAAACAAATTTTCGCGGCAAATCGTTTCCTTATATCCTTTCACTTTACACTCTCTTTTTCTTTACAACTGACTAAACACGCCACTTATAGTACGATATACTGCACGGCGGTCTTTACAGCGTGTTAAGGGATGCATGACAACGATATCTGATGAATAATATTTTGCAATGGCAAATAATAACCATCAGATTTCACCCTCAAAAAATGAAGGGATGGTTAGAGAAAGCGAGAAAAGAAGCCGTTAAATTGAGCTATCACGTAGCAAGTCGTTCTACTTGTAATTTTGAGTGTTCTGCGAGATTACGCAGGATTTGACGTAGTAATTTGAAGAAGATGGGATGATGTACATTTTCGGGTTGATATACTTGGATTCCGGCGGTTTTCATTTTAAGGCAGGAAGTTTTGATCTGCATTTTGGAAATTTTTCAAAGTTTTTGCATCTCGTTTCGAGAGTTTTTTTATTTTTTCCAAAGTAATCAAGAAGCATCAAATATTTAACTTTCAAATTATTTTCAGGTGCTGAAAATAATTTTGAAGAGAGTGATTTTATGTTACAGGCCACTTCATTTGTCCGCAGATTTACCGTTTGATAACTTATCTATCAAGAAATATTCTTCCATTTAATGCAAAGACAGAAGATGCGAAAAGCAAGCATGTTCTGAAAATGAAATTGAAGAATGTTTCCCTTCCGTCAGATAGTGCCGAAATATGCCGTCACCTACATACTTGCAAATTTCTGCACTCTTTTTTTTTAATTTATTACCACAATTTTCTGACAGTTTATTTTGAATTATTATTCAAACTGTTTAAGTTCCGTTAGTTACTATCTTCAGTCAGTCATTAATTTAATTTGCATAAGGAGTCGTCTTCATGTTTAATTCTGTATAAACTTCGTTTTTTTCAAGGGCAACACTCTATTTTGATTTTATCGAACGAAAGAAAAGCTTCAAATTACCTAAATATAAATTTTCATCAATTTTCTACGATAATTTCCGGAGATATTGAGAATTCTTTTTTGCGCGATTTTAAGGGGTTTTCTGCAAATTGAAAAACGTTATTTGTCATAATAAAAAATTTACTCATAAATAAATTTACTCATAGCGGTTCCTTTTGCAGGAACTTTTTGCCTTCAATTAATTTCGCTCCCGATAGTTAAAAGAAATAAATATTATTTGCAGGGAAAATACTGTTTCTAGCTTTAAAGCGTATTATATTGAGAATATGAGGGATAGAAATTAGAATATTTAGTCAGTGGTCCAAATGGTCTGAGACTCCATAACTTTATTGGTCCGTACACATTCTTTAAAGAAAAAATGCAAAACGACTGCTTACGATTTTGAAAATCTTGTTATTGAGTATTTGAAGGTTCTCTTAGACAGATGAAATGGGATGAGAGGCTGTTCTCTGCTCTTCCGACTACAAACATGAATGTTACTCATCTACAGTCGTACTTGAAGAATGATTTCATGATTGAAAATTTATTTCTTTGAATTTCATGTAAAAAACGCAACTACTCTTCTAACCCAATATTAGTACTGTATTTGTTATTTCACTTTCTTCATTTAACGTTATCCTCTGTAGTGTTCAATACCACTGTGGCATTTGAATAACCAAACTAGTCTTAAAAATGAACTTTATTGAAAAAATTATACAAAAATTTTTAGTCTCCTTAAACATAGTCCTTTTTCCTATCAATGCTCCGTTGCATACGAATTTTCCACTGCTCAAAGCAGTGCTGCAGGTCATTAGGTGTGACCTTCTTCAGTAAGTCTGTCGTTTTTGCCTTCACTTCTTCTGCAGACTGAAAATATGTTACTTTAAATGCACTTTTCAGGTCTACTAGAACGTTCATCATCTGCAAAAACCTCCTGACCTTCCGAAAATCGTTTGTGTTATTCAAAAATTTCACTATGTGACATAAAATTATCTCTAACCCTTCTTTTAACAGTCAAATTTATGCGCTGCTCGATTTTTGAGCTTATCATGATCCCGGTACTTTGAAACAACTACGTCTTACTCAAACAAGGATAAAAAAACAAGTAATATATAATAATAAAGTATGGGAAAGTCCACAGACCTGATGTTTGAGATATTAAAGGTCAAATCCATGTCTAGAATCTTGAGAATGTTAATTTTTCAGAAATAGGACGTTGCATTGGAAGAAATACATCTACTGCATCTAATTCAATACATGGCAAAATATTTTACTTGGAGGGAAATAGTAATGGACGCAACAATAGACGCTTTATGGAGTCACCATCAAACTGTACAAACCTCCAATTTATTTGCTTCGAAATTTGTTATTTTTTAAATACCGCTAATTTTTACAATTTTTGTGCAAAAGAAATCTAATTTACGTTTATTTTACGCAATTTTCAAAAAAATTGTCACTTAATAAATTTATCTGTGCTCCCTTAACTCATGAAAATAACATATTTTATTATAAATTAAACTACTGAACGTAAAAATTTGAAATTTTGCACAGCCATGTAATATTGCTTTCTGCATCTATTTCCATCGAAATTTGGTAAGATCGATATTCATAATTTTTTTGAATATCAATTTAATAATCCATAATTCATATTAATATTTAATTGCAAATAATACTAATAATAATAAATTATGTTTGTGTCGTTTAGTTCTAATAGTGCAAATAAAAGTCAGCTTCTTAAAGTCAATATTATATGGATATGAATTAGCTTTTATTTTTTTTAACAGGGGAGGGGATTTTGGAAGCTCACAACTCACTCATTTCCGGTTCAAATTTATTGAAAAATGGTATCAGAGGTTAAAATGAGTTAAGTTTTTGAAATATGAAGTGAAATCTAGGAGTTGCTATTGGAAAAAAGAAGTTGGTGCGAATTTTAATATGGCGATTACCCCTATGCAATTTTTATGTGTAGCAAATTAAAGTAATAGCAAACGATAGTCGTCAATAGTAAACGATTGGTATATGTAACTTTGCTGTACGACGAACGACGGGCGGATAAAGTAAAAGTGGGCGGTGTCCCCCCCCCCTTCCAATGTTTGTCTACCTTAACTTTTTCGGTGTGCAAAATTTCTTAGTAATCTAAATCAGTAATTTGTAACTATATTCCTCCTACATGATGGACAACTAATAATACATGTAAAAAATATTATTTTAAAAGCTACGATGCAAGGAAATTAAGCAGTATTTAGTAAATGACTGCTTATCCTTATACTTTTCTTTTGAGGACGGCAGTTCCTAGTCTGGTCATGGATTTTACAAGACTTATGAGTAGAAAAATAATCTACTAAGGTGGACCTAGAGGGTTCCCCAAAGGTGGATTGATACCAGGTAACTGACTTGGCCAGTCCAAATGTTTAATATTCTTAACTATCCACGATTTCGATTTCAGTTTAGCCAAAACTATTTGTAAACTACGTTTCTCCACCGAAATGGATTTTTCAGAAGCCTTTAAGTAATGTTCTTCAGCATTCGATAACCGACCGAATTTTGACATAACAAACAAAAATTTTAATCTGAACTGGAAAATAGCTAAATTTCCTCAAAAGTTTGAATTAGAAAAAATAATCTACTTAAATTTAACTCTTATACGAGGTAGACTGCGTTTAATATTGATTAAATTATAATGTAATATAAACACATCATTCAAAAAATCATTAAAAATGCAATATGGCTGAAAACACTTTTAATCTTGGTATTTAAATAAATTCAACACAGTAGGGTTTGTGCTAATGACGCCTAATAATTCAAAAAGGAAAACAGCAGCTGTGTTTCGATGTTGCTCTAAATTTGCCTAAAATACTACTGTTGTGTTTAAAGTATTTTCCTCATTTACTTAATTGTATGTTCCTGTACTGATGATCGATATGAATAATTTCTGTCACAACTAATCCCGTAAAGGAAAAAAATAGAAAAAAAAAAAACCCTGTAAGATTTATAATTTTTGGAGCTGAAAGGAGTGAGTTCGTTGTTAATTTTTATACGTCAATGTTTCACTCATAGTTCCTACATTAGATGGTGTCATGTTTTCAAAAATATCACAGGCGTATATTTAAAAATATTCTGAAAAATTTTAAAACTTGTTCTCAGGTCAACAAACTTATGTGAAAGTACTTAATCAAAGAGAAATATCGCTCAAAATGTCACTATCAAAACAGAAAATTTATATCTCGAATATGAAACTTACTTTCTGCAAATCGAAAACGCTGGTATTAACGCACACACACACACAAAAAAAAAACCTCAAAAGAAGCTGGTATTTAAAAGAATAAATAATTCAAGCTTTGTAAAAATTACACATCATGATGCAGTGCAGGATAAGTAGTATCTTGAAGAAGAATATGCAAGTTACAGGAAACCACCAGATGGCGTGGATGGTACGTCACAATGACGAGAGTGTAAGAGAGGGGTATATAAGGAATGGTGGCAAAAAAGTAAAATTGTTCACAAGCGCTGTGAAAGCCTTTCAGTGCAAAAACCGCATAGTTACGGCACAAAGGAGGCATTTGGATGATGTTTTACATGGCAGAATTATCGGACGACTGGAATGTGGACGTACCCAGCTGGAAGTATCCGAGGAACTTGGAATCGCCCAGAGTGTCATCTCAAGGCTTTGGCAACGATTCCAAGATGATGGTAATGTGAGTAGACGTTACAGCACAGGTCATCCCCGAGTTACAACGCCGAATGAGGACCGCTATTTGGCAGTTACTGCCAAAAGAAACAGACGGAGTACAGCATCAGACCTGTCTCGTCAGCTCTCTTCAGCTACCGGTACGACAGTTTCAAGGCAGACCGTGTACAGACGCTTAGGGCACATTGGTCTATGTATTTACGTGTATTTTACAATTAATTATTTACTCTGTTGTTAATAAATAAAATGTAACCAGAAATTACGTTTCGAAAAATAGTAAATAAAATTAGAAACCGTAAAATACAGGTTTAATAAGTTACACCACCACAATTAATCAATAGTAAAATTTTTAGTAAAAAAAAAAAAGCTCTCTAGAAAGTGCAATGTATAAGCTTGAAAATTTTCACATGTATTGAATTACGCTACTTGCCAACGGTAGTGATAAATTTTTATGCAGTAAATGTGAAAAGCATTATCTCAAGTGTGAAAAGGTCTGAGCTAAATGCAACGTTTCTTATGTTCTTACTGCAGTTTCCTAACTCATTTACCCACCTTTAAAATCTAATTTACATATTTGATGCCATTGATTTTAGGTTTGTTTCAGATTTAGGGCTGTTACACAGTCGAAACCCCACGGTAGTCGTGACCGAGGATGTCTCAGATAACATAAGGCGACCATATTTCTAAACAGTATTTTGAGGACAAATCAAGCATTGTGCTCGAATCCAAGGAAAACTGGGGGACACTAGAAAATATTTTTGGGGGCTTAATCGAGGACACAACATATTACCATGTATACATACCAGTATACCCATACTTTAAATCTTGACTGATTTTGATACTTAAAAATGAACTCTAATAGCTCTTCATATCAATTGTGTATTCTTATTTCTAACAAATTATTGGAAGTATTTCATTCTCTTATAAATATTTATTTGAACCAGAAATATGAAAGGAACATCATGTTGAAATATTGCAATTTATTAGAGATTTAACTTTTGGCATTGTACACCCTCCAAAAAAAAGTATTCGAGCAAGAGAGAAATTTCCTACGTTGGTTTCGTATATTAAAAATTATTTATCACAGAATTTGAATTAGGCTATGTATAAATATGACTTTCCATATTTCTATCAAGTTGTGCGTTTTTCAAAAACTCAATTATTATTCGCAAATCTAAAATAGGAAATTTCTCTCTTGCTCGAATACTTTTTTGGGAGGGTGTACTTTTATTTTTCAGAAGGCATTGCTTTTTACATTGGCTCATTTTCTGATAATTTTCCATGAAAATTTTTACACCCTCTAAAAAAAGATATTCGAGTGCAAGAAAAATTTCGAATGTCAATTTCATTTTTAAAGCATGATTCTTCATGAAAGTGATTAATCATTAACAAAACTGAAATGGGAAATTTGGCTCATAGTCGAATATTTTATTGAATGTCTGTCTGTACACGCTACACACACAATGACAACAAACGTTTTCAAAGATCGAATTTCATTATTTCTCTGAGTAGAAGGCGCTTGTAGATGTTTTATTTTTCTTATTTTTTCAGTTTTTTTTAAAAAAGAATTAAACTAAACGGAAACTTTCAGAGAAAGTCAATGTATTTTTGGTGACAAAGTAAAAAAAAAAGTATCTATATCTGGGGACTGTCCTCGAATTTCAAGGACGTATGGTATGGACGTATACGTATGGATAACATAGCAATATTTTGCTGTACTAAGTAATTAAATACTGTTTGACTATCGATTATATAGAAAACATAAACATCCGGTTTGGAGGAGGAAACGGGCAAGTCCATTAGTTGGTGGGGATGACAGTCAGATGTACGCTTGCTGCTAAATTAATATGAGGCAGTTTTGAAGAAGTAAAGCTGCATTCATACTGGCCGTACTGTACCGCTCAGACTCCGCGCTGATATCCTCATTAATAAAAATAATAATATAAGTCCCGCGTGCTATATTTCAGTACATTACATATTATCATAGATTACTTTGATTTGACGTCAACACAATATAATCTTATATAGATGAGCAAGAGGAAATGAATTCACTCTTCTAGCTTTCCCCTTCCTCGACCAGATCATTTGGATTCATATTTAGCGGTAGCTCGCCCATATTCTACGTGAACCGCAGTCAAATTATAGTTAATCCGAAAAATTTGTAAATGATCCATAAACTCATAATTGAGTTACTAGTAAGTAAAAACAAAATTACAAAATTAAATAGACAAGAACTGTTAATTAATAATTAAATTTTGTTTATTTCTACGTTTTTTTGATATTGATAGAGGTCACGCTGAGATTAAAACGGAAAACTTGACTGAGTTTAGCATCTCGATTTACTCGAAACTCGCATAATGAGGGCTCTACTGTACTTTTACATAGCTGTCAATATTTATGTCTTTTTTCGGAAGCGTAATGTTTCGAAAGCACGGTTTTCTTTTTCTTTCTTCCTCTCTTTTCCTTTTTAATAATTTAATGTTTTAATAAATCTATTTTACAGAGTGGGTGTATAACCTCATAAAAATTATAAAAATAATTTTATGCTATCGTATATATCAAAAACTATATGCTTTTGATTAACTTGAATGGAAAGGTTCTTTTCATAAAAATCGATTTGTCATATTTAGAAATGTAAAAAATGTGCAAATTTTTCAATAAAAAAATCAGTGACTTTTAATTTTAAATGTTACTAATGAGATAAATTGACTACTTGCGATTGAGCGTTAGTATCTGGATCTTGTTCCCAGTTGAACAAACTGCTGGCAATATGAAGGCGTAGTTACTTTTCCTCCAGTTAAAGCTCGTAAAAGACGAAATCACGCATTTGCTAACTGAACGAATCCAGTGGTAAAATAGGGATGAACATACAAAGCATGACAGTTTCGGAATCAAAAGAAAGCGATCGCCACAAAAGAGCAATTTTTTTTCCAACAAAAGGAATACAATAATGATTGTTTAATTGCTAAAATTACTTTCTTCACTTTAGATAGTAGCTTGGCACATCTTTCTACCCATATCCTTTTCTTCTTTTGAATTCGTCCTATATAGCTGGACGAGTTTAACGTGGGTGAACAGTACCAAAGAATACATGCTGTGTGGTTTATGTTTTGCCATTTTTTGCCCTCTATAACAGATTGACTTTCAGATGCAATATTTGAAGCACAAAATGTTATCGAAACGTTATATAAAAAATTGGAAATATACACACTTACCTCTATTCCCCAAATGCAGGCACTATGATACAAGAAGGAATGAGACTTCCCTATTTTCTTCATGTCTTTGACATCCCAGACGTAGAGACTGTGATCACTGTGAACGCAGGTTACCTATAAAGTGAGGATGGCATATTTATGTGATATACTTTGAGACAACGAACTTGAAATAAATGTAGATTAAAGTATAATGTTAAAACAAACCGTGCATTTATAAAAGCGCTATAAGAAACATAAAAACGCCATTTGAATTTAAAATTGAATCTTCATTCCACAAGGTGACTGAAGTTGAATATTTTCTAACAGTTACATCATCTTTGGTACCTTAACTATACGTAAGCTATGATTATAACATGGGCATTAGAACAACACCTCCTACATATAGAAAGCCTACCAACTGAAACTTTGACGTCCATCGCTAGGCCTTCAAGTAATGACGTCATCACAGGTTTATAGGGCAGGGGCATAATATTGAAAAGCTCCCTGGGTACAAAAATGTCACGGTTAGGAGAGTTCAAATCTTAAAAGTTAAAAGATGTCCACTGGAGAGCACTTTCCACGGGAAAATGAGGAATACAAATAAAGAAATCGATTCAAACTAGTAAACAAATGATGAAAAGCAAACGAATAAATGTTGAAATTCTTTGAACTTTTGGAGGTGGCCATTTTTTGTGTAAATATCTGTTTTTTCATGCAAGATGCCTCCTAATAGACAATTTTTACGCCAAAAAGAAAAATTCTTTGAGCTTCTCTGGTATGCAGCCTATATACCACTCTTGGACATTATTCAGCCTCATTTTAGCTGCAGAATGCTGTTTATAGGGGAATTATAATGACCTTGAACGCGCGCTGATGGTCTAGCGATTAATTAGCTGATGGATTTAGCGAACCTCCTTAAAAATATCTTGTTGGTAGAAAGTCAAAAGGTCATTGGCCTTTCAGCCCAACAGTGAGTATTTGCAACTATTTGAGCAGCTAGATTAAAACCAGGTTCAAGTTTCTTTTAATTGTGTTTGTCCCAATGAAGCAGTAAATAGCCATATTAAATTATTAAAGTTAAAAGCAGAAGTAAAACCTATCTTGTTCCTCAAACCCTTTCCTATCACACACGCATGTTTAGGAAAACTCTTGAATGTGGTGCTAAACCTGTAACATAAAGAAAAGAAAAAAGATTTGAACTCTACTATTTTTGTTCTAAGTGAATTTTTAAACTGTTCACTGACAACCTTTTTGAATCACCTTGTTCAACCAATGTAGGATCCAGGGGAGGAGCTAGGAACAACAACAACGATTTTGCTAGAGGATAACCTTTTGTTTCATTGTATTCTTTGCTTGGTGAAACCAGCATTTCTTTTAAAGAAAGCTGGCTCCTTCCAAAAAGATTTACATTGCTTTGAGATAACATTTTGTTTTGTACTGTAGGTCAATGAGGTCAGCGGAAGACTTTTTAAGGGATTCTAAGGTTTATTCCCGCTACTCATGGAGAAACCCGCCTAAAACACCACGCCGTTAGACTGACAGCCGCAAGATAGGCTCGAACCAACACCTCCTACATACGGAAAGCCTAACTGAAACTTTGTCATCACCACTAGGTCTTCAAGTTCAAGTGATGACGTCTTCACAGTTTTATGTTCATAAAGTGAAACTATTTGAATTTTCTAGTGAGTTCTACAAATATTAGAAAATATCTTAAGTTAAAGATAAAAATTAAAATACCTTTTTGATGCAAAACAATTCATTGTGATCTAGTTCCTTATTATATTACATAATTAGTTAAAATTAAAAACTTGACCTTTGTAGCAAAATTAAATTTTCTATCTCAAATCATCAAAATGCATTCGTGCGTGAGTAAACTCACCAGAAATTCTAAATAGTTTTGCTTTATGAAAATTAAATTGTAATGACGTCATTTGTGGAGTCCTACTAATGACGTAAAAGCTTAATGGCGTAGCAGTTGTTAGGCTTTCTGCATCTAGAAGGTGTTGCTCGAACCCGGGACCTTTACACTTCAGCCATCTACCATGTTCAGTGTCTTATCCACTCGGCCATGATGGGGCCAGTATTCTGCACTATCTGCACGTAAACACACAAAGGGACTAGAAACAAAAACGGGATAAAGATTCCAATTGGCTAGCGAAACATGACGCAACAAAACGTCATGAATACCCTATATGGTTTTAACAATAATAATTACTAATATGTAATAAGTAATATAGGTTATAATTGAGAAATGCACAATGCTGCAAGAATCTGGTGCATTAATATCGCTAATTAACAATCCAGTTGAAATTAAAACCCGATGTGTTTTAAAGTGAAGCTCTCGGTAGCCAATCAAATTTGTCCCGTCACTTAGCCGCCTGTGTAAATACGCATGTATAACTCACCTTTTTATTGGTTTCGTCTAGTGTTACAGCAATAACATCTGGATATTTCGATGCAGGAGGATGGCCAGCCATCTGCCTGTAAAATAAAAATATTTTTTTAGGAACACTACATGCATTCATGTTCTCACTTTGGATATCTCTCAATAACAAATATTACAGGCTCCGATTTCTATTTTAAGTCAATTGTGAACTTCAGTGCCAACTTTAAACGAGATATTTACTTAAAATCTTACCTTCAGCTTCCTGGTTTCATATTAAAACGAAACACCCACCAACTTTTTGAAAATATAAATAAACCAATAATCTGAAACACTTTCAAATTTTAGGTATATGCTAAAGCGCTGTATTTTAGAAATGCATCGTAATCCATGCGTCGGCCTATATGACGCTCTCTCTCGTTTAATTATGCTGGAAAGCGCATCGTAAGTCTGCGTGGGTGTATTTCTCTTCCTTGCTTCATTAAATATGAAAGTGCATAATTATCCATTCGTCGGCCTTATTTCTCTTCCTTGTTTCGATATTTTAGAGAATGCATCATAATTCAGATGTCAGCCCTATTTGTTTTACTTGTCCCATTATATTGGAAAGTGTATCATAATCGAAGTGTCTGTACTACTGGTCTTTCTTGATTCAGAAATTTGACAAAAGCGTTATAATACATTAGCGGGTTCTTTTGGTCTTCCTACATTATGCACTTATGCACAGAACCAACTTTCGCGCTTTTTTTTTTTTTTTTTTTTTTAAGATTAACCACCATCATTTGCTGTTATATTTTGTTTTACAAAATGTTCAATTCTGCTTCCCAAAATATACTATTATGTTATTTAAGAAACACTCTCCAAACTTTCTGGTAAATAATCTTCCAATGGAAGTGTAAAGTATCTTTGTCATGTAAAAGTGTCTCTAATACTATGAGTACCGTATGTCTTTCTGACAAAATCAATAACAGGTTTAAAAAATTAAACATTTCTTTAAAGAAAATATCTTTTAAGAAATTTTAATTTGAAAAGTGAAGAAGTTGTCCATACATTTTACTAGTCAAAAATCAACAGCAGTCTAGAGCTAATATTTAAATGTATTTTAAACTTTCATCTCGTATTAATCATTTACTTGCGCTTTAGAGCAAACAAACAGCAATAATAACTAAAAACATGAAAGATCATTAAAATTTACATAAGCACGAACCGCTCGCTTTAAGTAACATAGAATTTCATAATAGAAATTTTGGAAAACTGATAGGTGCGATGAAATATTCATTAGTTATGGGAGAAAAACAATTGATAGAAATTGTAGTACTGGAATTTCGTCATACCTTTTTAAAAGAACATGAAATAAAACAGTAAGTCAGAAGTGTAGATTAAATCAGCTTTAGCAAGAAATTTTGACTTCAATAGGATGCTTAGTAAAACAGTGCTATCTGATGTGCTGAAGATCCATTTGCCGGATTTTAAAGCACGTTTCTTGCACTACTTCGTCTAATCTTATTCCTTGTTGAAGGAAAATACACTCATGTCCATAAATTAAGGATAATTCAGAATGACACAGAAATTGATCTCTAAAATAAAAATTTCACCTGTGGAATGATCACACACATCTTGAAGAAGAATATGCAAGTTACAGGAAACCACCAGATGGCGTGGATGGTACGTCACAATGACGAGAGTGTAAGAGAGGGCTATATAAGGAATGGTGGCAAAGAAGTAAAATTGTTCACAAGCGCTGTGAAAGCCTTTCAGTGCAAAAACCGCATAGTTATGGCACAAAGGAGGCATTTGGATGATGTTTTACGTGGCAGAATTATCGGACGACTGGAATGTGGACGTACCCAGCTGGAAGTATCCGAGGTACTTGGAATCGCCCAGAGTGTCATCTCCAGGCTTTGGCAACGATTCCAAGATGATGGTAATGTGAGTAGACGTTACAGCACAGGTCGCCCCCGAGTTACAACGCCGAATGAGGACCGCTATTTGGCAGTTACTGCCAAAAGAAACAGACGGAGTAGAGCATCAGACCTGTCTCGTCAGCTCTCTTCAGCTACCGGTACGACAGTTTCAAGGCAGACCGTGTACAGACGCTTAGGGCACATTGGTCTATATGCTCGTAGGCCTGTCAGATGTGTTCCACTTACCGCAACTCACTGTCGCCTGCGATTAACCTGGAGTAGAGAGCATGCATTGTGGACACCGCAACAGTGGTCTTGTGTGATGTTTTCCGACGAGTCCAGGTTTAGTTTGGAGTCTGATTCTCGCCGGACATTCATCTGGAGAGCGCCAGGTACCCGTTACCACCAAGAGAACACCATTGAAAGACACCGTTACGGTGGTGCAGGATGGCTCGTTTGGGGAGGAATTATTCTTGGTTCCAGAACTGACCTGCATGTTCAGAGTGTAACGATGACAGGCCACATCTATCGGGATGTCATTCTGGAACAACATGTACGTTTGTTTCGGGGCGCCATGGGTGCTGAATTTGTGTTTATGGATGACAACGCCCGTCCTCACCGTGCAAACATTGTAGACGAATGCCTTCAATCGGAGGATATCACCCGTATGCATTGGCCAGCATACTCACCGGACTTGAATCCAATAGAGCATGTGTGGGATATGCATGGCTGACGAATTGCAGCCAGTCAACCCCCTCCCACCTGTCTACCGGAACTTCGGAGTGCATTGCTTGATGAGTGGTGTAATATTCCCCAAGATCAGATTGATCATTTGATACTCAGCAAGCCTAGGCGTTGTCAGGCCTGTATTGCATCGTCCGGGAGACATACTCCGTATTAACCATCCTACTAACCATGTTATACTGTTTTTTGTAAATAGGTTCTTTTTTTAAATTTAGTCAAGGGAGTAAAACTTGCAATTTTTATTAATTATGTCAAACATATAGCATCTTTTTTGCTCTTTACTTTTTGTTTAATAAGTAGACTTTACAAATAAGTCAAATTTGTTTTGCTTCTTTCTCTTTCTTTGCCTGAACTTCATTATCCTTAATTTATGGACATGAGTGTAAAACACTTGCCATTCTAGAGAAGGAAATTTTGAGAAGATTATAGAAGTGGAGCGAAAAGGTTTTATGGAAAATGAAGAAAAATGAAAATTACCGAAAAAGAAGAGTGTAAAAGTGTAATACTAACTTTATTGTAATGTTATGAAATTGATCATATTATATATAGAAGCCCCTGAATTCATAAGACGTCCAAGGGTAGATAAAGTACAAAACTTCGTGTGAATAATAATGTGGGATCACAAATGAGAATGCACAATTCTATAATCTAAGCATTTTTATTTTATTTCACATTACTATATTTATACATTTATGAATTATGAGCAGAGCGAACCGAAATGTTAGACTAATCGGCCTATTTTAAAAGTTCTAAATTAAATACATACCTGCCAGTTAGACCTTTAGCTACATCAACACCAAGGTAATGTGGTCTGGGCAAGGTGCAGATGAAATGAAGATCTAAGGGACTAAAACACCTAACAATGCCGTCGGAGCAACCAATGAGGATCAAGTTTTCACCGACAGTAATGCTGTAAGCAACAGAGATCTGAAAAGGATAAGATACAGTAATTGCAAACGCAATCCCATACATACAAGCATATCATGTTAGCAACAGGCCCGTAACCAAGCAATTAGATAACTGTGCATTTTAAATTGTTTTATTCTGTTCAACTATAAAATAACTCAAAAAGCAATTATATTTGTCAGTATCTCGCATATCCCAGTTGTCTTTAATCCTCTAATATTGACAATGATAAACTCCCAAGCAAAAAATTATTTTTTCGTTGAAATGGTGTTCTTTTAAGTCAAATAACGTAAGTATAATAAAAATGTGAAAAGTTATATATATATGTATATATATATATTTAATGGCAGCACCATGATTTTAAAACTCTTCTAAACATCAAAAATGAAACTTAAAAAAAAAAAAAAATATTTTGTACGTAGGGAAAAAGCATATATTTCTTTACATATAAATGACAATTATTAATTTTTTTCTTCCTAGTACATTTTATTAAAATAGTAGAAAAACTTATTAGAAACATGTTTCCTTTGTTGACTGCATCCGTGCTGCTTCTAAACTACATTTCATTCATTAATGCTGGCATCTGTGGACTCAAATTGCTACTATTTTTAATTAAAGGTACAGTTTACAGTACATTTCCCCCGTAAAATAATATTGCTTAGAATGGTAGTATATACGCTACCATGAGCATTAGAGGGTTAAGAACAGAAACATGTACAAGGCAATATGAGAATCACACGTGAATAGATCTGTGGAAAACCGTATGTATTCGTTACTGAGATGCGGATAATCATTCAGATTTGAAGTAAGGTATTCCTACTTCCGAGTATGAGTCGTTACTGTATCCGGATCGACCAGCTTCGAACTTCGAACACAGACTGCCCACTGCCGGACGTTCTTTGAAGGCGGGAGGGGATGAGTTTCGGTAATTGAGTACTAATATGTTTCGTTATTCCTTACTGGATACCGGAAGTAGTATAGGCTCGCGGTCTGAAGGGGAAAATGAGTCTTAGTATCTGAGGTATTTGAGTAGCAGTATGTTTCACTATTCGTTACTGACTAGTAAGGGGGTTGCATTTCGTATGAGCTGAACGGTATCATTTTGATGAGATTTGAAAGTATCTGTATGTTCCGTTATCGTTACTGATGATGCAATATCAGTTACGTAGATAGATACAGTATCTGCTGCTCTATTATGATATGGGAATAGACATGGCGTCTGTTTTATACAATGATAGGTGAGGGGATATACGTTATATAGTATGTTATGCGTGGGTGCCAATTTCAGATTTATTTATTTATTTATTTATTTTTTTGGGGGGGAGGAGAGAAGGGGGTGTTCTTGCAATTGTAGAGGAGCAATATCTATAAGAATAGAAGCACGCTTGTAAGGGAGTGCTCGTGCTTTCTGACATTTTAGTACTAAATAGTGGTGTAATCAGGATTATTTTTCAGGATGGTCCCGTAGGATTCAGAACTTCTTTTTTTTAAATGCTTGAGCTAGAACCGAAATTTGAGTAATATATAACAAACAGGGGCGTAGCCAGAAATTTTTCATGGGGGGGGGTTACGACTACTACAACTCATATATATGTATACGTGGGTGGGTGTGACAATGTAGTGAAGAATATACATTTTGTATGGCAGGGGGGGGGGTTATGACCACCCTAACCCCCCCTTGGCTACGCCCCTGATAACAAATTATTTAAATACACCTTAAAAAAATATTCTTATAAAGTAAACGAATTCACGAAATTTTATTATTTAAAATACTAATTGCAAATAAAAAAATATTTGGCATGTAAACTTAAAACGCATTTTTTAAAAGTTTTCGTTTCGTTTTAAACAAAAATTTCGAGAAGCTCACCTCTACGTACGCCACTTGTATTTAAATAATTCAAAAAAGTACAGTATGTTTTTAAAATGTTGCCGTCTGAGGGTGAGTCTAAGTGCGGCCGTCTAAGGGGTGCCGTCTAAGGGGTGCCAGTCTAAGGGGTGCCGTCTAAGGGGGGCGTCTTGACCCCCATCTTTCAAGAATCCGCGCTCAGAAGCAACACTAGGCAAATTTTTTTGTATACTTTTTATGATGAGAATGAAGAGGTTAAATCAGCGTCCAGAATTAAAAAAGGGGGAGGGAGACTATGGGGGGGGGAGGACAGCGTGTTTTTGGAAGGTTCCTAGGGGCTCTCTGAGTTATTCGTATAATTTGACATTGTACAAAGCAATATATTTGTATAAAAACATCTATTAATCTGAGAAAATAAGCTCTAAATCCAATTATTACGCTTTGTTTAAAAAAAGTGTATGATATTTTAATTTGTTTTTAAACCAAAAAAAAAAAAAAAAAAATGGAATCGCATGTAGTATTTTAAACATTCGTAATTCTACGTAATGCTATATGTTTAGCGGCGTAGCCTGGATTTTATTTGAGGGGGGGGGGTGTATCAAATTGCTAACTAAGTATCAGTTGTAAATAAATATAACATTTTAAGCTAAGTAAAGGGTCAGATTTTGGAAAGGAGGGCTGCAATCCCCCTCCTCTAGATACGAGCCTGGCAATAAGACTTGTTTCTCGCTTTCGAACTAGTAACGAAAGTAACGAATAACGAATACTTCATAGGTCATTTTTAAACCAGTGAATAAACTTAAACTTTCTTCCCTTAAAGAAACTATTCCTACTGTGAACCGTTGGGGTGTTTATATTCCTTGTGGATCTTGTGATTTGGGCAATATTAGTCAGACGAGAAGAACTCTCAAATTTAGGCTCAAAAATCATGAGATATATGTTTCTAAGCACGAGCTTTCCAAATCTTCTATTCTCTCACATTGTTGGAATTCTAATCCTCGTTTCCAGTTTTCTAAAGTTAATTTCTTGTGCACTCCTGAGTCTTTGTCCCATCTTGATTTTCGGAAGCTTTTTACATGACGGAGCATTTGGAACATCTGGTGAATGATGGCTCTTCCGCTCCTTTTGTTCATTCTGCTTAGAAGCTGTTGCTGTAAGTTTCTATTTACTTTCTTCTTGTACTCCTCCCCCTTTCCTTCTGCTACTAGTTTTCTTTTTTTTTTCTACCTTTTCTTTGTCTTTTTTTAAAATTAGTTATTTTATTTTTCTTTCTTTCTTTTTATTTAGTTTTTGTTTTTATGTGTGTTTTTTCTGTCTTTCCTTTATGTTTATTATTATTTTAATATAATTATTTAAAAAAATAATTGTTGTGCTGTACGTGTATATAAAAAAATTAATTTTACCATTATTTGTGTTTTTATGTTATTTTTGTTTCTTCTGTTTTCTGTTTTTTTTTTTTTTTTTTTTTTTTTTGTTTTATTATGTATTTTTGTCTGTCCATATTTCATTCTTTTCTACTTTCTTTTTTAACCCACCCCTTTTTTCTCACTTCCTCTAATCTCTGGTTTCTCGCTTTTTATTTTTTCCAAGGGGCAACATGCTTGTTTGTGTTTTTGCTTTTTCAGTTCCCTTTGTTTTGTGAGACGAAGGGTTACGACAGACGAAGACTGAAAATAACTTTCGGTCGAAAAGATCGAACCTTTTACAAGTAGTATCATTTTAGGGGTATTTCTATCAGCGAGTCTTCAAAGCTTCTCTGTCTCGGCCAAGTGTCTCTGGCTATAATCTGAATCCCATGCTTACTGGCTAACAAACCAAGATATTGCTGATCCTCAGAAAAATGGGTTCCCTCCCTCAAACTGAAAAACTTCTTTTTTGTGGGTGTTTTCTTTTCTAAATCTTCCTTCTGAGTGAGTGAATGAGAAATAGAGAGAGAGAAATAGAGAGAGAAAGATTTTAATTTACATTCAGCATCTAAGAATTTCAGAATTCTCAAATTACAGAAATTTCAGTTTCCCCAAAAGTGTAAAGGGATTAAAAAAGAAAAAAAGGAAAATAAAAAGCTGAAAGTATTTTTTTAATTAAATTAATTCTTGGTATGAGGGTTCTTCAATCGCAAGTCCCTGTGGTGTTTACGTCACGAGTACTTCCGCTACGTCACTGATCTAAAACTTCCTTCATGGGAGATGCGTTCCAGAACGTTGTAATTGAAATAGTAAAATTTACTAAAAATTGACCCATTCTGATAGTTTTCGAAGAAGCTTATAGTGAACTGTATCGGTTGCCTTGCTCAGGCGGAATTTATATTTTTTTCTGTTGAAATTCCAAACTTCTAAAACGTTTTAAACTGCGTAGTTAAAGAACAAAGGAAATTCGCTTTCGAAAACAGCAAATACAACACAGTCCTGAGCAGTTTCTTTCTAATTTTGTGGTCAGTCTCCGCTGTTTAGTCGTTCTGGCACCCTTGAATCAAAACTTCCTGCGGCCCAGATATAGGTTTGTCCAATCATTGCAGGTTACAAGGTCACGTGACTAGACCTCAAAAGAGATAATAAAAAGGCTGACCCATCCGGTGAGAGGAGCTTTTTGCGTGGCCTCTCTTGCTAGGAAGTCTGTAAAAAATGGAATAGTAAAATAATGTAACCGATAGAGATGAGTTCGGGCTCATTTTTTGAAGCCCGAGCCCGAAGACTTTTAATCCGAGCCCGCCCGAGCCCGAGCAATATTATTAAAGTTGGAGCCCGAGCCCGCCCGAGCCCGAAATTTCAGCTAAAGACAAATAAAATTAACTACTTCATTAATAGGATACAATACATTTTGGAGCTTCACACACCTTCTAGTCTCCCGTACCGCTATTTTTTTAAATAAGTGCGTCTATTTATCCCATGAATCACTTTTTAAAATCTGTTTCAAGGAGTATGTTCAAAGGAGAAATTTTTCACGAGCCCGAGCCCGCCCGAGCCCGAACGCAATCGTGAATTACAGAGCCCGAGCCCGAGTCGGGCCCGGGCTCGGGCTTTCGGGCTCGGGCTGAGCCCGTCTCATCTCTAGTAACCGAACATCGTTATAGAATCTTTGTACCGACAGTCCGAAGAATGCGTCACTGGCAAAGTATGGCCCGACTTTCATTTTAACTTTTTTACCAATATGCATGCCAAAGTAGAAGATGGTGATCTATAGCATTATGGTGGAAAAAATATTACTTGTGTGCAAATTTGCTTTCTGGAAGGGGGGGGGATTTATTCATGGTGTAAAAAAGATAGGGTGTTACAACTGCTAAGTTACTTTTAAAATATTAACATTTTCATCTTTATTGGTTGCCAATCTACATGTATACTGATATACGGGAGGTTACGTGAGCATACACTAGTTTAAATATATTAATAAGTGAACTAAACAAAAACATCTGAAAGTGATTGGGACACAGTATCTACAAATGTTCAGTTCAGTCTTAACAAATTAGCCAGTTTCATTACTGTACTTCGAGTAATATTTTACTATTAAACAAAACTACGTTCAAACTACGTTCAAACTGCTAAATTGCATTTAAAATTACATAAAGTTCTTACTTTTTACCACATTCTTTTTTCATATTTTTTATCATTTCGGCGCATTCTCAAAATCGCACGTGCGCGATCGCACACGTCGCACACGCCTTAATCAAGTCTTGGACACTTTTTAAGGTATAATTCTCAAATTTTGCATGTCACCTCACGAGTGTATGGGGCACATTTTACTAATTGGGAATTGTTTTGTACGGGGCCCGTAAACAAATTTTAAAAGCGTTTTTTTTTTTTTTAATTAACGAGAGGAATTTTTTCTTAACTGAATCTCATTTCCGACCTTATTTTGAACATTTTTTCAATTTACACTGCGTATTTATCTTTAACAGATAAAGAATTAAAGCCTGTTACCTCCAATTTGGGACAACATGTATATATATATATATATATATATATATATATATTATTTAGCAAATACTAGAAAAATGCCCCCCAGGCCAGCCATTGTTGTTATATAATTAAAACATAAAATGCATTGTCTCTTCAGAGGGAGAAATGCACAACACCGAAACCATAGGTTTCTGACTCACAGCCTGAGGTTTTGCCAAGGAAATGTGTTATAGTAAAAACTGTATTCAGTAGAGATTATTATAAATGTATTTAAACAGTTCAAAAAGTAATTAAATATGTTAAAAGGTAATTAAATATTTAAACTGTATACGGCAAACCTCAGAGGTGTGATTCTCGGGAAGACAATTCTGCGGCTTATATGCAGTTTTTATAGAGTTTAATTGTAAAACCACTTGAAAAAGTAATAATGTTTTTCAAGTTTTCGCACATCTCAGTCGTCTTTGACTGAAACTTATCCAATATGACAAGAATCTCACGCAAACTTCCGAAGATTCAATGCATGGCGGCGGCGTTACTTTGCGCACTCCTACAGCTGTAATAGTTATATATTAAAAGATGTTACTTCATGTCCTATAGGTAAAGTTCTTACTGGATTTTAGTGTTCCCACCTAGCTCTATTGCCAGGCTTTCACATGTTATATTTTATTTTCTGGTGAGTTAGGATTTTTTAGTTGATTTTACTGAACTGGGATTATTAAACTGCATGTCCATATCCTGTATGTCATATTTCAATAAATAGGTAGTTTGAGTTAATTTATTTTTTCATTAATTTGCATTTCACCATTTTTATTACTAAGCCAAGGTTTAATTGTAAAAAACTGACTTTGAAAAAGCTACTACTGAGATTTTTATAAATAGCAGAAAATATATCGAAATTTCAGAAAGGACTCTTTATGCATTGTGTCAGTAGCTACATAATGAAGTAAAAACTCGGACAAACTGTTATTCAGCCAGCAACCTGCCCATTTGTCAGCCTAAACGGAATGGAACTGACCACTTTTACAGCAGGAATTTTCAAATACTGAAAACTCCATTACATAAACATCCTTACTAATGATGTCTGGTAATAATTAACGAGTTATACTTCTTGAAAAAGTGATTGATTATACCGTATTGAGGATAGCAGTTATGATTGTTGTTAATCAAATAATGTTTCTCATGAAGTAAGACGGCACTTTACACCTTTACTCAACAGACAGATATCTGAAGTGTTTGACATTCCTCTGCTCAGTCTGATAGACCTTGTTCCTCATCTGTTGAATTTAAGAATTCTGATCAGGAAATAAGCACTGACTCACTCTCAACTCCACCCACTTATCCAAGAGCCTTCTGCCGTTGAACTCGCATAAGAGTCCGGACTTGGTGACGGCGAAAGTGCTGTCTGCAGACTCCCCACGACCGCAGGCCACGTCACAGAAGTAGTTGTTTCTTTGGTCTCCCAGAATTGCCGACCGCCCCATTAGAGGCACTGGCTCCATTTTGTACTGGAAAAAAAAAACATATATAAATATATATTTAATGTAATCAGAAGATGTTTGTCAAAAAACATAGAATTTTATTTTAAAAGAAGAAAATTTGAATTTGAAAATTGTTTTCTCTGATACTTTAACTCAAAGCTGTCAAACTTTATGCAATATGATTTGCCATTTCTTGTAAACAGCAATTTTCGGCTTAGAAAGAATTAGATTTCGAAAATGGGTGTGCAATTTAATTTTATTGTAATTATTTACAAAACGTGGTTAATTATACTGGGTAAAAGTGGAAAACTCTGCTTAAAGCCTTGGTTTTTTGACATTTCACATTAATGTGTTTAATGATTCATAGGTTGATATTAAACATATTTGTCTCCCGATTTTGTATCTTTTTTTAAAAGATTTATATTTAAGACAAATTTTAACTGAGATTTCTAATTATCAAACTGTTGGAACCTTCGCGTAATGCGACGAACTGCAGCAACAACTTCCTGATATACCTAGGAGGCCTGAGAGCCGGAACACTACCTTCATAACAGTTTTCATTTCACAAAATAAAAGTATTTAAAATTTCTGGTGAATAACACAAATTTTAGAAAATATCTTATGTTAAAGATGAAAATTAAAATACCCTTCTGATAAAAAATAATTTATTATGACCTATTTCTATATCATATTACATAATTAGTGATAGTTAAAATTTCCTATTTAAAATAATATAATATAATATATATTATAAATTAAATTTTCTATCTTAAATAATTAAATTTTTTTTATGGGGGTGTAAACTCACCAGAAACTCTGAATAGTTCTATGTTATGAAAACAAATGTGATGAAGTCAATTTAACGGACTTAGTTATCACAAAAAAGTTTCAGTTATCGGGTATTGTTTATCTTGGAGGTGATGTCAGTAGAGATGCGCGGTTCGACTCATTTTACTGATTCGAATCTCGACTCACTCACTACTTCGATGATTCGAATCAGTGATTCGAATCTTGAATCAATAAAACAACTAAAGAAATTTTCCCTCTCTCTGGTCCGAAAGCCGTACTATTTAAACACCCTTCACCCATTCATCGGGTTTCTTCTCCGCTGAGTTCTCGGGCAGTTAGCATCTCTCTCTCCTTGCTCCAGTAAAACTAGTGTTTAAACTGCCCGAAATGAAAATACAGGGGAGCTTCGTATGACCCCCTGGGCCTGTAAGATTAAAAGGTTAAGTTTGGTGTCAAAGTATTCGAAGTTTTATGTATCGATGGGGGTCCTAGAGGGGGGGTCGAGAATCAATAAAAACGCGCTCCGATGGATAGTTTCCGAGATATACGTTAATTAATTATGGTAATTAGACTAATTAACCATGATTGAGGCTTAAAAGGACTGCAAACATGTAGAAATTGGCTCTGGGATGGTTTCCAGACTTTGGAGTTGCCGCCGGAGGAGGCTAGTGTTTAAAATGCCCAAATTGAAAATATAGGGGAGCTTCGTATGACCCCCTGGGCCTGTAAGATTAAAAGGTTAAGTTTGGTGTCAAAGCATTCGAAATTTTAAGTATCGGTGGGGTGTTGAGTCTAGGGGGGGTCGAGAATCAATAAAAACGCGCTCCGGTGGATAGGTTCCGAGATATACGTTAATTAATTATGGTAATTAGACTAATAAACCATGGAGCTGTTTTTTCTGCGATGAGAGAAGAAGAAGCTTTCCGAGAGAAAGCAGTAGCAAAAGCATCACAAGCTGGTATTGATCTCAGGATTTTCTTATCGCCGGCCTCAGAGGCGTAGCCAAGGGGGGGGGTTAGGGGGGTCATAACCCCCCATGAGGAATTTTTTGCCATACAAAATGTATATTCTTCACTACATTATCATACACACGTATACATATATATGAGTTGCAGTAGTCATAACCCCCCCCCATAAAAAAATTCTGGCTACGCCCCTGGCCGGCCTGTATTTTTGCCCTTTATCGAATTCGAGATTTCACTGAAATGAAAATGGGAATATCGGATATTTGATGTTGAAATAAAACCGATATGTCGATTTTTGGCCCAGTCCTACTGAGGGGCTGCTGCCCCCCCCCCAAAAAAAAATGGGACCCTTTACTTAGCTTACAATTGAACTTTATCTTTAAATTTGATACCCAGCCCACCCCGAAATAAAATCCTGGCTACGCCACTGTCAATAACACTAACTACGCCACTGCTTTAGGCCCTATTTTGTATTTCTCTGAATTACGAAAGAAAATAAAATCATTCCCCTTAAACGAAAAACAAGGTAAAAAAAAAAACGAAATCTGCTGCAATAAAGCGAAATGTTATTTTGCTTACTACAAAGTCCTTTTGTGAGAGCGCTTAATACCGCCCCTGTATCCTTCATTAAAAGTGACAAGCACAATCCTAACTTTATTTCATTCTATTTCCCTTCACATGAAAATCCGCCACCATGTAAACTTAACTTTTTTTTTTTTTTTTTTTTTTTTTTTTGAGGGTGGGGGCAGGGGGACATATATTAAAGTTAAAAGTAGAAAAGGGATGTTTCATTAAATTTTAAACAAATATTAAATCAGTCAGACAAGTTGGAAGGAGGGATTTTCTTAATTTTTTTTTCGGGGGGGAGATTGACCCCTCTTGCCCTTAGGAAGTAACGCCTATGCCACCCGCCAAAAGCAAACGATGTTCGACCCACTCCACACCCACAGACAGATAAAACTTTAAAATCCGACCACCAACCAAGAAATGAAACACCAAAGATTCGAAAAAAAAACTTCAATTAAATTAAACATCCTTTCAACTCTTTTCGACTCCTTTCGACTCTGAGTCGATAGAAGATTCGAAAAAACCCCTCCAATTAAATGAAACATCCTTTCAACTCTTTTCGGCTCCTTTCGACTCTGAGTCGATAGAAGATTCGAAAAACTAACGAATCTCAACGATAGTATACAATCACCGAAACAGAGCGAAACACTGAATCAGTAAAGATTCGTTGCTGCACCAACTCAGTGACCAACTCACCCACACCCACTCATTTACTGTTTCAAATCATCTATCGACTCAGAGTCGTAAAGAGTCGAAAGGAGCCGAAAGGAGTCGTAAAGAGTCGAAAAGAGTTGAAAGAGTAAGGGAAAATCCCTGGGAACGGCAAAGGGAAAATAAGTTTTTCTTCCCTTCGCACTTGGAATGTATTTCCCTTGAGGGCTTGAGATTCGAATCATTAGAGAGTGAGTGTAAAGACTGAGCCACTCAGTACCAAGATTCGAATCACTGATTCGACTCATCGAATCATTGGCCATCTCTAGATGTCAGGCAACAAAGAAGGGAAACGGATAATAAGGGTCTTGCTTGCACTTAGCGTTTGAGAGCTATCAACTCTTCCATTTTTTGGGGGACATTTCCCACCACTAAGTTTTAATTAGCTGCTTATAATTAAATTAGGCCTACAGTTCAATCCAAGATAAAACTGTAAAAAAATTGTGGTGGGAAATCTTTTGAAAAAAACGGGAGAGTTGACAGCTGTGGTGTGTCATAAAAATAATAAATAAATAAATACTTTCCGAAACTAGTTCCCAGAAATTAAATATGCACAGTTCTTTGTAATTAAAGTAACTTCATCTTAAATTTAAATAAGCATACCAGAACTTCTCGATTCAAAAGGCGCGCACTACAGTTTTCAAAATAGGCTAATCGGGAAAATAAATCTACTCTAATATTGCGCAGAATGTTCCGTCTTTTGACTGGTTTCCAAAGAATATATTAAAATCCCAGTTAAACTGTTAATTACTACTAATTATTTCGTTTTAATAGATGTCCTAAATATTCTTTTATAGGATATTATTGTCGTGTGCAGAATTGCTCTTAAGATGTGCGATGTGCCCAAAATGATGGTTGCGCAGTCGGTATTAAACGTTTTTCTACGCTGACGGCATTTAAAAACACATTACTAGATACAGAAAGCCTGAGAACAGCAACTCTTTCTCGTCATTATATCCTCTAAAATGACGACGTCATGGTTCAGTTTTCAGTTAAGTACAATTATTTAAATTTTCTGGTGAATGCTAGAAAAATGAGAGAAAATCTTAAGATAAAAATTGAAAAACTTTTCTCCTACAAAATAATTAATAATGACCTATTTCTGCGTCATATCATATAATTACTGATAGTTAAAAGTTATGATTCGTCGTATAATTTAATTTTCTATTATAAATCATTAAAATAGTTTATGCGAGTATAAATTCACCACAAATTTTAAATAGCTTTACTTATAAATAAAAACTGTGATGACGTCACTCTCTTAGGACTTATTCATGACCTAAAAGCTTTTGGTATATGCTTCTGTATGTAGGCAGTGTTGTTCAAACGCAATATTTGCATTCGGGACTAACTGGTTTCTCTTTTTTTCCGGGGGGAGACTTATTTCTTAGTAATCTGATTTTACCACTTTCAATAACTAATAAACTTGTTTGAATCGCAGGACTGGCAATATTTACGTATTATAACTACCACTTTTTTTATTACTAATTTCTTTGAGTATTGTTTTTTAAATCTCTTCGTTCACTGAAATACGTTGTTATTAACCGACGAAAAACGGGAGAGGTTATCAAGTTGACGCGTATATATATATATTTTTTTTTTATGTATGATCACGCATAACTTTTGACAGAGTAATCCGATTTGGATAATTCTTTTTTTATTGGAAAGGGTGTACCCCGAAGTTGGTCCCATATAGATTTGGAACAAATATTCCAACCCTAAGGGTAGGAAAACAGGGAATGATTGATTTTTCACTCACTGATTATAATGTATGAACACGCATAAAATATGACTTTTAAATGCCAGCTCGTTTAGTGATCTTTTTCCTCTTCCTCGTGAAAATTCAATAGTCCTTAAATTTTATAGTTTTCATAAAATAAAATAGAAGCTCTAACGAGGCATATAAGCTCTTGAATCGATATTTGTTAGATGCTATTACGAGAAGAGTTGATTTTTTTTAATTAACGGTGTCCGGGTGGCGTCATTTTTCAGCCAACACGTGACCTCCAAACAATCAACCTAAAATGTAGTTTCAGCATTGACACTCAATCTGATTAGTTCAAATTTGTATTTTCCACCGACACGTGATTGAAATAGCCTCGTATCGATATCGTCCTTTGCAAGTGATATTGGCGTATGATATTGGCCACCTATACATCTTCGTTCACAGTACACAGCATATATGTGTACATTTTGTTTTCGCTTGTTAAAACGATTCTTTTAAGATTTTTTGTAGTTCTGAATTTACGTACATATGCATCGATGCTTTAATTTTGAATAAATGATTTTAACGCATGCGAATGTGTAAATCCCACGTACACATTTTGTTTTTGTTTGCGGTTTCGCAACAGATGTATTTGAATGTTATTAAAATTTTTGAAGTTCAATTTGTTAATTTTTTTTTTCGAAATTCTTACAGCTAAAAAGAACTGGTCTATGTTCCGTATCCGGTGCTGTTTACATTTTGATGTTCATTTAGTGTTGGTTCTGACGCCATCGTGGCCGATGTTCCGTGGGAGTGAAGTACCCTGCCAGTGGTAGTTTTGACTGGCAACCGTTGAGAAATGTGTACCGCTTGGCGACGGTTTTATTTATTTATTTTTTTTTTTTGAGGTATGATAATGCGTCAAATATTGCAAATTGGATATTTCAGAACTGTTGAAAGATCCGAAATTTCTTGAATTTTCGCGCATGCGTAATAGTTATTTTTAAATTCTAGCTATTGTGTGACGTACACAGATGAATGTAAAGAATTCGCTATTGCTCAATTTGACGTCACTAAATTGTTAATTTGCGTTTATAGCCACAAAAAATTATAAAATAAAAACTTTTTAACAAAAAAAATTAAACCGCCGAAAAACTCAAAAGCAAAAAATAATAAACCTTTTTTTAATTACCCTTAATAACTAAGTTCTTAAACTAATGTAAGTATACCTAAGTAATTTTGAGTCGGTGCCAAACAACCAATAAACAAAGATCACTAAATTACCTTAAATTTAAAGAAATAACCAAATCAAATTAGCAATGCAACGCGAAATCTCTGGCGATAAACATTAACATTCCAAAAAATGCGTTCTCCGTACGTCGCTCACGATCAACGAGCTTTCGCAGAAATGCAGAGAGGTCTACTTTGTAATACACAACTCAGCTTTAAAATCTGTGTGTGAACAATAAATTACTCCTATTAATAATGGAGATTTAGGCAATTTAGGGATCTTTGTTCATTGGTTGTTTGGCACCGACTCAAAATTACTTGGGTATACTTACATTAGTTTAAGAACTTAGTTATTAAGGTTAATTTAAAAAAGGTTTATTATTTTTTGCTTTTGAGTTTTTCGGCGGTTTAATTCTTTTGTTAAAAAGTTTTTATTTTCGAAGTTCGATATTACTATTTATTAAAAATGCATAGCTGCCAGCTTTCCCGATTTCTTCGGGAGATTTTTCACCACAATTTTTAAGCAGTTCTACTTTACATTAAATTTTTGGCGTTAATAAGTATGAATTGCTAGGTAACAATTAGTAGTTGAAAATTTCCCAAAGAAATCGGGAAGGTTGTCAGCTATGAAAATGGTCAATTATATTCGGTAGGTGTTGGCACTTGCGAACGGCAGTCTGATTTTTAATTCGTGTCCGTCTTTTTATCAAAAAAGGGACAATTTTTTTCCCCAATACAATTTGCTTCTTTCTGTGTAAAAGTTAACTTCTATGTTAACAGGTTATACGCTTCGTCATAAAAAATAGATGCCGTTGACTACTATTCATGTTTTTACTATTTAAAGTAAAATTTACTTAAATCTTTATAACTTACTTGATTTTTCAACTTTTTCAGACTCAGAGATGAGTAAAACTTATTTTAAACTCATCAAATTTTATTTATTAAAACGCCTGATTTTGGATTATAGAATAAAATTGGGGCGAAGGAAGTTACTACATGAACATTTCAAAAGTTAATTATTTTTTTTGAACTACCTTAGCCACGTTAAATAAAGAATCGTAACATTCTAGAACGATATCATTTATAAAAAGTGAAACTACTTAAATTTACTGGAAAAATTAGAAACATGTTGTTATAACAGAATTATGTAAAACTAACAGCATGCATGAAATTTATTGGCTGTTTTAAGTAGTACACGTTGGAAGGTATTTATGAGATAAAGAAATAACCTAAATAATAAAAACAGAGTTCGTTTACGACAAAATAATACGTACATAAAAATCAAAGTATGTTGATGAGTATTTCATCATCTTAAACTCGTGATCTTGAAGTTATAAATTATTCATTATTTAAATTTGGAGCTCATTTTTACTCAATTTAACTTGTTTTATTCAATAACACGCTTTATATTTTAAAGTTAAGCACAACTTTGATTATTTTATTTTATTGATAACTACTAGTCATGAATCTATATTTTGCATTGAGTAATAAAGACATAATGAGTTAATAATTACCTTCGTCGAACGAGAGTATTCCAAATACCAGAACTTGACATGATTGTTGCCAACAGTAACAAAGTAATTTCCGCCCGCTGCGAACGACAGGGCCTTGACCTGGTAAAAAGGATAAAACAAAGGTGCTTAATTCATACAAATAAAAATAGTCATATTAACTATTAATAGTGAATGTCACAAACTAAAATGGAAGTTAATAATCTTGGCTGAAGACTCTGACCTCGTTTCTATTTTGTGAACATTGTTTATTTGAAGGCAAAATATGCATTCATTGTTATAAAATGTCGTTACTAACGAATTACCGAAGATTTTCTAGATTTCTTGTCGCCAAATTTAGGTACAGAAATATTAAAAGATTTAAACCAGTGACGTCCTAATTAAAAAAAGAAAAACGTGGACTCTCATTTTAAAGGAGTTTTAACATAATATGTGTAATTAGTTAAAATTGGTATAATGGGATTAAAATAATTAACGAAAAGTTAATTCAAAATGCTTAAATAAGCATAGCCTTAAACAGCAAAATTATAGACGGTTAGAAACGAGGTGTAATTTATTGTAAACAAAACAAATCGGTGTATCAGTGATTGACATCAGCTGGATATTTTTTTCAGAAAGCTTCACCCCAATACCACAGCTGTTTATTTTAATAATTGCTCACCACTATTTTTATTTAGATAATTTATTTATAAACGGAATCCAAAGTCTTTAACGTATAAAAATCTGTTATTGTTTAATCTTCTTCAACACCGTAAAAGTGAGTAGCTTGAGTGTATTGCGGACCGTTCTTCCACAAAGTAAAACAATTTAAAATTGGTAAATGCTACAAATATTAAAAAATATCGTAAGCTAAAAATTAAAATACCCTTCATAAGTGGCTCTTTTATTCTCACGAAGTTTTGCTTCGTGACAGTAAAAGTGTTAAGTGTAAGACTAATGACCACAAAGCTTCAGCTAGGCAGGCTCTATGGAGGAGGTAACGCTGCGTAACTAAGTTACTGATACCAAACCAGAAAAAAAAAAAGTGCGGCCTTCCGAAATGGACTTGTTAAAGCGAGAAAGCCTTTAAATCGCATTTTACTGTAAAAGTCTACTAATTTATGAATTAAACTTACATCTACAAAATCTTACCGAGACGTTTGCTTGCTTTGCGAATTACACGCATCTGATACACTTAACAATAGATTTCTTATAAAAGATTCCACTCACGAAATGCTTTTTTTTTTTTTTTTTTTTTTTTTTTTTTTTTTGCCACGAATAAGGTGTGCAGTTGTGAACTGAAAACACTGAGTTAGAGGTCGGATTCTATGTAACAATAGCAGGAAATGAAAATCACGAAAGAAATTTATATAAAACAAACGGGCCATGTCTTCTCTATGACCACAGGCATGCAAAGTGTATTAGAATACTGAGAAGGGGGAATAATTTTTAAACTGGTTTTGCTTGCTCTTTTTAAAAGTGAACATTCAATGAAGGTGAAACTTTTACTTGTATTCGTAATGTTCTAGGGAATGAGACCAACGGTATTCTATCTTCTTTTTTTAAAAATTGTTAATTTTTTAAATAAGTATAGGCGCCAGAAGAGTTTTAAATATTTTATCAAATCAAATGACTACTCCAAAAATGTTCTATACACTTTTCGTGGTAGTAAATCTGTATGTTTCATACAATTTTTAGAAGAAAAAAATCTTTGTTATTTTTCATCGGCAAGTGTCCACCCTTGGAAAAAAAAATTCCTTTTATAATTAATTTATTGTCATGCATATCTTTATTACATTACATAATAATTATTTTTAAAAATAGTTATTTCTAGTAAAAATACACTTTCTTTTTGCAGCAAAAATCTCTTGAGCATGAGTTTAATCATCATAAAATTTATAAAAATTATTTTTAATATAATTTTTTTTCATATGCAGCCAATTAAGAGGGGGGGGGGTATTAGGAACTGCAGATGTGATACCATTCCAAGGTATTTTTTCTTTATAAACTTAATATCTGGCTCAGTAATAAATATCGGTAAAGCCGTTCAACGCATTGCGTTGCCACCTAGTCAGTGGCATTATAGAAACGTGAAGAAAAATCAACAGGCGGCAAAAATTTAAATATAAATATTAAATAAATTTTAGCAATTTGATGCATAGAATAAACATAGAAATACTGAAATTATGTTAAGAATCAGAGAATAATGGCAACTTAATGTTTTGCTTATATTATTGAACTTTTTATTACTCTCCCTGCTTCTTGTATTTAGATAGTCTTCTTAAACTGCTCGCAACCATTCTTCACAATTTTGCAAACCCTCAGCATAGCTGCCAACATGTACAACATACACCACTTTCACATAAATAATCATATTATTATAACACAAAATCTTCTTGGCATTACGGAGTGTTTGGCATTGCATTTTAAAATATAGAAAAAAATATATACATTTTACGAAAAGTGGTTTTTATGTTCCGTACATATTTTCAGCTATGCCCCGGAAACGGCTGAACTTAAATGGGTCCGCGGACCACAGTTTAAGAACCTATGAACTAGTACACTGTATAAGTGTCATATCTGTTGGAAGAACATTTAAACAAAGTTTATGAAAGATAATTACAGGGCCGGACTGGACCGATGAAACGGCCCGGGCGATTCGACCAGACCAGCCCCCAACATTAGTGACGCACCTAGGATATTAGTTTACCGGGGGGAGGGGGTGCACAAATAAAGATGAACTCTGTTATGCTAATGATAACGCTCTTATAGCGTTAAGACATTCCGAACGTTTAATAACTCGCCTAAAGTGCAGAAGCTCATTTACAACGTCAGAATCTTAAATGGTCTGTTCCCTTCAATGACGTTAAAATCGAGTTCAGTATGCAGCATTAGCTTAGAAGATTTATTTAACACAAATTTTTTTGTTCAGTATTTTAAAGAAATAATTTGAAGACAACTTATAAAAACCTGACTTGCGCTAAATTCGATGTCTAAATATAGGATTTTTCTAAGTATCTTGATGAAATATTTCGCGGTCGCGTTATATTCGGGCCAATACGGTAATAGAATAATGAAACATATATACTGACAAGCTAAAATATTATGACCATCTTCAATGAACTCGTCTGGATGGCATGGAGAGTACATAATTAAATGGGAATGGTATTTAACCGTTGCTGGAGAAGGTGAGGCATCATTCTTGCTCTTACGTTTGTAAGTGATTGGAAAGGCGGTTGATCTATGCTAATTTCATAGAGGGCAGTTTCTAATGGCCCGAAAACTCCCAGCGAGTATCTCCGAAACTGCACGGTTGTTATTTATTCACGATCTGCCGTTGTTGGTATTTATAAAAAGTGGACGATGTAGGTAGTAGCAGTAGAGCAGTAGGCGCCAAGATGTTGGGCGTCCACACATCATCCAAGAAAGAGGACGTTGGAGACTGTCCTGCCTAGTACAGCAAAATCGTCGGCAGACAGTGTCTCAGCTGACAGCCCAATACAATGCAGGTCCGAGGACAAGTGTTTCGGAACGCACAGTTTAGTGGACACTGTTGGTTATGGGACTGCGGAGATGACGTCCTACTCGTGTGCCTTTACCAAGCGTCATTGTCAACTACGCCTACAGTGGGCACGGGAACATCGAGACTGGATTATGGATATGTGGAAGAGAGTTGTGTGGTAGGATGAATCCCCGTTTCTCCTTCATCACGTCGATGGTCATGTCAGGGTATGCCGTATTTCAGGAGAACAGCTGCTCCCCTCTCCCCGGTAGCTCAGAGCTCAAATCCCTCCATGCTCCAATATATCGACTTTGCGTGACCGCCCCTTGAATATTTGCTACAACCTGTGTCTAGTTATCTACCCGAGAACTCATGGCATCCATGCCCAAGACGATTTGCAGCTGTTTTGAAAGCCAAAGGAGGCGCAACGCGTTATTGAGTAGGTGGTCATTATGCTTTGGCTCTTCAGTGCACGTCAATTAATTCTTCAACATTTAATCTTCATTGGCAAACTATGAGCAACAAAACTTTTGAGCCCCTTTATTTCTAGCACAAAGAAAATTGCCCAGTTAGTCCTCGCATGCACTCACTAAATAAAGGCTGCTTACATGATCAAACCATACGGGTTGAGTTATAGGGACCCATAGATGCTGCTCGGGCCCCTCCTATAATTTGTCCTAATATATGCAGTTATATGTAGTTCGAGTGTGAAACTTGAGCACAATAAATCTGTTGTCAATGGACTTGTTATGTAACGTGATTTTTTTTTTCGTCTTCTTGCAACCCGAAAAAAAAAAAAAAAAGTTTTTAGAAATTGGCTTCTGAATGTAATAAATTTTGGAATCATGGGGCTATTACTCTGTTTACCTTCAAAAACTTTATTGTGGGAAAGTTTTTAAGTTTTGTTACTCTTAGAAAACGATGTTATAACCGTCCGTTTTTGTTTTGCATTACAAATTACTAGTGGTGTCGGACTTTGCTTGACGAGTGGGCCGCCTTCACCGACAAAGCGCCCAAATAATAAACCCAACCACAAATGTAGAATTTTAAATTTCAATGCATGTATTTGTACTACGTGATTATTTTACTATTTTACACTATCATTAATTTGGATATTTTTATTATTTTAATGCAGCAGTTAATATTAACAACTTTGCTTAATATAAAATGCCTGAAAAATATTTATTGATTGATATATTGCGTACTGTTTACATTTTTAAAAATTTCTGGGATTTTAGAGGTTTTTTTTTTTCGAAATTATGGGTCAATACGGCTCGGGCCGGAGCTTGATGTTTGTTTCAAATATGTTATGGGCTCGGGCCGGGCAGCACTCAATTTTCAGGCCCGTGCAGGTCTCTAGTCTCAATGCGTATTTTTAAAAAGTTCTATAAAGCTCATTGCAATTTTAATCATTATAAAGATAGTTTAGATATGGGAAGCATTATTCAGCATACAAGATAGCCCACCCCTCCTTCCCTTGCACATGTTGCGTCTCAACCTTGCGGGTCGCTGTCGTGTTCAGGCCTTCTAGACCACCGCCCATGCGGCCCACATGGCAACCGGCCCCTCGGGCGATCGCCCGACGGCCCAGTCCGGCCCTGAATAATTATCTTATTTTAACTATCCCGTCATAAAACATGTATACACGTTTCAGTTACTCAAAATCGTAGAGGAATTAAAAACCACTTATCGTTGATTTGATGCTGTTTTTCTTCGCAAATGCGTATGACGTACAGTTCTAAGTCACTTTAAAGCAAAATTGCTAGTTAATTAACAAGGTCCAAGCGTACACGCTTAAACCCAAAGAGCGAAAAAAAAACGATGCACTGCGGAGCGATCCGTTTCATTGGAAACCGTCCGGTTTTTCCGCGAAAGGGCTCTTTACGTAGTCCTTTTTTTGAGAATCCTCTCCTCGCTTCCTATCTTTTCCGAGAATTTCCCCTCCTCGCTCATTGTTATATTCCGCTCCGCTCTTGTGATCGAAAAACGCTCCTAAAGGAGGAGCTCACTTTTGAAAACTGGCTCACTTTTCGCTCCGACTCATCGAATTTCGCTCGTTTGGTTTAAGCGTGTATATTATGAGAACCAAGAAGTACTTTTTTACGTACTTCTTACCATAGTGATGACAATAATGCAAAGACATGATTAAAATTCCTTGTAGGAAGATTTCACTGGACCAAGAATGAATTATTAAAGGTATAGCTTAGGCTGGCATATCAAGGCAGCTGCATTATTATTAGCGTCTCTCTCCAATGCAAAATTTTGATTTAACTCACATAAAATAAATTGAAAAAAGAAATAGTGGTGGCAAAATTCACGGGGGAAAAAAGCGTAAAAGTTGACTGTGCTGTGTTGTGGGATTACGGCCAATTATCTACACGTAGGATCTAGGCCGATGGGTGGGGTGCCCTTCGTGTGGGATTTTCTAAGGGGTTCTAACCCGCATTTTCGGTACACGTAAAAGTTGGTAATCATGTAACTACCTAAATAAATTTTAAATACAGTTAGCCGCGGCAGCATAAAATCTTCCGAAAATAATCTTATAAGTTAATAAATATGTGGTTATGTTGTTTGTATTTGAAAAATTCATATTTTCATTCAGTATTTATCACTATTACGAGTGAATTAGGTAAAATTATTATCTTTAACTCAAATCATGAACTATTCAACTTATATTCCTCTTCCTGCTAAAAATCTGTGCACAGTTATTATGAAGAGACATCATTTTATTTCGAATGAAATGTATATATTGTGGCATTGAAATACGTATATTGATCATTTTATGTGCATTATTTCCCTCTAAGATTATCAGGATAATACATTCAAATCTCTGGTTCTAGCCATGCCCATGTGTATAGGAAGGAAAAGGTAGTCTATAAATAATAAAAGAATGGACAAAATAAAGAGAAAAAAAGCTAATCCTCTTATGAAATATTTTTACCAGCCCCCCAAAATGATAAAAATACGCTTTTGCCATTTTAGTGAAGGTTATATTTCAGGAAAAAAAATGCAGTATAAATATTAGATCATATTATCGTCAATATGAATGTTCGGTTACATAGTAAATGCCACCACACCCTGTCAGTGCTCAACAGAAACTAGAAGAGGAGGGGGGGGGGTGTAGGCCTATTCGTAACACACGCGTATATAATAATAATACTTTTCTGACACAATGATGAGTTCATGAGTTTAAATAAATATATTTTCATGTTTTTATGCGAATAAAAATGTACAATATGTTTATGGAAATATTCTTTCTCTCCATTTAGAAATATCGAACGCAAACTATGCAATAAGACGCTTAATTTACAAATACAATCGGATAGCTTAAAGGTCCGTGTTCACTTATGTGACCGTACCAGTCCACCAGACCACACCAAAGTAAATTTTATCGATGTCAGAAAAGGGGCGGATCCTTCATTTCTACGTTACAGTAACGCTACTGCAGTAAAGGTTAAAAGAAGTGTCTTAGTGTTAGATATAAAATAATAAATAAATCAGTTTGGAAAAACAGTTAAAAGAAGTCTCACACAGTTATGTACAGAACAATAAATTCGTTTAAAAAATTAAAATTGAATGCAGTGAATAAAAACTCAGCGGAATTAGTTCCTAGAGCATTTAGCAGTTACGGAATGTACATTTACAAAATCTTTTTTTTCCATACGCCTCTTATGCTAAGGAGGAAAGTACGGCAAGACATGTGTACTTTCTGAATTCCAGAACATCTTGTCTTAGGAAGTACAATTTTTATGCCTAATTGTACGAGAATGGTATCCTGATTTGCTCCAGATATTTTCGTTTTTATTTTAACTCCATCATTATACATGTCTAGAAAGCGAAATTAAATCAACGAACTTTCTCTCGTAACTTTCAAGAGTGTGGAAAGAGAGCGTATAGAGCCAACACCTCCTAGATATAGAAAGCCTAACAACTGGTACGTCACTATACTTTTACTTTATAAATAGGCCTTCAAGAATGACGTCATCAAAATTTAACTCTCTTAAAGTAAAACTATTTAAAATTCCTGGTGAATTTACTCACGGGCAACAGCATTTTACTGATTTCAGATAGAAAGTTTAATTTTACGGCAAAGGGCAAGTTTTTAACTGTAATTAATTATGTAAAGTGATAAGGAAATAGATCCCAATGAATTGTTTTGTATCACAAAGGTATTTTAATTGTTATCTTTAACTCAAGATATTGTCTAATATTTGTAGTATTTACCAGAAAATTTAAGTAGTTTTACTTTATGAAAATAAAACTGTGATGACGTCACTTCTTGAAGGCCTAGTGGTGACGCCAAAGCTACAATTGTTAGACTTTCTTTATGCAGGAGGTGTTGATAGAGCCAACACCTCCTAGATATAGAAGGCCTGAAAACAGAAGCTTTTGCGTTATTACCAGGTCCTTAAGGGTGACGTCATCGTGGTTTTATTTTCATAAAGTAAAACTATTTAAAATTTCTGGTGAATGATGCAAATTTTGGAAAATATCTTAAGATAAAAATTAAAATAACTTTCTGATAAAAAATAATTTATTATGATTTATTTCTATCTCATATTACAAAATTAGTGATAGTTAAAATTTCCTATTTGTCGTAAAATTAAATTTTTTATCATGAATCATTAAAATGCTTTATGTAGGAGTAAATTCACCAGGAATAGTTTTACTTTTTGAAACCATATGTGTGATGACGTCATTTTAGTGGACATAGTGATGGCGTAAGTTTCTGTTCTCTGGCATTGTATATCTAGGAGGTGTAGATCAGGGGCGTAGCCAGGGGGGGGATATCGGGATATATCCCCCCCTGAAATTTTGGATTAGTAATGAAATTCCGTCTATTTATACACATATAAGTTCATATCCCCCCCCCCCCGAAAAATTTTCCTGGCTACGCGCCTGGTGTAGATAGAGCAGAGATACTGCAAAGAAGGAATCACCAAGCATTGCACAATAGCTCTCCTGTGTAGCACCAGGGTTGCCTAATCCGAATTTTTTAAATGAAAATTTTCCAATGCTTATTATTTTAATATTGTGACAAACACCGGAAAATTTTCAGTCGACCTTTAAAAAATGCTGATTTGGCAAACAAGCAGTCAAAAGCAGGGAACTCAAGCTTACTTACAAATCTACCTCATACATGAGTCGGGTAATTTAACGTATATAAATAAAATTAGACTTTTGTCTGAACCGTAATTGGAATTCAAAAATTTAACGATTTCTATCCGTAGCAAGCACCTGGGAATCCAGTACGATTCTCAAAAGAAAGTTTTTCTGTCTGTCATTCTGTTCGTGACGCTTTTTTGTTCGCGCACCACAGAAAAACAACTGAAGCGAATGAAATGAAATTTGGTGACATGATAGGTGGTCACTCAACTTAAAATATGGTCGTCGAATTTTTTAAAAATCATGAATAGATTTTGAGATTTTGCGAAAATCGTTTCAAACTGCTTAAATTTTTGTTCGCGCATCACGTAATAACGACTAAAGCGAATGAAATAGAATGAATTAAAATATCTACAGTGAATCAAAGAAAATCTAGTTACAGCTTAGGAATGACCTCTTGACTTGAAAAACTCATTCAACCAGAGTAAAATTTAATTTTTTAAAATATAAAGAAGTTCTCTTTGATACTAGAATTTACTGATCACTTTGTTAATCCCAAGCCTATAATCTTTTAACAATACACATAAGCAGAGATGCCAAGTCTCCCGCTTTTTTCGAGAGATTTCCCACCACTAATTTTTACTTACAAACTTATGCTTAAAATAAGTCCAAATATTTAATGCAAAATAAAACTGTCTAAAAATTGTGGTGGGAAATCTCCCGAAAAAAGCGGGAGACTTGGCATCTCTGCATAAGGTATAATTTTTATTTCTATACTGTCGCTAATAAACTAAAACCATTCTTTATACACTTACAATACTAACTAATATTTAAGCTTCTTGAAAATTTGCATGATGCACTAATCTGTGAACGAGGAGTACTTCAGCTAGTACATGTTTACAGAAGGGAATACCTGACCATGTAATCATGAGCGATATCAAAATTTATATCATCAATTTAATTTTAAAATTTCTGATAAAAATGGAAACCATTAAAATATTTTTATTTCAAGAATGATTGCAAATTCTTTTAAAACAAAAATGCTGCTTTAATAGGACGAAAAGGACGAAAGAATATTATTCCTTAAAATAAATAAAACTGTAAAATAACAAACATAAGTTACTTGTTAAGGCAGGCTTATGTTTCGATCTTCGTCAGTGCTGTCGTCTGTTCAGACTTGTTAATATTATTCCTTGCTCCACTACTAGATCCGTTATTAGTAACAAAGGAACAGCAGGTTAAAGGATTTTTAATTGTTTCTAAATTTAATCGCTTTTTTTCTTAAGCTATCAAACGTCTTACAGATAGCGTAAAACATATACGAATATATTATTGAAGTAAAATATTTTAAAAGCAAATTATCCAACTTAAGTCATCTTTTGGGAGCAGTATTTCCACAAGTTCTCTTCTTTCCTAACTCTATACAAGAAGCTCGGAACGAGTACATAACCAGAGGTACTGCATAGAACGAATCAGCAACGACAGCAGCGCAAGTACCAGGGCGTCTGCCATTGGCGAAATTCTAATTCCTAATCTACTGGACCTAACGTTACAGTCAGGTTTTCTTGAGTGATTTTAATAAGATAGAACGCAGACAAATTTCGGAATGTAATATATTACATAACATATTTCCGTTTAAAATTTCTGGTTGAATACTTGAAATGTTATTTGTACTGGCTTAAGATTTCGGAACAGTATTGTATTCTTTCAAGGCGAAAATACTGTGGAATTGAAGCTTGATTTATCTTAGTGAGCATTTATTTATATAAACTAAAAGTACTGGTTTGTGAAATAAATATACACCATTTTGTCACACATTTTAACTTGATTTATGTTGCCTGTAAACAAAGCACACCTATAAACCTTTCAGGTAGTCTCTTCTGTTATAACTGCCGATGGATATACATTAACTTAATATCCCGTACCGTTTAGTTAGTTGTAAAGAGAACGTTGAAAAATTATGAATAAAAGAAGCGCTTTTAATTTACTGTGCACAAAATATTTATTAAGTCGATATATTGTGCTTCAATCAATATTGTCGAAACAAATCTTTTGAGGTACCACTTCCTGTTTTAAACCCTCCACGGTTCAGAAGGAAACAGTTTATTCATTCTAATTTTGGGGAAAATGTCGAATTGTGTGATCTCCAGAAGCTGTTTAGAATCGCACAAATTTCGTATTCGGACAAATTTTCATATATCATGTAAAATCTGTTGTAGAGTTTATAAATATCACGAAATTTTTAATTTATGACCTCACGTTTCTGAATGCCGTACAAAAAAATAAAATAAATAAATAAACAAATAAAATAAATAAATAAAACCTAGGATAGTTCAGTTTACATAGTTTGACTTACTTTCCAAAGGAAGTAATACTGAAACAAGCGAAATAAATACTTGCAATTAGCATCATCCACCCGACAGTGAAATCAAAACTGTAAACCAGCAGTCCTATTACTTAGACCAGCGGTTCCCAACTCTTTTAACGTTGCCCCCCCCCCCGCATTTTTCAGCACATATTTAGTTTTTTATTCTTCAATAATGAACATTTAGTCGCCTTTTCAACAAAATAATGTCAGCAAAAATAGATGGCTTTTTGAGTAAAAATAAGAAGCAATAAAAAGTTTTTTAAAAAACATGCACTCTCACTTGCTCTTTGCCTGTTTTTCTCGCGCCCACCGGTTGAGAAACGCTGACTTAGACCATTCATATTGATTCCTAAACACAATCAGTATTATACAAGGCGAGTACCATCATCGTTAATAAATTGCAGTTCCAATTTTTAAACGGAAATATATTTTAACATATTTAACAACACGTAAATTGAACTGCTGTGCTATCGTTTGCACTAAGACTAAATTTACAGGATTGCTATAAAATTGTTCATTGTTCCTTGAAGTAGACTGAATTTCTTAGTCACCGATTTAGGAACTAAATACGTAAAATAAACAAAGAACAAAAATGCATTTTAAATGTGGAAAATATTGTTTTTGGCTCAATAACGGGACTTGATGTTACATCGAATGATTTTACAGCACCTCATTGAGCAGGTTTGCATAGTAAACTGCTTGCAATACTTTTCTTTGAAAAACCACAGCTTTTGCCTCGTAAATACAGTTTCATTAGTGAGGACTGTCAACGCAATAGAAAGGATTAAATAAATTAGAAATACATTGTTTCATCAACGAAATTAATAGAAAATATTTTTTTCATGGTTTTCTTGGATGTGCTATGAATTTTCAATGAGAATATACCCCACAAAGACTAATTTAAATCACGCTTTCAATGACGAAATAATATTATTCCTCACACCATGTCTGGAATTAGGGATATGCGGACACCGGGGCAACAGGTGTTAACGGGGCCTTAATTTTTAGTGTACCTTAGAGTTGCAATCGCATCCCCCCTATCCCCCCCCGTTGCAGATCGTAATATAAAGCATATACTACATAACTCTGGCAGTAACTTGGGAATGTAACTAACCACTTTTTGCAAATAGTAAATTCTTTAAGCACTAAAAAACAACGTTACACACCTGAATGTGAAAATATAATGACTGTGATGCTTTTAAATGAAAGTTTTTGTTCACCAAAAGTGGTTATGACTAGTTTTATTCCGAAAACATTGGCAGCTTTATGCATATACCTACCTTCGTATTTAATATCTTTAAAATGAAATGTTTGAATAACAAATTTTTCAACTTAGAAATATGGCGTTCTGGGGGAAGCTGCTTTCCTCCCTCCCTTCCCCTTCAAATGATGCGATTGAAGACCAGTAAAGAAAAACTTTTAAGTAATTCGGATTTTCCTGTTTCGACAACATTATTTCTATTGCCTTTGACTACAGCAACGTCTTTTATTTAAAAAATTTTTGTTGTTGTTCTTGGGGTGGAGCTGCGTATACAGATAGTTTTTATAATTGGATGACAAAAGTGTTTTATCTTTTTTCTTCTCGGTCTTGTGTGCCCCTGTCCTCCCCTGATAAACCAGACAGGAATCGAATCTTGAACATGTGGCACCACAGCACGATACATTAGTTATTACATTGGCAGGCTTCGTATATAAAGCAAGAATATTTTTTCTTCTGGATAGCTTGGATTTTGAAAAGTTTTTGATTTTCATCAGTTTCAAGCCTTAAGGATGCCAAAACGACTTCGAGTTGTCCGCCTGATTTAACGTGGAACTATAAAAAACCACAATTAGAAAGAAAGAAAATCTATGAGTTACTCATAGTGACTTATTAAGTTCTACTTAGATACGTAGCAAATTTATCTTTGTTTAAAGAACATATCACTGAGACAACAGTTCACTAAAAATCGCAAAGGGCGTACCACGGTTGCCACACAACCGAAATATGATAATATTTATTTAACCCACGGAGAGAAATAGTGAGGAAAAGTTATTTTTTTCGAAGGCGTATTATAGGATGCGCCGGCCATTTTGCAACCGATTCCGGGAATATTAGGGTTGAGACTTTGTGTTTTATTATTTTTTATTTTTTAGACTAGGCAAGCGTATTCAGCCTCATGGGCGATTTCCGAAAATTCGCCCCAGCAGTGTTGATGCTTCCCTTTTCATCGTTTATCCTACACGTGCAATGAAACGGAACACCCAGAATCTCGGTAAATGATCGGCTTTAGATTGGGAAACGTTCGCTTTCTCTTTCGTTGCCTGTGTAATTTGAATTAAATTTTCGAAAGCTCGGCATTTAAGTGAGTTTCAATCAATCAAATTAAGGTCCTTTTGATCAGATTACAGTCGAAGTCCGTTGCAGCGAAAATCTCGTTATAACGACTTTAGCAATCCCAAAATGAAATTACATGTAGGAACGTCCGTTACTGCGAAAATCTCGTTATAACGAAGACTTTAGCAATCCCCAAATCAAATTACATAGGAGGATGGTAAATGCTATCTCGAAGTCTATTTCATCGAAGTCCGTTACTGTGAAAATTTCGTTATAGCGAAGACTTTAGTAATCTCCAAATCAAATTACATATATAAGTTACTGCATTAAATATCCGATTACGGACGACGGAACCCGTTATAACGAAGCCGGAAAAGAGGAGAAATGCTACCTCAAACGTACATGCCAGCATTGGGTAGTGATGAATAACCTAATCCTCTAATACCCATTATAAGAAATTCCCAAGCAAAAAATTATATCTTCGTTCAAATGGTGTTCTTTTAAGTCAAATAACGTAAATATAGTAAAAAATTGTTACTAAAAATTATGTGTTTTCTCAATAGTTGTACTATGATTTTAAAACTCTTGTAAAAATTAAAATGATATTTGAAAGAAATATTTTGTACCTAATGAGAAAGCATATATTTTCTTACATAGAAATGGCAATTATTAATTGCTTATTCATGTTAAATACTATTATTAAAATAGCAAAAGCTGAGTTTCATATCTTATCATTGGAAACATTTTTTTTTTTTTTTGGTGTGTGTGTGGATTTCATCCATGATGCTTCAAAAATATTTTTTATCCATTAATGTTGGTATCTGTGGACCCAAACTACTATTATTAATAATTAAAGGTACAATTAATGATTTTATGAGACTTCAAAATTACATTTTGAAACATTATTCCCGTAAAAAATAGCGCTAAAAAAGATGGTAGCATATATGATACTATGGGCATTAAAGGGATAGTTACAGACGTGAAATCGTAGAAGCAAGCTGCAAAAGAAGCATTTGTGCCTATGGATTAATTCGGGATGATTTCCTTTATGTCGATAATAATATCACTGCTGTCTACATGAACAAATTATAATCAGCCACTTTTTACCTACATTTTGGTTACTGTGCATTGTGCAACGTCATAATTTGTAAACCTTTGACGGATGATTATATTCATTCGTAGAACTCAAGAAATAAATGAATCCCTTCAGGACAGCAGCGGCGAAGTGGGAGGTTTGGACGAGATTCTCACTTCACCTGCAACTACCAAAACTTTCGGCAGTGTAAACACTTTAAAATGTTATGTAGCATGCAAAAATTATGTCAATGGCAGCCTGTGTGAAAATGAATTTTATTTAAGTATGTAATATCCTTATCGAGTAAAATGTTTATAGGGTAAACCAGAGAGTAATTGCCCACTGACAGTGATTGTCCGTCCGGTTTACGAAAAACATTGTTTCAAGGTTAATTTTGAAAGTTTTTTATTTTATATTCAACTAGTGTTGCATGATAAAATTTAAAATATGGGTATGATAGAAGTAAAAATATTTGCTCGGTTTTTAATAGAAATCTGTGACGAATTTTGATTCCTAACGGTCATTTTAGCTGTGGGCAATCACTAAACCTAATTCTTAAGTGGGCAGTAGCTACCTGGTTTACTCAACAAAGAAGAATAACGGGTTACATCTCCACTACAATTAAAGGAAAATTTTCAATAATTCGAAGTTTATTTGATTTGTAACCTTCGGTATAACATTAAAATACGTACAACTCCACAAATCGGAAAATTCCACTATAACGAATTTTGTTTTGGTTATTGTAAAACTTCGTAATATCGGTATGACGAATTTTGGTTATAGCGAGGGGATTTCACTGGTTCTTTGGACTTCTTTAAAACGAGATTCGACCATGGGCGGATTAAAGGGGGGGCGACCGCCTCCCCCCCCCCCCGAGAAATAAGAAACTAATGTAAAAGATCCTATTTTAATTCCATAAAATGGCTGTATATGTCAATTTTCTAACTAACCGCCCCCCCCCCCCGACAAACTTGCATTAATCCGCCACTGGATTCGACTGTATTTAGAATTTTACAACTGCGATAGAAGATGGAATGCTGATTCGTTTACCATTTCACTCTGAAGTAAAGTTCTGTGATGTCACAGAATATCACACTATGACTTTGTAACTCCATATGACAGTATGTGTGTGTGTAAGCACTGCCTCCTAGATACAGAAAGCCTGAGCGCTGAAGCTTTGACGCTATCATTAGGCCTTCAAGTAATGACTGACTGACTGACTGACTGAATAGGGGGGTTTTATTGGAGCACCTAGTGCAAAAGCATTTATCTCCAGTGTGAAGTTGCAAGTGTGTAATTGATATCGTGAGATGAAAGGCCCAAAAAGTCCTGGCGTCCTGGGCAAAATTCAGTCAAGTCAGCAAAAGATGCAGACAGATGGAAAAGCATCTTGATCTCGTCAATCGGAGCAAGACAGCAAGAGCGAGGGCGAGCAGCGAAGCTGCGAGCCAAACAGGAACAGCGAGACAAATGGAGACTGACCCGTCCTCCCCCCGTGAAAGCACGGTCTTCATTGGACGGGTTGCTCAGTCACGACCACGTGCGAAAAGGATGTTGAAGTAAACAAAGTCAGGCGATCCTAAAACAAAATTTGGAAATTGAAGAGAGTGGCCTTCGATGTTGAAGATGGAAAAGTCAGGGTATGGCCATGTAGATCTCCAGGAAAAAAAGAAGAAAAAGGTCCAATTCAATCGTAGGAGCGTGTGACGCGGGGCGATGAAAAATCGACGACAAAACCAGATGGAAACTGCGGCAGGAACCCAACGTCGCCCTGATAAGGGAGCCACGTCCGCAAAGTGAAGAATCTCCGTCCACTGAATAAGCCCTGCCACGGCAATTCGCCATCAGACTGTGGCTCTTCTTTAGCGGATACTCCAGACAGCTTCAGTTGATTCCGCACACCGTTGGTCGGCTGCCACCCGCAAGACCGACCACAGCCCAGTAGTAGAGTCCTCGATCCTCATAAGCCTCACACCATACGGTCCTCGGGCCGGTGATACAACCAGTGTGTGAAGAACGTAGTAAAAACTACAGCTTGATGTTCAGCTATAGTCCGTCGGCGACGTTGTAGAAAAACAGTTAGGTTTCAAATGATAAGTCAGACTGTGGTTAGTCGATTTGAGCCATCCTTCCGGCGCGAGTCCGCAGAAGGCAGCCGGCAGCCCCACCCCAAGGCCCCGGCAAGCATCCGCACCCGTCAGGCAGTTCTCCTCTCCCAGGGCCACTTGTAACAGCGTTGTCTTGGGCTTACACACCCACTGGACAAGTAATGACGTCACCACACTTTCATTCTCATAAAATAAATCTATTTCAGATTTGTGGTGAATGCAACAAATATTAAAAAGTATCTTAAGTGAAAGATAAAAATTAAAATACGTTCGTGACATAAAACAATTTATTATGATTTACTCCCTTATTACATTATTTAATTAGTTACAGTTAAAAACTGCTCTTTTTTGTAAAATAAATTTTTCTGTCTCAATTCATTAAAATGTTGTTATGAGAGAGTAAATTCACCAGAAATTTCGAATAGTTTTACTTTATCAAATTTAATCTGTGATGACGGCACCTTTAGAAGGCCAACTGATGACGTAGAGGCCTTGTGACGTAGCAGTGGTTAGGCTTTATATATGTAGGTGGCAGTGGTGTAAGTCGCACAGAAGTTCTGTGCACTTACAAAATTATCAAAAATTTGTTACATTCGAGGCGAAAACACAAAATGTAGCTCAATAAGCAGTGTTTTTTATTATATTTTATGTAGGTGCACAAAAGGCATTTAATTACATCATGTTTGTGTTGCGAAGAAAACGAGGAATTGTAATGTCGGCGCAATATCCCTGCTAGCATGATGCGCGATTATTTACCTGAACTTTCACAGTTCAGGTAACTTTGGTATAAAATTATCATTGTTCAACTTTGGATATAAAATTAAATTTTAAATTTCTAAAATAAATTAGTGGTAATTAATCTCCTAAAAAAGGCATAAAAGTTGGCAGCCCAGTGATTACTATATGGAAACTATTACACGTTTCTGAGTTTACGAAGTAATGTATCTCAAAGGATGCCCTTTAGCCGAAGGCGAAGAGAAGTTTTATGATTGAATCTGAATCTTGCTACTTTAGTCAACACCTCCTAGATACAGAAGGCCTGAGAACAGAAACTTTTACGGCATCAGTAGTTCTAAGATGACGTCATCACAGTTTTACTTTGAAAAAGTAAAACTATTTAAAATTTCTGGTGAATGATACAAATTTTATTCAATATCTTAAGTTAAGGATAAAAATTAAAATTCCCATCTGACAAAAAATACTTTATTATGATCTATTTCTATATCATATTATATGAATAGTGATTGTTAAAATTTCCTATTTGTCGTAAAATTTAACATTCTATCTTAAATCATTAAATTGTTTTATGCGGGAGTACACTCACTACAAACTTTGAATAGTTTTATTTTGTGAAAATAAATGTGTGATGACGTCATTTTAGTGGACCTGGTGATGACGTAAAAGTTTATGTTCTCGGGCATTGTATATCTAGAAGGTGTTGCTTTAGTACGCTTGCTCCTCCGCCGCTTGTAATATCTCTACCGAATTTGACACAGTGATAGTGGGCATGACGTAAATGGCATTGAAGGTAGACGGTAGTGATCGGTCATGCTGCTGAGGGATAATATTGAATAGAATTTCTTCTTTACTTCTTCCGAGACGACTTATTTGATCTTGACCAACTTTTGTACGGGAATAGCGACACGGTGAGTATTGAGCGAGATGGTAGTGAGCGGTCATGCCAATGAGGAATAATAACTGAAAATCGCTGAATCTGAATGATTGAATGTAGCGACTTTTGATAGCTAACTCCTCCGCTGATGTGATCGTGACGAAATTTGGCACAGTGATCGTGGCTATGGCGTAGGTAGTACTGAAGCGACATCCCTACTAGCAATTTTGCTCGGGCCCTCATCGGCTGGCTGCGTGGCCGGTGGTAGCCCGAGCAAAATTGCTAGTAGGGATGGTAGTGATCAGTCATCTCTTTGAGAAAAAAATCACTGAAAGCTTTTTCTCCATAGATTGAACATTGCCCAGCTGTTTTGCATCATCGAGACTTCACACACCTTTTTCTGTCAGATGCACTTTTTTTTCGCAGAATATCTTAACTTTTTTTTCTGCAGCGTTTGCTAAATCTCAGTAATTTCGCCTGTATTAAAAACTGCATGAGTATTTACACTCTTGCGTATTAATCAGGAATATATTTTATTTCGCAATTCATAGTTTAGGATTCACTTTTTAATAAACGATTGGTACAGCTTGGATATTTGCCACCACGGCGAGATGAAATATTTCACTATACTAAGTACGCCAGGCAAAGGATTATGCGTAAGAATGTAAAGAGAACTGTTTTGTTGTCAACCTTAATGGGAAATAATTATCGATTTTATGCATGCGCAAATAGCTAACGAACTAACAGCCACCATTGTTGCCAAATATTCAAATTGTGGCACATTCTGCAAAAATTTCGATTTTTAAGAATTGTTTTATCCAAATTTTGTGACTGATACGGGTTTATCGTTTATTGTAGTGGGTAGTACAGCTTGTAAAGTGGCATTAAAAAATTTTAAGGACATATTTAGAATTTTTTATGGACAAAACTCACGGTTTCTTTCTTTTCTTTCTTTCTTTTTTTTCGAAATACATCGTTGAATCTTAAGTCGGAAAAAAAGAAAAAAAATGATCAATGTATTACGGTTACTGAAATACGTAAGTGCATTGCTTCCAACTTTTATGCTTCTTACCATAACTTTCCAACAGTTTTGCTTTTTAATTAATTTTGGATTTGTTTCTACAGTGAAGGTCCTATTCCATAGCCTGGGGCAAAATCTGTCTAATCCGTCCGCCTATGGACCGATTAGCTGAGTTGTTTGAGCAAAATCTCAGAAAGAGTTATTCTTAACAGAGTCAATGATCATATCTAATCTAATAATCCACTACTTCCTGAGCAGTTTGGCTTCCGTCCCGGACACTCCACTGAGCATCGTCTGCATCTGTTGTCGAAGCCGTAGCCACGCAGCTCCACAACAAGAAACATTCTGCCATTCTCGTACTGGATCTTCAGAAGGCCTTCCATAAAGTTTGGCATGTTGGGATAGTCTACAAGCTCAATTTTCCAGATGCCATTGTCCACCTGTTAAGTAATTACTTGGTCCACAGAAAGTACCAAGTCCGGGTACGTGAAGCCATTTCCACACCTCCCCAATCTCAAGTGGAGTCCCTCAGGGCTCCATACTGGGACCTGTTCTATTCAGTCTGTTTATCAATGATATTCCAGCTCATCCTGACACTATGCTTGCTCTGTATGCCGATGACGTGGCCATTGTCGGACACGGCAACACTGGCCCTGCCCTCATCAACTACATCCAAGCTCATGTCGAAGTTATCACCAGCTGGACAAGGAAATGGAAATTACTCGTGAATATTCCCAAATGCCAAGCTCTCTACCTCTCAAGGAGAAACAAACCATCGCGGATTTTCATCGACGATACCCCCATTGACTGGGAACGCCACATCAAGTATCTCGGGGTTACCATGGATAACAATCTCGGCTAGAGACCTCACATCAACAGCGCGAGGGGCAAGATGGCTCTTGCCTTCCAGAAGCTCGCTCCAATTATACGAAACGAAAACCTTTCTGTCCAGAACAAGGCTCTGCTCTACAAATCGTTTATAGGACCCACTGCAACTTATGCTGCTCCTGTATGGTCCCACACAGCGCAAAGATATCCATTGGTTATCTATAAGGAATCAGAATTGGATAATGGGTATATCTATAAGACGTCCAAGATCCTCCAGATAACATAAAATGGACCTCTATAAGAGATTTGGGATGTGATCTCTCTAAAGTGTAGGCAACATCTATAATATCCAGGATGTCTGTAGGAGATCTATTTCCAAGTAGCATACATATTAATTGGATGGCCAAAATATCTCAGATTTCTGGGGGGGGGGGAAAGTGAATTATGACGTCATAACTACGACTTTTTTGCCCACTGAGAATTCTTCCACCGTTCTGTGGATTTTGGTACTGCCATCTATTGTCTACTATCATACATAAGAACTTCAAGTTACTCTTAAACTGAAACCTATTTTCTTCGGCTGATTTCGAACCATGGATCCAAGAGGTGAAAGGCGAGCGTTCTAACCACAAGCAGACTCGACTCGGGGTGAGCAGACTAAAGTTTGAAGTGATTGGTGCTTCAATTTCGGAATGAAAACGCTTTTATGCATCTAAATAAATAAAATTAGAATTTGCCGTACACTACTGGTATTACAAAATTTTGCGTTTTCTATCCGTTTTAAGCATTCGGGACTCCAGTACAACTGTAAAAAAAAAGTTTGTCTGCACATCACGTAAAACTGACTGAAGCGAATGAAATAAAATTTGGTGACATGATAGGTAGTCACTTAACTTAAACTATAGGCGTCGAATTTTTAAAAAATTCATTAGATTTTGAGATTTTCTGAAAATTCTTTCAAGCCGCGCAATTTTGTTTTCGCACATCACGTAAAACCAACTAAATGAAATTTGGTGACATGATAGATGATCGCTGAACTCAAGCTATAGGCATCGGATTAAAAAAAATTCATACTAGATTTTGCGATTTTTCTGAAAATCCTTTCAAACTGAGTACATTTTTGTTTCAGTAGCCATCCAATCTTCTACGTAAATAAGATGTCAAAACAAGTGCATCTCGTATGGATGTTATACACGCACATCCAATAGATTTGTAGCTTTGGATGGCAATTAAATATCTATGGGACATCTATTTCATTAGCTACATAAGATGTATACTGATGGATTTCTTATGGATGCCATAAATACATTTCCAATAGATATCTTTTTTCGGATGACTATTAGATATCTATAAGCCCTCTAAGGATATCTTATAGAGGGAGCGATTTAGACGTCCTATAGATATATATTTTTCTCCACATATAAATATCCTTTAAGTGTCCTGGATGTTATAGATCAGTTTCGATATCTATTAGACCTGATTTGGACATAGTATGCTGTGTGGGGTCTTATGCTGCCAAATCTGCTATCGACCTTCTTGAAAGGAAACAAAATGCAACTCTACGGTCAATTCATCATGGCCATCCTTTTCACAAAAATGCTGCAATTCGATGTGACCTCCACGTCCCGACTCTTCGTCAACATATTTACCAAACTGCCGTTCGCTATTCCAGTAAATCTCGACCAACTACCCAACGAGATGTCGCTGAGTATCCCGATTACGACCCTTCCGAGCCCAACAAAAGAAAAGGGCCTAAGGCCGTCCTTTCTGAGTTTGCGCCCCGTTGATCCTTGCTCTTCATCTGCCTGCCTTCATCGATCTGTTCTGATCCGGGCGCATACAAACTAACCTTACTTTGCTAGGGACAAGACGAATTTCAAGCCTACTGATTGGCTGCTTTTTCAGAGTTACGCATGACGTCATACTTCTATGTCAAATAATAAGAAAACTGGGGCATTCGAAAAAACAAATCTTGGGGGGAGGGAAAGGGGGGGGAGAGAAGAATAAACAGAATATCGATAAATACTTATAAGGAATTTAAAACTTAATTTAACCACATAAGAATTAAAACTATTTTAAGACCTCAAATTTTTAATTAATTAGTAAAAAAAGGACTGTTGACAATAGTGGTTAAAGATGAAAAATTAGCAATAATAATCTTTCGGACAACATCAGGAAGGATTATAACTGAAAGATGTACTCAAACTACAGTAATGAATATTTTCACCAATGATTCTCCTTTTAAAAGCATATCCTTGAAGTTATTTTATGATTAATTTACAAAATAGGTTTTGTAACAGCTACCAATAAACATTTTCTACTTTTGTATAGAGTATTCTAGAATGACAAACAGTACAAAGATATACTCTTTCATCAATGAATTCCATGAATTTTGCAATCAATGAATTCTGCATAAAATTAATTTTTATAAATATCGCATTCATTTTTTTACTAATATTTCAGGTTTAAAGAAATTATCTTCCTACAGAACTATCAATCAATCAAATTTAAAATTTGAAGAAACACTCAGTGGTTTAATAGTAACGGCATAGATGGCGCCACCACAAATTTTCAAATTCCACGGCGTTCCAAACATCTCATTGCATCAGAAGATGTTTCAACCCCATTCAAGAATGAAGTTGAATGTTTACTTTCTGAAAAAGCAGACATGAGAGACTGCTGATAAATTTTTAATTAATAAATGATATCGATCGCTTGAGTAACAAAACAAGGCTAATATTTAAAAGGTCATAAGGTAAAAGTTGACGGCATGCAAAGCTCTGGAAAAGCAGCCAATCAGTAGGTTTGAAATTCGCCTTGTCCCTGGCAAATTAAGGTTAGTTTATATGCGATCCGGGCCCCTCCCTCCCCGCTCTCAACCTCAAGATTTAGTACCACAAGATACTTAATACCCATCACGAGATAAAGTGATCTCGCTAAGGTGTTCCAGCAGTGGCGTAGCCAAAGAGGAATTTTTTGCTATACAAAATGTATATTCTTCAATATCTTATCACACACAAGTATATACATATATGTGAGTTGCAGTAGTCATAACCAGACTTCGTGTAATCATAATCGTGTAATCGTAATCGACTGTAATCGATTACATTTTCTTGTGTAATCGTAATATAATCGTAATCTGGCAATTAAATTTTTCATGTAATCGTAATCTAGTCATAATCTAGATGTTTATTTTTTCGCGTAATCGTAGTCTAATCGTAATCTAGAAATTTCATTTGCCAGATAGTCGTAATCGAAGAGACTGTAATCGTAGTCGCTTTGATTACGAGAGGATTACAAAACGATTACAGTTGCCCAGTTTTAGTTTTTGCTCTGCTTGCTGGGAAAATTTTCACGGGGAGGCACAGGCATGCCCTGAAAACAGGAAGTTCCCCTGGAGCTCCGACGTTTGGAGGAAGCCAGGAGCTCGCTTGTATTATTATTTTTTTTTCCCGGGAAAATATTTAGATGGCCATTCTTTTTTGTTGTTGTTGTTGTTGTCTGTCGTCTTCTGTTCATCCAAGTCTGGACTGGTGAGAGACAAGAATGGACTTCCTAGAAGAAAGTGAGGTTTGCGCGGGAGGGAATAGCTAAAACTATTTCTTGTATTGTCAGATCTTTCCTTCATTTCTTCATTTTGATTTGAGGTCGTGAAAAGAACATAAATGGCACCTACACAGGAAAAAGTGCAGCATGTTTTCTCAGTTTTAGAAAAGTATAAAAATAAAAATGGAAAAGGATGTGCATTTAAGAACTATGAATGTGTTGTTTGGATTAGTGGACAACAGATAAACTTTGGTTCCTTGTGTTGTTTGGATAAGCAGGTAGGAGCGCATATATTTCCGTTAAAAATTAGTATATCTTTGTGCTATTAATAAGAATGTAATTGCATAAGAATGTATTAATTTTATAAAGACCTTTAGAAATATCAATATTTTTTAATGATTGATAAATTTCTGGATAAATGGGTAAAGAGTAGGGAACATAGACAATGATCTACAAAACCCCTTTCCCCCCTTTAATAGAATTAACATTTTTTTTTCCCTTCAATAGAATTTTATGGTGAATAAAAATGCGTAAAAATACATAATGAAGTATTAAAAATCAATTTTGTCTTATTTTCGACTTGATTGGCTGCCTTGACTTAGTTCTAAAAGTTTAACAGATAAATAATTTATTTTCATTTATGCCAGTGTTAGTGATTAGTCACAGAAAACAGTTCATTTTTTTAAAAATATGATTCACAAGGTATTCATACTTCGTTTTTTTCACTGATGAGTCTGAAAATTATTTAAAATATTTTGTTTCTATCTAATTTGTACTGTGCACATATTATATTAAAACATAGTACGTCTTTCGAACTTGAATTGTTGGCATTTATTTATTATCAATTTGGAATTAAACTGGAGACTAATTATATATAACTTTTCTATTGTGTGTATTATAAGCTTTTATAATTCCTCCGAGAATTCGCATTGACCAACATAGGCGTAGGACAGGGTTCCGCTTGCCGTCTACTTTGTTTAAAATACCATTGATTCAAAAGTCTTTTCCCCCCGCAAAACCTATAAAAATTTCACTATTTCCACTCTTGAATATATTATATACACACATCCCTCTCCCCCCCCCCCTCTCATCCGCAAATCTTTGACTTCTCTACGTCTATATTAACCTATTTTCTATCTCTCATAAAAATGTTAGCTCCTTTATACCACATTCAAAAGTTTAAAAAAACTTTCGGCACTGTACTATTTTCATTAAATTTCAAATGTATGTATGTATGTATGTATGTGTATATTAAATATTCAATATGTAAAAGGAATTCTTGACCAGAGACAAAAATGTGTGTCTGCTCTTTAGCATATATAACAGCTAATTGCTTAGAAAGTGAGCATCTTTGAACGGTTAATTATTTATAAAATAGTTTTACAGTAAATTCGTGCCTTTTTTATTGTAATTGGCATTACGTTGGGTTTTGCCATTCACACCGCCAATATCACTGTCCAGTTTTGTTTATTACATCGTACCACCACCAACACACTATATATGACCCACCACACTTTTAAGATGTATGTTTAGAGATATCTTTAGACATCTCCATTCTGCTATTCTTAAGTAATTCTTATTAGTAGTATTCTTAAGTCTTTCTGTAATTCTTAAAATATCCTCAATAGATAGTATGCATGTAGTTTTCAGTTAGTAGTTAGTTTTGAATTTTTAAAACGGCGTGTGTATTCTAGAAATTAAAAGTTTGTTTGTTCGGCAGGCCCAGTTTTAGATATTTAATGCCCATATACGTGTTATGAAAGTATAAAAAAAGAAGTTAAACTGTGCGTGAAGTTTTCTGTAAAATAATAACTGCAATATACGTTCAGCCTTATCTATTCAGATTCAGGCTAACGGTTATTGTAGAGAAAACAATGCATTTGTCGAGAGCCCCTGTTTTTAGCATTTTACTCAATGCATTAAAAAATCTTGAACTTTGGTTTAATATGTTCGCGCACATCGTTGCAAGATCGTAATGACAGAGGTTCCTCCTTCACGGCTGAATAGGAACCACGGCTAACTTTTCATGCGTCTGCCAGTACCTCTTTCGAAACCAGAAAACCAGGACATATCAAGGAAGCAACGCCGAGCATAGAAGGGATCAAATATCAATTTTTGTATACTAATTTTTGCTTGATTAGGTTAAACCTGGGTTCATTTCAAAGATGTGTTAAACCACCAAGCCTGTCCCCCCTCCCACCCCACATGCACACTGCAAATGACATATGTTTAAGTTAAAATCGGAAAATACCATGTTCAAATAGAGGTTCGTATGCATTAAAAAACTTTTCACAAGTGGGCCTAGGAAATCAACCAGGTTCGTCTAATAGTATAGAAGTTCTTGCTGTATGGCATTCTTGTAATTTAGCTCCCTGAACAGATGGACCCATTATTCTGTTCTTGAATTAAAATTGTAAAATTTAGACATTATAATATCAACGCCAGGAGGGTTAAAAGAAAAGTTTTGTAATCGTAATGTAATCGTAATCGGACTCAAATGTAATCATAATCGAAAGTTTTAATAGATTACATAGTCGTAATCTAATCGTAATCGGAAATTTGGTTTTATATGATAATCGTAATCTAACAATAATCGGGAATTATACTTTCTCCGGTAATCGTAATCCTGGTCTAAAAGTGAAAATTAATCGTAATCGTAATCGATTACACGTCTGTGTAATCGGCACGAAGTCTGGTCATAACCCCCCCCTCCCCCATGAAAAATTTCTGGCTACGCCACTGTGCTCCAGTAATACTGTACTTCAGTTCAGTTTAGTACAATGAAGTTCCCGAAAAGAAAATAAAGGCAAAAAATGTTCCGAGAAAAGTGTAAAAGTTGGCACGTATGAGATGTGTTACTGAACAAACCGAAAGACAGTGAAAGGAAATTTGCATCTCGACGGTTAAGTAAGTTCCATTCCCGTAACAAAAGCAACTCGCGTCCGTTCTAAACTTCTGTGGAATAAAAGAGGACAGACAGGCACTGAAAAACTCCAATTTTCCCAACCTTCCATTTGCGGATAAATTCAAATTACCAACTGAGGTTACTGGTCAGTTTCGTCCATTTTCTTTTTTTTTTAAATCCAAAACATCCTACCTGATAAAAAAGAGATTCGGCTGGTTAGCGCAGGTTCAAAGAGCATCTAGCAAGCAGGTCAGTGTGCGACAGGAATTTTTTTTAGGATGACCTTGTTTTTTTTTAACTGGTTTCAGGTATGGCTGTGTCTGCTGCAGTATTCGATGGACAATAGAACGTTAATCTGTAACACAATAACTGGTTTTCAGAGCAAAATAATTCAGTGCAATTCGCTGTACAGATCGGAAATTAACTTTCACAGTTCCAAAGCAGCCAACAAATCTGGATTTTAATTAACCACGTTTTCTGAGCAGCAATTTTTGTACAAATATACACACATAATTACGGATAGCTTTTGAAAAATAATTAAAAATATATTTTCCATAAGAATATAGTGGTGAGTTGTATTCTGGATTTGGTAGTTATGTAGTTTACAAGTTACTTTTGTCGACCCATCCCAAACAAGCATTTTATGTCCTTCTTGAGGCTTAATATCTACCTCAATTAATTAGCACTACGTTTTAATAAAGCAGCAAAAGATTTTTTTTAATACATGGTCTAACGCTTTTATAGAGATGGGCATTTGTACTGGGATATCGAATAAAAAACACACAAAAAAAGAAATAGAACGGTTAAACAAAAATAAAATAAATTACAAATCGTAAAAACTTTAACTCATACGAACATTATTTGATAAAGAATAATCGAAGATCTTATTATAACGCACAAAATATTTACTTAATGAGATGGAGGCGGTTGCTTTTTCGAAACTAGAACCACGCGAGTTGACATTTTGCTATATTCTAAGAAAGGAATCACTGTTTACATAAAGTGGTTAATATATTCCGGATTTATGTCATTAAACAAAAGTAAACCATTTAGCTTCACTGAACGATTTCCTGACTTCTGCCCGCCATCAAGCCAACCCTCTAGTAATCTTATAAATTAAAATAAAGTTTGTGAGTTTATTTGTTAGGTAGTATATGAATGTGCACCGTTTGACAGATCGGTTTTGATATCTGAACAAATACAGAAAAAAGATGCTGTCAACTTAATTTAACCATTTTCTGATTTTTTGTAATTTTTAAGTCTATCAGCTTTTCTAATATAAGATACATTAAACAAGTTAGGCATCATAAATGAGATTTAAGTCACTTTAATATAGCGAGTTCAGAAATGCATTAAAAATTCAATAATAATTGCAGATTAGTAGAGTTGCTTACTGCTCCAGAATATAATTACCCACTTTCTTCAAAAAGTAATTTTTCACTTAAATTATCACACACTTTCGAATACGTACTTTGGTTAATTATACCTTCAATTCTTTTTTTAATTTACCGGGTACGAAAAGCGGTTTTTTATATTCTGGTGTAGTTGGCAACTGTAGATTAGGACTTAATTATGCCATGTTATATTAAATCCGTTGCAATTATTCGGGGGGGGGAAAGGTCTCAGGAGTAGTTTACCATCATGAAATATCGTCTGCAATAAAGAAATGGTGAAATTTTCACTTTTTATTGGATGCATTTTTTAACAATTATTTTATTTATTTATATTTATATATTTTTTATATGACTAGGGGCCAAGGCCCCTAGACTCGTTACGCTCACTTTTCTTATGAGGCATTCGGCCCCTAATAAGGCTAATTCGTAAAAAATACATTATTTCAACAGACAAAACCCAATGATTGGATGAGATAGAATGTTACTGAGCTACACATTGCTTGATTCTTTCATGTTCATTGGTACCACGAAGGTAAATGTATAGGAGGGGACACTTCTCTTAGAAAGTTGGATAACGCTGTTGCTGCAAACAGATGGCGCTACGCACACTGGGTAACTGCGCATCTCCTGCTTCTGCGCATCCAGGTTTATATTTCCATCCAGGCGAAGTAAATGGAGATCGTTGAATTAGCGGAACTTCAAAAAAATATGAAATACATAGACTTATGAACGTGATATATAATAATTCCTGGCTTCAGGTGTGTTTTAATTACCTAATGGTCTTAGAATACTATTTTTTAATTAATATAGGCAATAATTTCGAAGCAAAGTAATATTATGTATGTAATGTCGTGTTATTATTTTGCCCAAAAGCAGTATTTTAAGAAATAGTAGTAAATTTAGAAGAATGTTGTATGTGTGAATGCAATATTTAACAAAGGTGTTTATTTATAATGACGATCACACTCAAACAAGCAGTATTTACATTTATTTCATGCTGTGACAAATTTTAACACAGCTTTAAATTGCCGCTAAAAAACTCTTGTTAAAATGTTAAATTCATATTACATTAAGAACTCGCACCATTTTCTAATGTAAATATATACCGCGGCAGACGAAAACTTCTTTTGTATGAGCCACGATATACACACTCGTTCACAAATATAAACTCAATATTTTAATAAATCTTAAGATAGAACATTTTTTTTATTCATTTGTTACAAAGGCAACCATGTAAGCAAAAGCGAAAGAAATATTTTAAATTTAGTGCTCGCGTTCATAATCTCGTTCACATGCTAGGTCGGAAAATTAAAAACAAGTAAAATTAGTTATCAATCAGCACGGGAAATGCTTTATTCTTTTGCCGCTAGGATCGCTGCACGCCATTAGATTTCCAATGTTTACATAATTGAAACTTATTTGGGGTACCAAAAGTTTAACATTACAGCTATGGAGAGTGTCCACTCCTACAGTATATCTCCGTGATTGGTACATAAAAATTTAAACTTCACACTACAGTAGACCTCCCCCCCCACACACACATAACACGGTAGATATTTTGTTATAGGAATCCGTGTTGTACGGGTCCTGAACTATACTCTACCTGGAGTGCGGACACCGCTGGAAAATCGCTGGAAAAATTATTTGCACACCTCAGAAACACAGTGATATTTAATGTTGCCATTAAGAAGTTATATTAATTAGGAGCTAAAGCGTAATAAAATCAGAACATCTGTTCCAGCTGTATTTTTAATTACTATGTAAAACCTATTGGACTCCTTGTGTATTTGCTACCCATGGCGATTTTTCATTATTTGACGACTTGCGTATATGTATAGTTAATAATTAGTTCTAAGAAAACAGTACTTCATATGTTTTCTTTGATAAAAACTACGGAACAGCAAGGATAGCTTGCCACCAATGGCGACTTTTCATTATTTGGCGATTTACACATACTCACAACCTATAATTACTGCTTATGTAAGGTTCGGTAACGGAAAACCGTTATCCATATTTCCATATACATAATCCTTTGCAGATTGGCGTATTTAACACCCCGAATTATATCATCTCGCCGCGCTGGCAAATATCCAAAGTGTACTATAACTGCTATAATGGAATAGTTAACGCCACCAAATATGTCTACAGGTAGCAAATACTCCAGCTGTACCGAACAATAACTTTAAAATAATCTGCATTTGAATTCTTTTTCGTTTTCAAGATACTGGGTTCTAATAGTCTGGAACTCGAAGTTTAGATTCACCCTGCTCGGAAAGATATCATTTTGCCAGATCATTCCTAATGCTAAGATGGCGCTTTTAAAATCAGTTACAACTAGTTATTCTATTTTGGAAAAACGAATAGTCGCTAATTCTAAACACCTGTTGTCTAAGCGAACTTACTATTTGAAAATTGCCAACTTTGTGTAACGCACTTGGAGTTATTTATTTCATATACTTTTTAATTTGGCGGAAAATTGGTGTAATTCTGTTTCATGTTATTCAATTTCATGCGATTCTACATACTTGGAATTGCTTTTTTGCAAAGGAATGAATGATTTTATGCTAAATCTGGCAACTATTATGTTTTATGTTTTGAGTTTTTTATTAATATCTTCTAAAATAATTCGATTTTTGAAATTTAAATCAGCTTATCAGGTTCCTCGGAATTTTCCGAATCCGTGGACATGTTTCTCGATATTCAAATCCCCATGGTTTAAGAGAAGATAGCCCAACAGCGGTGACTGCGGCCGTTACTTTTTTTTAGAATAGGAGACACCTGAAAAATTATTAGTGTAAGGCTTTAAGCAGCTCAAGAAGCAAACCAGTAGAAGGTTTTGCAAAGCAAAAAGAAGTTAGCTCTTTTTAAGTTTAGTTTAGCTATTATAATGCAAATGTTTACGTTAGAATTGGGGAATTTATGTATTTTAAAAATTCTGCGCAGATTGAACAGTTTCATAGCTGCCAACTTTTACGCTTTCTTTCGAAGATTTTTCATTAACATTTTTCTAACAGTTCGACTTTAAATTAAAAATTCGGATTTATTTTAGTATCAAATTATCAGGAAGAAAGTGGGAAAAAAATCTTATGCAAAAGGGTAAAAGTTAGCAGCTAAACAAATGTATAGTATTGTAGCTTTTAAATATTTTGAGAATGATACAAAGCAAAATTTAATGACTCATTAAGTAATATTTAGCATCTTTCCTACATCGAACACCTCAATAGTAAACATTTTCTAATGCGTATTTTGAAATCACAAGAAGGTCACTCATTGATTGAAATATTTTTAAACGTCTTCTCTCACCTTGCACGAGACCTTGTTGGATGCGACTTTCTGTTTATTTTTCCAGTCCCAGACGTTGACGACCATATCGTGCTGAGAACCGATAGATACTACATATTTCATGTTAGGGGAAAATGCCTGAAAAAGAATATATGTGCAAGCTTAAACACAATTAACCACTAGAAATTTATTGCAGTCAAGTTGGAAAGAAAGAAAATAATAATAATGACTGTACGCATATAAATATATATATAACGTAATCCATGAAGTTGTTGCCAGAAGCATTATCTTTCATTGCATGTTATGTAACGATCTCATCAATTATTGCCAAACTATTTAAATCTGGGATACTTTTTCATATTTTTAACAACATTTCTGTTATTACAAAATATAATAAACGCTCTTTCAAAGTCCAAATGGAGTTTTAACCTACAAACATCGAATGAGGAAATATAAACTGTATTATTAAAAAAAAAAAAAAAAACTTTCCTTTTTTTCCCTATTAATTTACTATTTTAAAACGTTTGGAGATATTAGCCCAAGCTTGGTGCATCTTTGGTCCATTCAAATGAACAGATTTTACACGTTCGACTATTGCAACCAATAGCTTAAGAATCTTCTAAATTATACTTTTATCTCAAATTAGTTAAAAATGCTTATACTCGAGTAAATACGTGAGAACAAAATATTTTGTTATCCAATCTGTTTACAGTTGGGAGCAAGCAGGTTGGACGTGCTGTCAAACTAACGGTAAAAGTTACCTTTCTGTTGTAAGTGATGCTAGTCTTATTGTTAATCACCAAAATATAAAGGAGGTTTCAAAATTAGAGGTTCGAACTTTAAGTGGAGATAGGGCACATCATAAGGATTCAGAATTGTACAGAAATCCATGACCGCAAATGTCATTTTAACCCTTTAAATGCGAGGTGTTTTGGGCTATTCTTGACAAATATGGACGTGGCTTTTAAATGTTGAATTTTTAATAAAAATCTTTACATAGAATATGAAGTATAATTATGATGTTTCTAATCGATGTATTTAGCACACTGATTGTGTTAATAAGAATTTTACACATGGAATGGTAAAATAGGCGGTGTACTAGGAGTAGTGTAGGCGACGCACAGTGGAGTGAGTATTCGTATCAAAATCCTGGCCAAAAAGCGAAAATTTTACATTAGTTTAAAAACAGTAATATATATATTTTTGGATAGCCTAATAACTGATGCATCATGAGATACATGTTTTTCGACCATAATTCATATCCAAAAGATGCAACACTCGGTTTAAAAGCAAGTTTCTTCATTTACGGCAAGAGATTTCAGCGTTTTCTATTACTTCGTCTTGCATTTTTTATGGGCTCTTTAAATTAATTTACTGGTTTGATACTTAGTATAATTGTAGTAAAATGCATGTATTTTAATTATATGTATCTATTAGCTTGAAAAAATAATATGACTTTATTAAAAAAATTTTAAACTTTTTTTTTCTAATTCTTTTTCAAAAATCCACATTTCAAAAAGCTTTTTGAAGGGGTGTCGCTCCTAATTTCAACTATAATCGTAATTATTACAGTATTGAGTGTCTATTCCAAGAAAAAAATGTTCCCCCAACATCCACCATTTTTATTAAAAAAAATTATTTATATAGCGCCATTTTTATTTTTTCGATAATTTTTCGACGGGTGATCGCAAAAGGGATACAAACATGCGCGCTGGTATTTCTCATAAACTATAAATTATGTGCAAGTGTTTGGATAAAGGTATATAAAATTTCATTTCAGTTAAGATTTAACAGCAGAATTTTAAATTCAGTATGTAATTTCTTATTTTTCTGATGTAAATTTGCTCTAAGAAGAAAATTTCTACATATTCCAAAATTGCCCTTTCTTACTCCTGTAAATAGTGCCATCTATTTACAGCTTAGTTCTCCATTTATGTCGTAAATTGCGTCCAAAGCAAAAACTCTCCATTTTTGGTTCTCAAAGGTTGGCAACTGTGACTTCGGGTCACTGAAGTGTGCGTGTGTAAACAGAAACATGTGCTAGCTCTTTAAGTCATTTTGAAGTGCTGGCTTGAAATAAATTACTTTCTCCCCCAGTTTGAAATGAGATTTTATGGGTTTGCAAGGAGGCTTCTTTTAAGCAGTGTCCTTTTAGTTGCGCTAGACAAAGGCCAGGGAAAAAAAAAACAAGCCTTATAACAGTGAGACCCTACAACATCTTCTTCCAGAGGGGTCCGATGGTGGTCCCCCCCTCTCTCTATCTCTCTCTCAAAAAAAAAAAAAAAAAAAAAAAAGTGACTCTAAGTGAAGACGAATATCACAGTTCAAAAGAATCGGAATGAAAAAGTTAATCTTCAGAAGTCATTAGAAAACTAAGATCCCTATAGTAACTACATTTAGAAAAGTGAAAAATCTAAAAATTTTTATGATAAAAATTGATTTATAGATAAGTAGTATTATATTTATAAGTATTATTAAAGTATTACATCTATATATTTTTATTATGGTTAAGTTACAGCTACACGGCTATTTGCCTAACGGGAAGCTTCCCTTGGGCGGGGGTCTTTTTAAGGGGTCCTATTGCGTATTCACGTGACATCTGGAGAAAATCGCCCAAAATTCCAGACCGTTAGATCGACAGCCGCGTACTATTACATTTATAAGTGGTATTATGCAATAGCAGTACTTCCCAGTAAGGGACACTCCCCGGACAAGACATTTGTTAGAAACCAACTTCGAGTCGTTTGGCGATATATCGCCAAATTTGGTGACAACACGCTGTTTTTATATAATTTAAGAAGTATATAATACTAAAAAGTCAGTCAAAAGTCATCAGTAATGATTTTAACGTTAAAACACATGAAAAATATTTTTGGCCAGGATTTTGACACAAATACTCTGCTGTGCGACGTCAACTCTGCCTACTGTGCACTTTTTAAAATGTTGTATATTACAATATTTTACAGTTTCATGCATATGAGTGGTGGCTCCTCCATTTGAGCACACAAGCACATGAAAAGCCAGAGGAAAAACTAAAAAATAAACACATCAACATATTAAATTTAAAAAAAAAATTAGCACACTTCTAGATTTTTGTGTATTTAAAACGTGAGTTTTACTCCCCCCCACTATTATTAAATACACTTATTATAGCTAACGCACTGTATCGTAGGTTACTACAGCATAGTATTTTGCGCACGTGCGATCGGCCGAAAGGCCTTCTGAACGGCTCTCAAAGACGCAGAGAGAGTGCGGGAGAAGTAAGGCTCTGCTGATATCAATCCGTTCGCACATTTTTAGTGTGCTCATGGACGATTTTTTGCCGTTATCTCTTCTGTATTCTCCCTTGGTTTGTTACGTTCGGTTAGTTAATCCACTTTTTTCATTTTCTTATTATTTTCTTTATTTTTATAACTTTTCACTGCAGTATTTTTAACGAACTAGCGTAAATAATTAAGATGGGAGTAAAATAAGTGTTTCGGAGCTAAAGCAATGACATTTTTCATATTTTACTTTGAAAAAAAATTTGAAATAAAAAATCAAGATAATATTTTTGCTGACACTTATCTTGATGACGAAATGTAAGATCAAAGATTACTTGTTTTCTTTCAGTTGCATGCATTATTTTCCTCTAACAGCTGGAAATGCAAATATATTTTAACTTGTAAGGTACGTCGTATCTACATATTTAATTTTGAAATTAATTTTGTGAACATACATTTAAATAACCCACGAGCCGCCAATGTGCATAGTATTTCCATTAACACAATCAATGAGCTAAATGCAGGTAGCCTTATTGCACTTTATATTCCTTTCATGTGAGCATTAGCAGATAAAAAAATCTTTGTAAAAAATTCAACATCTAAAAGCTACGCTCTCATCTGTTAAAAAAAAAAAAGCCAAAACACCCGGTTCTTAAAGGGTTAAGATAGCATTTGCGGTCATGTGTTCCTGTACAATTCTGAATCCTTATGATGGGCCCTATCTCCCTATAAGTTTGTACCTCTAATTTTGAAACATTCTGAATGTAGGTGATTGTGCGTTAAGCATCCGTCAGACGGTTAAAAAGTTCCAAAGCTATGTGAAATGTTTTGCCTTTCAACAGCCATAATCACAGCCATAATCTTTCTCATCAAATTACTGCAAAAATTCAACAAGCAGCACAAACAAAAAATTATAAATTGTTAGTTAAATAACCCATACAAAACTTTTATGAGAATACACAATGCAATGATTACTTGGTGCTGGGGATAACAAAGAGATTGCTCTTTTTCGAGCAACACCTATACAGTTTCTTCAAATTTTACGAATTTCCTGACGTTTAGCTTGTAAGGTAAATGGGTTAATATGCACGTACTATTTCTTCAACAGCTAATTCGGAGATCGGGTTAGAAAGCTTTGCTTCTCGATTCCTCACAAGATAACGCATGGATAATAGAAACAAAACACGATCTTACCACACAATTGATCCCATGTTTGTGGCCTGACAGATCTGCAACTTGTGTGAGCTTCTGTACATCCCATATCCGAACATGGGAAACGGCACCACACTGCAAAGAAAGAAAAAAAAAACCATGTATCTCCAAGTTTTGAAAACAGTAACTTGCAAAGAGTCGTGCTAAAAAAAAATCACATGCAATAAATAAAAGTAGCAATGCGTGTTCGAAAATAACATCCCCGACAGTGAGTTCGTTAAGTACGGGAACCTTTAGAACACACACTAGTACCGATTCCGCTGAGATCATGTCTGAACATAGTATTTTAAAGCCAAAAATAAATTTTCGGCCGTATTCACCAAACACTTGGCACGCGGATTAATCCTGCTGTTATAGTAATCGGTAAGATATCTCACCGATGACTTTAACACTCGAGTCTGGTTTAATCCGCGTGTCAAGTGTTTGGTGAATATGGCCGATAAATTAGTGTGCTAAAAAATAATGAACAGTGTTCATTCCAGACTCTTTTCTGCACATAAAATACTTTAACCAGCACCTCCTAGATATAGAAGGCCTAGGAACAGAAACTTTTACGTCATTACTAGGTCCACTAACATGACGTCATCATACATTTACTTTCACAAAGTAAAACTATTCAAAGTTTGTGGTGAAATCACTCCCGCATAAATCATTTGATTTAAAACAGAAAATTAATAAATGAGAATATCAGTTTTTAGAGAAGCTAAAGTACTGATTCTTTCGATCCTTCATCTAAACATGGGGTACAACATTACATTTTACTGTAAAAAATAAATTTGAATGTCACGTACATCAATGTCCGCCATACCTGTCAGAAATATTACATGTAACAAAACGACCATTTTAAGCTATAAGATGCAAATATAACACTTAATAGCTGCCAACTTTTATGCTTCTTTCGGAAGACTTAATACCACAAGTTTTACAAACTTCACTTTGGCCTAGAATTCAGATTTAATTTAGTATTAATTTAACAGAAATAAACTAGTGGCTGTTAATATTGCATAAAAGAGTATAAATCAGTAACTGTGTAATGTTTAATTGCATGCAATAAACACTACTTTTCCAAAGACTGCATTTGCATTTTTAATAACATATTAAAGAACTTTGCACATATTGTCATATGAGAAAGGATGTCAATTATACCAAAACATATCGTAGTAGATTAATTAAATTTACTTTCTTATTAAAGCAATGAGTTTTCCTAAATTAAGAATATCAGTTAATAACGATTCAATTATTCTAACTGTTTTGGGTCCCAATGAGAATATTTCATTGCTAAAATTAGCAACAAGTAATGAATGTCAGCTGTGTTAATTGCAGGAGGTCCTCATCTGAACACGATTAACTGCATTTTAAATTTTGATGCAAAAAAAATGTTTTTAATTTTTAGAAATGGGATAAAAAATATGTTATATTGAAATATTACATGCAATAAACATAGAATATTATTTAGCTGATAGAATATTACCTGCAATAAACAAGCTACTACAAGGCCACAAGCAGGGTTTCAGCTACGGTTGCATTTTTAGCAAAATGCGAAAAGACTATACAAAAATGCGAAAATGAAACAAGACATTTTTGCTATTTTGCTAAAGCCTTTGTTTTGAATAATAATAAAAACATATTTTATTTGTTATTTTCTTTATTCTTGAAAATTTTCTATAGGAAAACCGATAAAGTATGGTATAAGCTTGATATAATGCAGTTTTATACAGTAAATAATATTTCTTGTAAAAGAATATAAATCACAACTAAGACATTTAATTTACTATAAATTTCGACAATATTCAGTAATAATTCAGTATGTGTTATGTTGGGCTTGCACTGTCTTAAAATTAAACTTGTTTTCTCTTAATGATAGGTACAATTATTAATTTTCATTTCAAGTTTTAAAAAAATGTTTTTTACTGCTGTGTATTACTTCTTTAAAGATATCATTCCTACATTTTAATATTTATTTTACAAATGTGAATGAAACACTAAGACACACAAGTAATGAATGTCAGCTGTGTTAAATGCAGGAGGTCCTCATCTGAACACGATTAACTGCATCAAAATCGGAAATGCTATGTGAGCTTGAATTTACAGACCTATTGGTATTTTAGCAAGAAAATGTCGGCAGGATATCTTAATTCTTTAAAGGTGTCCCGCCTACATTTAATATTTAATATTCAAATGTAAATGAAACACTATTAAGGCATCGAAAATGCTAAGTGAACTTGTATTTACAGGTATTTTAGCATTTTGCTAAAGCTTTTTTTCTGAGCTTTTATGCTAAAGAACTTTTGAACTCAGCTCAAACCCTGGCCACAAGCTATACTAAAGAGCTTGTGGCCTTATAAACTTTTTTTTTATTTCTCTAAGTTTAAAAAAGAATCAGAATAGAAAAATCTCAATTGTACCCCGTGTAATGCGAAAGTAAATTAATAAATATAAAAAAATAATGATAATACTAGTAATATTTGGTAATTTGTCAAAAGAATGTACTTAAATAATCTGTGTCATAAATGGATAGCATCAATTGTTACCGAAGGAAAAAATTAAGATAACTTTATCTCTCTGAGTTAGTTATCCGAACTTGTTTTAAAGTGTAGTGCGCAACTCTTGCACAATTAAGTTTATTCTTGATTTCTAACAACGTAATAGAAAACGTTTTATACATCATGCATGTTGTCTTTTTTTAAAAATATAAACAAAAATGTCAACGGGCGAGTGGAAAAGACACTGAACATTGGGATGTAGCTGAATTTTGTATTCCCAGTTTCTGGCATCAAGCGCGGCTGTGGATCAAACGGTCTGGATTTATGGGCGGGGTTACTCCAGCTGTAACGCGAATACTCGTTAAAACTCCTTGAAAAATTTGCCACCCAAGGCAAATATCGTCTAAGCAGTGTAAGCTTTACCTTAACAGCAATAACAAAAAATTGCATATGCTTTTATATTTCAACTACGCACTAAAGTGCTATATATCAATGTATCATAATCCATGCGTCGGGACTATTTTTCTTGTTTATTTATTTAAATTGAAAAGCTTATCATTATTCATGAGTATGGCGTATTTTTTTTCCTTGTTCCATGAAACACTTCTTTGGAATCAAAATCTACATTAAAAAAGCCTACTAAAACTGTTTTACAACCTTTGATACAAATATTCTAACTATACTTTACCTTTATAAATATTGTTTAGAATGTGCATCATTAGTGTGTCGTGTTTGTCTAGCTTGTTGTATATGACACTTCTTCAGAATTGAAATCCATATTAAATTCGCCGCCTAAAACTGTTTAATAATCAGTCTTCGCCAAGCATATTCTAACCATACTTACTTTACCTTTATAAATATTGCTTGGAGAGTGTATCATAATCTATAAGTGTACCGTATTTGTCTTCCTTGTTCCTTAAAACACTTTTGGAATTGAAATCTCTTACTAAAGCTGCTTTAAAATCTTCGTTAGGCATATTCTAGCTACGCTTCAGTTTTGTAATAAACTGCAGGGTTTGCTAGTTTCTCGACAAATATGAAAAATATCGTGTGTTAGTTTCAGTTTTGGGTACTTATATTTTGGAGCCAAACTTGAGAATAAATCACCAAAAATTGCAAACCTTGGCGACTTTCAATGTTTTACTCACCCACGCAGATGACTGGCAACCCTATTAGAAAATGATAGGAAAACGTATCGACTCCACAAATTATGTCGACAAAAAATGCTCGCCTAAACGAAATAGCATTGCAGAGAATCTTTAGACAAAAATAAGACAAGACCATCGTCTTTTTAGACAAAAATATTCCATAATATTAAAGACTTTTGATTTCAAGACAAAAATTTTAGTTCGCGTAGTAAAAAATATTTATTACCACACAGAGTATTAGTTACGCGGTCGAATTATGAAATTTCTGCAACTAAACCCTGCACGTCTCTCATGCGCAATGGAAAATAAGGAGCAGCTCGCCGTAACTAAGGGGCGTGTTTGTAGGTGGTAGCTTTTTTTTTTCTTCTTTTTTTTAACTTACTGAAAATACATTTGTTTAATTTCTGGTTTTAAATTTTAAGTCTCACTTACGGTGTTGAGCTCACAGACTTAAATAAACTTCGCAATAATCGCCGAACATTTGAAAAGAACTTAAAGCTTTTTAGGTAGCGCTGTCACGCCACGCAAATTATATCAACAGAAAATACTGGCGTCAACGAAATAGCATTGTCGAGCTATATTGCATTATATTAAGTTTGTATTTCAAGATAACAAGTTTAGTCTGTATAGTAAATAAATGCTTATTACCATATAGGGAAGCAGCGGCGTTTTCTACGTGCTTCAACAAAAGATCCTTTGTTACTCAACCCAGCATAATACTAGGCTTTCATGAAACCGCAAAAAAGACAGCAATAAAATAAAATTCCAACGGCAGAATTTTTTTTTCATGAAAATAAAATTGTTAAATTTCTGGTATTGAATTTTAAATTTTACTTAGGTAGTAACAGCTTATTTGGTGATTGGTTCAGCTCACGAAACTACTGCGAACTTTATAATATCTAAATATAGGTCTTCACTGACTTACAAGTTACCTACACGCGCATTGCTTCTAGTAATACCTCATATTTAATAAAAAGGATTTCTTTTTATTTGTCAATTATTCGTTTCAGCGGCACTCCAACCTTTTAAGATAGCTCGGGACCGTATATTTAGATAACCCTGGCTTAGATCATGGCCTACCGACAGTGGCTGACGAGATATACATGGTTATTTTGATGCATGTTTATTCTGTACTTGAAGAGTCATGTGACCAAGGGGGTGAGACCATCTTAGTCCGACATAACACGTCAAAATAATTAAAAACTTTGTGTAAAAAACACGCATAAAGTGATACTTATGAGAAGATACGAACGTTTCAACCGAATTTGTTTTCAGTCTTCGCCAACTGACACTCTTTGTCTCAAGAAATATTCGGACGAAGTGTGTCGTCTGACGAGATTGAAAAAATTTTCGGTCGAAACGGTTGTGTCTTTCCATAAATATCACTTTATGCGTATTTTTTACACAAAGTTTTTAAAAATATCTTTTAACACCAGTATTTTGAGTGTTTCTTTCTATATCCAGATAAAGATTATCATACTCCCTCGGTCACATGACTCGTCGAGTGCAAAAAGGTGTGACCAAACTTTCAGCACCGCAGCATGTATATCAACTCCAGTTACACTACCATAACTGAAATGTTAGGTACGCATGGCGCTGGTACTTCTCGAACAACTCGCGATGGGGAACTAAAAATTCACAATTAATGATGAAACGGCTTATTATTGTATTTTACGTTTGCATTAGAATTTTATCTGTTTACTGCATGCTACAGTTTGCCAAGCGACCTCTACGAGTGCGCTGGGGACAATGGCTGAAAAAAACAGAGACCTTCAAGCAATAAACTGCTGAAGACTCACATTGTCCTTTTTTTCCTTTATTGTCGTGCCGTGCAATGCCTGAAGTTGTAACCGTTCGAGATTTCGGCAGCCGTCGTAAATATTTTGCGGAATTCTTTTCGTATATGTATTCCACTTTGTTTCTGCATCATTTTAAATGATTTCTTTATGGGATTATGACGGACAATACCATATTTGTAAAAAACATAACAGCAGCCATGAAGTGTTAGTACGGTTAAACTTCCGATGACGTTTTCCCATTGCCCTGCTAGCATGTACGGAATCAACCCGGTACACACAGCAATTAAAGATTGATAATTAACAATGCTAGTAATATTTTATGACCCCAGATTTCTATGTGATTACGATTCCTTATTGTGTACCCTGTCACCCCTTAAAGTTTTCTTAAAGGAGTTTAGATTCATCCTGTATATTCAGTGGTGTCGATGATGAACCGAGGGGGGGGGCTGTTTAGCAAAGTAAGCATCGCATCGGGGCGCCATCCTCGGAAGAGCGCCATTTCAAACTCAGAAACTGAAAGACTTAGTCAAGAGCATAAAAGGGGGCGCCTCTTACACGTTTTGCAGAGGGGGGGGGGGCGCCGAGTGTCTTAGACCGCCATGCAGGTAAAGAAACTGAATTAACCGGTATTTATTTTAATGCAGTTAAAAATGCGACGTCATATATTAAAAATGACGTCGTGAGATTAGTAATACTCTGAGATTAAATATTTCGTGAGATTAGTAAACTCTGCAACAAAATTAACGTCCTATCAAAGAAAATTTTAAATTTATGCAATTTAAAATTGCTTCTCGAGATAACATAGTATTGTATTTTTCAGGAGATTAAAGTAAAAAAGAATTAGCTGAACTGTGTTTTAGATCCCAGCATAATCTTTTAATTCTTTTAAATATTTCTTTTTTTAAAGATATGCTAAGATTATGCATTTTAAGAACATAAACTATTTATTTTAGAAGATTTGTGGCCAGAGGTCTTAATACAGTTAGTGCAGAAACCTTTTGACGTTTTTCCAGTCTCTAAAATGCATGCACAGCCGCCAACAATTCTGATATGTTATGAACCACTTTTCGTAAGCAGTACGTATTTTAAATATTTCCGAAACAAAATCCGGCACTAAAGTATTATGAAATGCCACACTTTGCTATATTGAAACACAATTTTTTTCTTAAATAATAAAGCACTTTTTGTAAAGTGGTTGATTATATTTTGTTGTTGTTGGCAGCTATAGAAATGATTCATTTGCTTCTAAAATTACTAACGACAAGTATAACAAGTGCAATCCTTTTCTTTTCTTTTTTTTTTTTTTTCAACAAGAGCCTTCAGCTTAAGTAATTAAATTCGAAAACACCAAATGTTCTCGAGAGACAGTCACGTTAACAAACAAAATAATAATAATAAATAGAAAACCAGCGGAGTGCGAGACGTTCAACACCCTCGCTTGTGCTGATTTTTCTATCTTTCCCGCCGTGGCAATGGGTCGTACGTTTCTGTTTTGCGACATAGCGGTTGACAGTTACTCATCTTGCTTTAGCGTGCCACTACAACGGGTACCTTCTTTTGTGCTTTTGCTTTCGAATTTCGAAAGCGTGCAGAACATTCACGCAAGCGCACCGTCAATCACGCCTCACCTACGGTTTTGACGAAATTTCCAGCGCTATGAAACTGTTCGTCGGATTGAAGAAGGCGTTGTTTGTTGAGGGCAGATATTTTTCTACAATTGAGCAAGGTAGCGAATATGATCATTTTAAAGGGTGACGGGCTCCGTGCGCCACATATAGGGTAGCTCATGTCGCGATCTCTGTTATAAAAAAACATTCTTTTTAGGAAAATTTTAAAAGTCATTTTAAACTATTAACTAAATGATGGATGGAGTGTGCACAAAAAAAGTTTTTCTAAGTCAGAACAAAAGTTAATTTTTTTGTATGTAATGTTGCACTTCAGAATTTTCAATATGAAAAGTAATACATTTTTCATAAACGTAACACATTTTTTTAACATGTTTAATAAAAGTACTTTTTCTTTTACAACCAGAAAATTAATTATATTATTTATTATAAAGAAACGTTTGACAACCTATTCAGGAATTAAAAATTAATTCAGTTAAACAGTGCATGAACCTGGTGAGATTTCGCAATTCGGCCCTCTGTTGTGGATAGTTACTCTCTACAGTCACCTCTGTTTTTCGTCCGGATGTGCATAAAAGTTAACCCTTAAATACATAGCGATGCAAATCTCCATCGTATTTTCTACTGCCGGATTAGAATGGAAGCCAAATGTCTCACGTCAGTTTCACGTATTAAACTATATTTTATATAGTTTTTAATAATAAACGATTCATATCTTGAATAATAAAATATCGCATATTTCTTTCGAGCTGCATGTTTTTGGAAAAAATAATTAGTTATTTACAAAACTGACATAGGAAATTTATCTTACACTCAGGGCTATCGAGTGAACGTCTTTAAAATTCCTGCATTTAAGAGTTAAAGAGAGAGCTTCAGCAAAACCTGAAAGAAGCAGCGTTAACTGAGATAGCTCGAACAAAAGCTCTCGTTTCCATCAGACGGAAACCGCCAAGTCTGTAAAAACATAAAATGTACTAGAAAAGTTATTTTAAACAAAAAAAATTAATTAAAAAATAATAATAATAAATAAAATATACGTTTAGAAAATTTCCTTGAATTTTTAAGCTGTATATTTCTACTTTTATAGTTATCCCTCTTCATATTTAGTGCAGCATAAATATTGCGACGAGAATTGTTGAAAATTCTGATACTCGTTCCCACATACATATTTCTGACGGACAGAGTTATCCAGCTATTCTATCAACTAAATTTAGTAATTTTATATAAAAAATTTAAACTGTACTTTAAGTTTTGCAATTTAACATTTTATCACAGATATTTTTGTGTCTGAAGACTTCAATTATTATTACATCAAGATTAGCTGCCAAGATGTACTGAATATAATTAACCATCTTTGTAAATAGTAATCTTTTAGATATTTATCAGCTCTCATATGTATTACTAAATTTAGTTTTTACAAAAAGCAATGTACTATACTCTATTCATATTGGCAGCGATGAGTTAAGTGACTTATTGTATCAGTATGCGTAGACTGATAGATGAATTTGTGTACGATAAAGCTCGTAAAACTTTAATTTAAATGATTTGGTAGCTTATGCGTGTTTTCTCTGTTTTATAATAAAAATTTAACTTGCGTGTACTTACATTTTTGAATACTTTTTTACTTACTGCGGAAAGGTTTGTAATATTTAGAATAGGTCTTGAATCTAGGTCAAAGAAAGGAATAATTTGCTGCAAACTGGACGAAATTTTCAGCAGTTGGTTATTGAAGGTGTTTACTATAATGCTATTCATGGATTAGCATTATGTGTGTTACCACAAATTAAATAAATATCATCTCGGCCATGATGGTTATGTAAACACTGTTACTTTAGTACAATATTTGTCTAAAGAAAGGGCAGTAAAACTTTCCTTGCGGAACGCTTTCGTCAAACAAATTCATTGTTCCATCCCATAATCAGGTACTCAAACACACGCGACTGACTAAGAGTTCAAGCCGGAAACAATAAAATTTGTCCGTCGCCAACCACATTAGCAGGAAGTATAAGTTTTACGAAAATTGCTTTCTTTCTTTAGGGGAAAAAGAATAAAAAATAAATTAAAGTACACTAGTGCAAGAGCACGCGGCTAGTGGTTATTTTAATTATAAAACAATGTATTGCTGTTTGTGTAACTATTTTACATAGGGACGCCAGCCAATAGCTATAGAAATTTAGCATATTTGTTCGAACAATGAGACACCGCCATAGCACTCTCACAAATTCGATTCGATTATCTTAAAACTGAGAAACTGCCAGATTATAGTCCGTCCACTATTGATGTTACGCGTGAAACTGGGACAGTTCGTGACATAGGGGGAGGGCTAACAAGAAGTATTACATCATATCTTTTGGTTAAAATAAAAATATTTAAAATCAGTTGATAAAACTTTGAAGTTATTTTGAACTTACAACATCTTGTGCGATTTTTTGTATGAAGTTAAAGTGAATTAAATTGCGGTGGGTAATCTTCTGACAGTGTAGTTCGACCTGTCCGAGCGCCATGGAAATCGTACAAACAAAATTTTGGATGGAGCCATGGCCCCCCTCACTGAAGCCGCCCTTGGTACCATGAGATAAGGATCAGGAGGGCGACACTCTGTGACGGAAAGGAGTACGTTATTGAAAAGTACTGAAAAAAAATCGCGACAGCATTTATAGGCAACCCTGTAAGGATGGCCGAATGCACAATGCCTTTGATGGACCATTGAGTGGTAGACAGATATTGATACCGTAGTTTTCGCACAAGCCGCAAATTAAGGCACTGACTTCCGATTGACTTTGTAGTTTTCTTTCTTTTATATAAAAAAAAAAGTGAATTTTGCTCCTATTCACAAAAATAGGAGATTTTCGCATAAATTCGCGTCCATTCACAAATTGCTTATATTCGCATACATTCGCAATTACAAGAAAATTTCGCATAAATTCGCATCTATTTTGTAAAAACGAAAATTCCGTACTCCTAATTATTAATAATTTGTATTATTAATAACGAATTTCCGCCTTTTATCTTCTTTTTATAAATAATCAGCATGTCATTAAACTTTTTTGGCACAATGTTTCGAATCGTTCGATAAGAGAATGTTTTCTTCTACAGGAATCATGTTCTTTCCCGAATAAATTTATACTATTTTCAGATGAATAAAAATAGGATGGCAAATAGAGAAAAATGCGCATCTTTCGAATCTCCTTTGGTTTTAACCAACCTTCTAAGGCCACAATACCTGCTCGGGACATTTGTGACTGTGTATGGAGGGCTATACCATAGCTCAAAAAACCGCTCGTGACTGGAAAGTTCAAACATGTAAATTTCGAACTCAAAGACGCTCTTGCTCAACACCTCCTAGATATTGAAGGCCTTTGAACAGAAGCCTTTACGTCATCACTAGGTCGGCTACGATGGCGTCATCGGTTTTATTTTGACAAAATAAAACTATTGAAAGTTTCTGGTGGGCGCTACAAATACCGAAAATATTTTAAATTAAAGATAAAAATTTAAATATACCTTTCTGATAAAAAATAATTTATCATGATCTATTTCTATATGATATTACATAATTAGTGGCAGTTGAAATTTCCTATTTGTCGTAAAATCAAATTTTCTATCTTAAATCACTAAAATGTTCTAGGAGGGAATAAATTGACAAACTTTTCAATAATTTTACTTTGTGAAAAAAAATGTGCGATGACGTCATTTTAGCGAACCTAGTGATGACGTAAAGTTTCTATTCTCAGGCATTGTATATCTAGGAGGTGTTGCCTTGTTCTGGTTGCGCAGTTGAGTTCGATAAAGAGCTGTTAAAGCAACTCTGCACGAAAATTCCCGTCAAACGACAAGGGAATTAACAGAGAAACTGGAATGCTTCCAAATTGCTTCAAAGAAGCATCTTAACATAATAAAAAAGGTTCAGAAGTCTGGAGCTTTTAAAGAAAACGGCGGGAACTTTGTTGCCATTAGAGAAAACTTAGTGTACGTAAAACAAGTTTACCCGCCTTTCAAACGGCATCATAGTTTATCCCGACAAAAATGAGAAATCATTTTTTTAAACGAAATAAACGAAGTATTGTAATCAAGATAAACTTGGGTATTCAGGTTTTCATAAAAAATCGATTTTGACCACCATTAAATTTACTTTGGCCAGTTTCTTGTGACGTCACGACAGATGCATTTACAGTCCGTTTTGAACAACTATGAATTTATTTTAGCTAATTTTAGCACGACTTCGTCTGTGCGTATGCTAGTATGAACATGAATCACTTTCAAATCAAATAAGTTTAAATAAAGTGCATCAAAACTGCTTCCACATAATATTTTTTTAATACTAGTAGAAATGAATATTCTTTATAGCGCAATTTAATATCTTCTTTGAAGTATTTGCCTCCCAGGTGGAGACGCTAAAGAACCATTCTATTATACCTAAGGTTCTTGTCCGTCCCTTCAGAAGGGCTAACGCTGGTCCGTCTATTAGGTGCCTGACTCCATGATAAAATGACCAGTACTTTCCGCATAGTAGTAGCCAATGCCTATAAACGGCTGTTGGCCACCATTAGGAGGGAAAAACGTTTTACAATACGTTTTATTACTTCCTTGTACGTAGTATAAGGAAGTAATGTGATCCCGAAAAATTTTGGGGGCCAAATTTCGACATAAAAACCGATTTTGACTACCTCTAAATTGAATTTTAAAAATTTTTTCGATGCATCTCATCGTAGGCTAGCATGCACGATCCTATTAACGCGTCTGCAACTCATTTTGACCAGTGGCGAGTCTACTGTGGCCAGTTTTTCCATGCCGTCTGTACGTACGTACGTACGTATGTATGTAACTCGCATATCTCAAAAACTATTGGTCGTAGAATGTTGAGATTTGATATTTAGGATTGTTCTATGATCTAGTTGTGCACCTCCCCTTTTGGTGGCAATCGAATGGATAGTTTATGTACAGGACCGCCCAAAAGATTCGAAATACATTACGCTCTATGGGCCGAAATTCATTAAACTCGCCTAACTCAAAAGCTATTAGGCGTAGAATGTCGAAACTTCATATTTTGGATAGTTGTAACATCTAGTTGTGCACCTCCCCTTTTGGTTCCATTCGACTGGATAGTTTATCTACAGGACTGCCCAAAACATTCGAAATACATTACACTCAATGGGCCGAAATTCATTAAACTCGCATATCTCAAAAACTGTTAGGCGTTGAATGTTGAAACTTTATATTTAAGATTGTTGTAACATCTAGTTGTGCACCTCCCCTTTCGGTTCCATTCGACTGAATAGTTTATCTACAGGACCGCCCAAAAGATTCGAAATACATTACGCTCTATGGGCCGAAATTCATCAAAGCGTTTTTTAGAGGTATTGGGCTATTTCAAACGACTCAGAAGTGATATATGCTGTAAAGTGTTAGAAAATGAATTTCTCTATTAAAAAAAGTGTCTTTATCATTTATAGTTCTGCTACAGGAACACTCAAAAGATTTCCAATACATTACGGTCAATAGCAATTTTAGGGGCATTCATCCATTTCAAGCACAATACCGTCCTACCACATAAGTTAGGTAATGGTCCGACCACGGTCACGTGCCTCCCTCAAGAACTATGCCAAAAGTCGCCAAGCTTGGCGACTTTTGGTGTACGTGTGTGCATATTTAACTCTCAAATCTCAAAAACTATTATGAAATTTCATGTATAAGAATGTTGTAACATCTAGTTGTGCATCTCGATTTTTGGTTCCAATCTACTGGAGAGTTTATTTACAGGACCACCGAAAAGAATTTCAGTACCTTAATGTCTATGGACATCTTCATTATAACACAACTGTAGACAGTCATTGTTTGGTACATGCCCAAAATCTCGCCGTCTGTCCTCGACCTTGGCGAGTTTTGGCGAAATATCGCCAAATTTGGCGATAGTCAGTCATTTCGTCCATGCCCAAAGTATCGCCATTTGTCATCGTTCTTGGCGAGTTTTGGCGAAATATCGCCAAATTTGGCGATAATCTGTCATTGTTTGGTTTATGCTTAAAATCTCGCCAAATGTCGTCGACATTGACGAGTTTCGCCGAAATATCGCCAAATTTGGCGCCAAAAATTATTTCCTATTTTGTATAACTCTAAAACTTTAACCCGTAGATTTTTTTAACTTTGTATTTAGAACTATTGTAATATCTAACTGTTTTCAATATCTTTTTTGACAGCAATCGACTGAGAATTTATTTACAGGGTGAGCCAAATGACTTTGAATACATTGAGGTGTATAGATGCATTCAATTCATTGAAGGTCTGTGCTCACTGACTACTTTGGCTATCCCCAAAATCTCGCTGACTATCTCAAGTTTGTCGGCTTTTGGTGAAATATCGCCAAATAAAGTGTCAGAAGGAAATCTTTCAAATTGAACTCAGCTTGGCGATATCGAAATATTTGGCTAGAAATTGCTAAACCTTACTATTATTGATATTTTTTCTCTTTCAAACAAATAAATTTAGAGGAAGTGCGTCGAAAATATTTTTGATCTAATGGACGTGCAAGGAAGTCATGTGTTGGACACATCAGATTTTTTGTTGTACTGTAGAGGCAGTTATAATCAAGGTGGGCAGTATGCAATTTCAAATACGCAACAGAAAGTTATGTATGACTTTGGACAAGCAGAGATATACCGCTATAATTACAATTAATTGCGATTAGAAAAGCGTTCTGCCTGCAGGTTTCATTCAGAGAGTACCGCTGCCGACGCAAACTACAAGCTTTGATCAAGGTTGCCAGATCAAAATTCATGAAAATAGCCAAACGGCTTCTTAAAATTAGCCAAAAATAGTCACCGGGGACTGCAGCGCCATCTTTTGGATTTTCAAAAAATCTTTTGAGAAAGAGTTTGAGATGTAGCATAGATGTGCTTCATACGTGCGTTTTTGTGATTAAAATAATAACAAAAAAATCTGAAACACTTTCATATTTTAAATACGTACTAAAGTGCTGTATATTAAAAGTGCGTCATAATCCATGCGCCTTACCTTTCTTTCTTCCTATACCATTAAGTTCTAAAGTGCCATTATTCACGTGCCTTATTTTTCTTCCTTGTTCCATAAAACATATCTGTGGAATCGGAATCTATATTAAAATCGCCTACCAAAACTGTTTAGCAATCTTTTGGACAAGCCTTTCGTCAGGCATATTCTAACTATAGTTTTCCTTTGTAATAAATTGTCGCGTTTGCAAGTTTCTGACCAAATTTGGAAGATATCGCCAAGATTGGTTCAGTTTTGAAGACTTACTTTTTGGCACGATACTTGGCGAACAATCATCAAAAATTGCAAACATTGGCGGCTTTTAACATTTTATTCAACCAGTTCTAGGCGGGAGCAAAGTAACTGCCTAGCAGCAATATTATCTGAACTAGAGTGCGAAAAAAGGCATTCTGAAGCTTAGGAGCGACATTTTTGGGGTTTGCCTACGGCAGGAAAAATGGCAGGCGGCAGGGCCGGATCTAATGGGGTCTGGAAATATTTTCATTTAAGACAAGCTTCCATTTTATAAAGCGTCTGTTCAAAACGAATTTTACTGTAAGCTTCTTACAGTCAAAATTTTGTAACAAAGAATTCCCATTCTCATGTTTTGCTGGTGGAATCCCTTATTAGAGCCTCAATCTCCCCTCCTTCTTGCTCGATTTTAAGCTGGTGACGCCTGTGCTTCCGAAATGTCGAGAACGCGACTGAAATACGAATACGCTATTCGGCGAGCGTTTTTGAAGAAATGACCTGGGCAAATCTTTAAAAAGTATATTTACATTAATCGATGCGGAAATTTGAAAGAAATTAACCCCAATTGGACAAAAAACACGCAGTAGATATTTTTCTACTTCCTTGTAAGGGAGTATAAGGAAGTAATGTGATCCCGAAAAATTTGAGGGGGGGCTAAATTTCGACGAAAAAACCGCTTTTGCGTACCTCTAAATTTAATTTAAAAATTTTTTTCGATGCATCTCATCGTAAGCTAGCATGCACGATCCTATAAACGCGTCTGCAACTCATTTTGACCAGCGGCGAGTCTATTGTGGCCAGTTTTTCCATGCCGTCCGTACGTACCTACGTATGTACGTACGTACGTATGTATGTAACTCGCAAAACTATTGGTCGCAGAGTGTTGAGATTTGATATTTAGGATTGTTCTTTGATCTAGTTGTGCACCTCCCCTTTTGGTCGCAATCGAATAGATAGTTTATGTACAGGACGGTCCAAAAGATTCGAAATACATTACGCTCTATGGGCCGAAATTCATTAAACTCGCATATCTCAAAAACTATTGGTCGTAGAATGTTGAAACTTAATATTTAGGATTATTGTAACATCTACTTGTGCCGCTCCCCTTTCGGTTCGATTCGACTGCATATTTTATCTACAGGGCGGCTCAAAAGTTTCTAAATACATTACGCTCTATGGGCCGAAATTCATTACAGCGTATTTTAGTGGTATTGGGCTATTTCAAACCACTCAGATGTGATATATGCTGTTAAGAGTTAGAAAATGAATTTCTCCATTAAAAAAGTATTTTTATTATTTATAGTTCTGTACAGGAACATTCAAAAGATTTCCAATACATTACGGTAAATGGCAATTTTAGGGGCATATTCATCCATTTCAAGCACAATACCGTCCAACTACATAAGTTAGGTAATGGTCCGACCAGGGTCATGCGCCTCCATCAATAACTACACCAAAAGACGCCAAGCTTGGCGACTTTTGGTGTACGTGAGTGCGTATTTAAAATGTACGTATTAAAAGTGCTTATTTCTCAAATCTCAAAAACTGTTATAGAATTTCATATATAAGATTGTTGTAACATCTAGTTGTGCATCTCGATTTTGGGTTCCAATCTACTGGAGAGTTTATTTACAGGACCACCGAAAAGAATTTCATTACTTTAATGTCTATGGACATCTTCAATATAATACAACTGTAGACAGTCATTGTTTGGTCCATGCCGAAACTTTCGCCGTCTGTCGTAGACCTTCACGAGTTTTGCCGAAATATCGCAAAATTTTGCGATAGTCAGTCATTCGGTCCATACCCAAAGTATCGTCATTTGTCATTCTTGGGGAGTTTTGGCGAAATATCGCTAAATTTGGCGATAATCTGTCATTGTTTGGTCCATGTTTAAAATCTCGCTATATGTCGTCGACATAGAGGAGTTTTGCCGAAATATCGCCAAATTTGGCGCCAAAAAATATTTCGTATTTTGTATAACTCTAAAACTTTAACCGTAGAATTTTGAACTTTTCTATTTAGAACTATTGTAATATCTTACTGTTTTCAATATCTTTTTTGACAGCAATCGACTGGGAATTTATTACAGGGTGAGCCAAATGACTTTAAATACATTGAGGTGTATGGATGCATTTAATTCATTGAATGTCTGTGGTCAATGTCTACTTTGGCTATCCGCAAAATCTCGCAAACTATCTCAAGCTTGTCGGCTTTTGGTGAGATATCGCCAAATAAAGTGTCAGAAGGAAATCTTTCAAACTGAACTCAGCTTGGCGATATCGAAATATTTGGCTAGAAATCGCTAAACCTTACGATTATCATTCGTATTAGTTGTTATTACGTGATGTTTGAAGAAATATAAACGTATTTTGAGAGATTTTTCACAAAATCTCAAAATCTAATGAAAATGTTTAAAAAATTGGATACCTATAGTTTATGTTGAGCAACCATCTATCATGTGACTCAATTTCATATCATTCGCTTTAGTCGTTATTACATAATGCGGGAACAAAGATTCACTCAGTTTTAAACGATTTTCGCAAAATCTCGAAATCGGATCGATTTTTTAAAATTAGATACTTATAGTTTAAGGTGAGTGACCACCTATCATTTCACCAAATATCATTTTTTCACCTTTGCAGTTATTACGTGATGTGCGAACCCAAAGTATCGTCATTTGTCATTCTTGGGAGTTTTGGCGAAATATCGCTAAATTTGGCGATAATCTGTCATTGTTTGGTCCATGTTTAAAATCTCGCTATATGTCGTCGACATAGAGGAGTTTTGCCGAAATATCGCCAAATTTGGCGCCAAAAAATATTTCGTATTTTGTATAACTCTAAAACTTTAACCGTAGAATTTTGAACTTTTCTATTTAGAACTATTGTAATATCTTACTGTTTTCAATATCTTTTTGACAGCAATCGACTGGGAATTTATTACAGGGTGAGCCAAATGACTTTAAATACATTGAGGTGTATGGATGCATTTAATTCATTGAATGTCTGTGGTCAATGTCTACTTTGGCTATCCGCAAAATCTCGCAAACTATCTCAAGCTTGTCGGCTTTGGTGAAATATCGCCAAATAAAGTGTCAGAAGGAAATCTTTCAAACTGAACTCAGCTTGGCGATATCGAAATATTTGGCTAGAAATCGCTAAACCTTACGATTACTGATATTTTATCTCTTTCAAACAAATAAATTTAGAGGAAGTGCATCGAAAATATTTTTAATTTAATAGACGTGCAAGGAAGTCATGTGTTGTACACATGAGATGTTTTTACTTCCTTGTACGGAGTATAAGGAAGTAATGCGATCCTGAAAAATTTCAGGGGCCAAAGTCGACGAAAAAACCGATTTTGACTACCTCTAAATTTACTTTTAAGAATTTTTTCGATGCATCTCATCGTAAGCTAGCATGCACGGTCTTATAAACGCGTCTGCAATTCATTTTGACCAGCGTCGAGTCAGTTAGTCATGACCAGCATCAGCAGACCAGCGCTAGTTTTTTCATGCCGTCTGTATGTAATATGCGTAATATGCCACCTGTACGTATGTATGTAACTCACATATCTCAAAAACTATTGGTCGTAGAATGTTGAAATTTTATATTTAGGATTGTTCTGTGATCTAGTTGTGCACCTCCCCTTTTGGTCTCAATCGACTGGATAGTTTATCTACAGAACCGCCCAAAAGATTCTACATACATTACGCTCTATGGGCAGAAATTCATTAAAGCGTATTTTAGAGGTATTAGGCTACTTCAAACGACTCACAAGTGATATCTGTTGTAAAGAGTTACAAAATGAATTTCTCCATCGAAAATAGTGTCTTTATCATTTATAGTTCTACTACAGGCACTCTCAAGAGATTTCCAACGCATTACGGTCAAGGACAGTTTTAGGGACATTCATCCGTTTCAAGCACAATACCGTCCTACCAAGTAATCATTCAACCACGGTCACGTGCTTCTGTCAAAAATTATACCGATTTGGTGTACGTGTGTATGTATTTAACACCCATATCTAAATAACTATTAGTAGTAGAATGTTAAAATTTCATGTATAAGATTGTTGTGACAATAGTTCTGCATCTCGATTTTTGGTTCCAATCTATCGTAGAGTTTATTTACTGGACCACTCAAAATAATTTCAATACATCAATGTCTACGGACATGTCGACCAGATTGTATCGTGGATAAAGCACCGTACTACGGTTTTGGGTTCAACTCCCGTTGGTCCGTGTTCGATCCCCAACTGGGCGTGGATATCATTGTGTCCGTCCCTTCATAGGGGGCAACGTTGTTCCACCTACTAGGTGCCCCCATAGTAAAGTGACCAACTACTCCAGTCTTAGTAGTGGCCACTGCTTCCAAAGCAGAGGCCTTTTGGAAAAAAAAAAATGTCTACGGATATCTTCAATATATTACATCTGTAGTCAGTTACTATTGGTCCATGCCCAAATTCTCGCCATTTGTCATCGACTTTTAATATAGAATGTTGACATTTTGTATTTAGAAATATTGTAACATCTAACTGTGCACCTTTGACCTTTGACCCCTAGTAAATTTTTTTTCCAGGTTTTGGATCGATGAGGAATTTTGAGATTTCATTTATGCTGGCGTTTTGAACAATCCTACCAACTTTCAGCTGGGTGTGAATTTTTGTAACCTCGGATGTGTAAGTTGACTGGACCATTAACCACCTCCAGCAGTTTTGGTTTTGATATATTCCCGACAGTAAATTCCAAGACTTCTTGAAAGCTTTGTTATGGACTGTTATGCTACTGCGCTAACATTTAAAAAGTTTCATTTTGTATAGAAGTTCGTTTTGCAATTTCCGGTTGCTAAAATGTGCTTAAAGTTAATAAAAATTAACTAAATTTTTTAATTTAAAGCAGATGGGCTACTTATAGGGGACAACGGTAGCTGCTCACAGTGTGAACCCTGAAATAAAATAACCAACATTTCGCGCCTTAGAAGTGGCAAATGCTTGATAATATAGGATGTAAATTCATCATCTTTTTAACAAGGTTAAAAGAGTGTTTATGGTTTCGGTTTTTCCTCCTGTCCGTCTGTCCATGCTCTAACTACCACTTATTATTTAAAATGTATTTTAAATAATAAATGGATATTCTATTTTAAACAAAGCAAAAGATACGTCATTGAGAGTTTTTTTTTTTTTTTTTAATGATGTCTATAGAATGCAGAGTCTGCAATTCTTCTAAAGGAACATTCAGCAGAATTCCAATGCACTAGAATTATTCTGTATCGGCTCTCATTTAATTATTTAAACAAAAATTCTTTTTCACCACTCATCCCTTACAAACACCGCATCATGTGGCAAAGTTCACGAATTAGCGCACGACTCTTTGGCCATCCTTGCCCGTCCCATTCGCACGTTATTGCGGGGTTTCAAGACGTCACAAAACGTGCACTTCCATGCGAAAATCTCTTCCACTACGCTCAAAGCGGGTCAAAGCAATTTCTTCCACAAGAGATGAGATAACGACAGGGGATGTTTCTCATTCATTCATTCCGTTTTCTCTTTTCTTTTTTTTCTTCTGGTAAAATATCTCACACTCAGAGGAGTAACGTCTCGATTGATTGAGCCTGACTGGAACAAGATGAAATTTATCATTCTTATTTATTGGAAGATTCCTCTGTCAATTGTTTTCTTCAGATGGTGTGAAACTGCTTAGTGGAGGAGTCTGTGAACTGAAGGTGGATGTTATTGTAAATTGACAAATAGGAATAAAATCGATGGTGATATTGGTACATAAATACAAATAAATTAATTACGTCATGCACTTCAAAATTTTTAGAATGCCTCTTTACAAACTGTACTTTACATTTCAATAAGCGATAAACCAGTATCAATTGCGAGACTTTCAGAAAAAATTCTTAAAAATCGACAATTTAGTAGGATGTGTCACTTTTCGAAAATCTTTTGCTGTGCAATTCCATGTTACAGATTTCTTTCTGGAATTTTATAAAAGGCACCGCTGTTTCATTTATTACGGAGGGTAATACAGCTCATAAAGAATTATCCTGAATTTTTTCGAGTCCCTAGGATAATTAGTTTTTTTCAATTTGTGTACCTAGACCTTGAGGGAAATTTTGTTTCTTCGAACTACAACCTTAAGCAGGATTACAGTAGTATCTCCCTATAACGAACTCGCTTGGAACCAGTTAACAAATTCGAAATATAAAAAATTTCGTTGTAGGGGGATTTGAGATTTTTTGTGTTATTTCAGTAAATAATACGAACTTTTTAGTTATTTTAATGTTAAAAGTATTTTTCCAGGATCTCACAGGAAAAAATGAATAAGTGTGTATTATAAATTTGTTAGACTTACTTGTTCTTACTTTCCACTGAATAAATGAAGTGTTCAAAAGTAAAGACAATTATCGAATTTAGACAATAAAATATGGAGTGCTACTTACGTTTATGTAATTTGAAAAATTCCATTACTTTACTTTTCTTTGCATACCGTGATGTTAAATTTTCATAAAATTTTTCACATTTTAAAAGTGCGCTGAAAATAGAGTCAGGCACTCTTTTTTCCGTTTGTAAATTTTTTAATGGTTTCGATTAATCGCAGCGTTTTGGTATACGGTTCTGACTTTTTATTATTGGAATTTTTCCGATGCCAGGTAATTTCTGCAGGTGGTCTGTGAGAATTGAATGCTCAAAAATTAGAAACTTTCTTAAAAAAAAAAAAAAAAAAACTCAGAAAATAAGCAGAAAAAATTCGTTATAGGGAGACAAGCACTTCGCTATATGGAGAGTGTTTTTAAACATTTTTATGGCTTAGAGTTACGTTCCAATTAAAAATTTCGGTATACGGAGAAATTCGTTGTAGGGGGACTTCGTTATAAGATTCTACTACAGCTTTTCTTAAAAAAGCATAATGCATAACTGCCAATTTGCTTGCTTTTTTTTAAAAAAGTGTACAATTATAAACGTTTTCGTTTCAAATTCTGGCGAAAGTAACCATAGTTTGCCTGCTCATAGAAGCATAAGTGCTGATGTCTGCGATGAAATGCAAAGCAGTGATTAGGCTTCCTCTATAAACGACATTGTGCTGCCGAAACGGGCTATTGCCACCAAATTTGGATATACCTAATGATTCATCTCTTCGTTGGGCATTTGATCGAGCGAACGTTGGGTATGTATATTATAAATCACCGTCGCGTAACCTGTATATATTTTGGTGTGCGTAGAACTTACGGTTTTTGTGCAGTGCCGCAAAAAAAAAAAAAGAATTTTTATACATTACGGCCTATAGATGCAAATTCTTCATCGTGTACTAGCGTCTATATGGGGAATTCGACTGCGCTCTTCATATTACATATTCCACTGTCTTACACACTGTATAGATTTTGAAGTGTTCAGGGCTTACAGTTTTTTACAGGGCTACAAAAAATCGTTGTTATACATTGCGACCAGGACGCTCAAACTACATGAAGTAAGTTAGCGTCTGACTGAGTTGAATCAAATTTTATTTAAAGTCAGATTAACTGTTCGAAAAGACGAGTGAAGTCACTCCAGATTTCTTAAATTATGAGCTCTAATTGTAGATAGTTCTAGATGAAAATAATGGAGGAATGTAAAATAAATAAAAATAAAATCATTTATCCTATCCAACTAGGTTTTTCTAACTCCTATTTATCACTAAAATACAGAATTTTCCCCCCTCAGTACTTTCAAATAATCTGGCAATCCGCTGTGCCTTAATTCAGAAATTTATCTCCTGTTTCTATTACTGTGCATGGCGTTAGCTTCTCCTGTGAAATCTAACGGCCGTATTCACCAAGTACTTGACACCCGTGTTAACCCCTACAGACGTTAAATAGACATCAGATATACATCCATTCGACATCTGACCCTCGTTTTAGTGGGTTAACAGGGGTGTCAAGTACTTGGTGAATACGGCCGTTAATATGTTATAATAAAAATCTTGAGTTAATCAGTACACAGAATCAAGTGCCACAATTGGCACTCATATAAATAATATTGCGAAGAGGAACTTATATGCAAGATCGTCCTCAAGCTTTGTTAGTACTAAATGATTGAGGCCAGGGGGCACCTTGGGCCAAATGATTATTTAATCTTTAGTGGCTCTGTTTAGTTTTTATTTACACTATGCATTAAAGTCACGAAGGTAGCTTCCTGGCTGACGAGAAAGACAGGCTATGGCGCTGACATTATGGTCACACCCTTTTGCAAACTAAGAAACATGTGACCTAAGGGGTGTGGCCATCTCACTGCGCGTCCCTCGATTCAAGATGGCCACACCCTCTACGGTCACCTGACTCTTAGTTGGCAAAAAGGTGTGACCAAAATGTCAGCACCTCAGCCTCTAAATTTACTTTGAAGAGTTTTTGAGAGACATCTCATCGAACGCATGTACGTGTGTTCATATAATGCATGTACAATCCATTTTGACCGACCGCAAGTCCAGTTTGGCCAGTTTTACCCTGACGTCTGTAAGTACGTACGTATGTAACTCTCATATCTCAAAAACTGTTGGTCGTAGAATATTGAAATTTTATATTTAGGATTGTTGTAACATCTAGTTGTGCACCTCGCCTTTTGGTTCCAATCGACTGGGCAGTTTATTTACAGAGCCACCCAAAATATTTTCTATACATTACACTCTATGGGCAGAAATTCATTAAAACGTATTTTGGAGATATTAGGCTATTTCAAACGAATCAAAAGTGATATATGTTATTAACGATTACAAAATGAATTTCTCCATCGGAAATAGCCTCTTCATCATTTATTGTTTTTTTTTTTCAACAGAAGCACTAAAAATAATTTCAACACATTAGGGTCAATGGTAGTTTTAGAGACATCCAGCCGTTTCAAGCACAATACCGTCCTTCCATGTAGTTAGATAATAGTCCGACAATGGTGACGTGCCATCCTGAAAAATTACGCCAAAAGTCGCCAAGCTTGGCGGCTTTTGGAGTACGTGTGTATGTATTTAATTCTCATATCTCAAAATCTATTAGTCGTAGATTGTTGTAATTTTTTATTTAAAATTGTTCTAACATCTAGTTGTGCATCTCTATTTTTAGTTCCAGGAGCTCGATTTTCCCTTCGTCGGTAATTTTTCGCAGTCGTTTAATTTGCCCCGTATTGAGGCCACTTGAGGTGGAGTTTTAAGGAGGAGCGTCAAGGGGTTCTTGTGATTGGCTAAAACACCTCCCGATGGCCTCTGGAATCGTTAGCGTAGTCGATAACCAAACAACTGGTTCTGCCCAGTCGACAGCTAACATGGACAATTTCGGAAACCATCGGGGGGAGAATTCCACCCCAGGACAGTTTATTTACAGAACCGCCCAAAAGAGTTTCAATACAATAATGTCTATGAACATCTTCAATATATTATGCCTGTAGTCAGTCATTGTTTGGTCCATGCCTAAAATCTCGCCATTTGTCATCGACCTTGGCGAGATTTGCCGAAATATCGCCATGTTTAGTGCCAAGACTAACTTCGCATTTCGAGTAACTCTAAAACTTTTAGCGGTAGTATGTTGAAATTTTGTATTTCGAACTATTGCAACATCTAACTGTGCATCTCTTTTCTGATTGCAATCGACTGGGTAATATATTCACAGGTTCACCGGAAAGACTTTAAATACGTTACAGTCTATGGATATCTTCAATTCATTAAAAGTCTGTGAGGAATTACTAGTTCGGCTATGTCCGAGATCTCGCTAATTATCTTAAGTTGTCGGTTTTTGGAGAAGTATCGCCCAATTAAGTGCCACGCACAAGCGTTTCAAACTCAGCCCAGCTTGGCGATATCTCAAATAATTGAGTGGAAATCGCTAAACCTTAGTACTATTTGAGTATTTTAACACTTTTAAACAAAATAAGATCAGATGAAGTGCACCGAAAATATTTATGATTTAATTTATAGACGTGCAAGGAAGTCATGTGGTGTCCACATAAGATATTTTTTATCATATTGCCATGGTGCAGTTTACGTGGTTGCCTTAATAACAAATGAATTAAAAAGGAAAAAGATATTCCATCCAGTTTAGCGAGAATTTAAAACTATGTTAAAATTTATCGCCTCGTGAAATAAATGTAAATACTGTTTGAGTGACGTCGTCATTGCAAATAAACATTTTGTGTATATTATCTTCTCTTCGGTGGCCACACCATGTTCTCAGTAAAGTGTTGCGCCAACGTATGCACAAATAGTGTTGGTTCATCATTCTTTTCCAGTGCTCAATCATAGTTGCCAAATTTACATCTTCTTCGGAAGACTACGTACAGCAGTTTTGTGTTTAGTACTCCACATGATGCATGCAAATTATTTAAATTTAAAATAGAACTATTTAAAAATTGTGGTGTGTAATCAGCTAAAAAGAAAAAAGCGGGGAAGTTGACAGCTGTTCGTTCGTTACCCGCCTAAAGATTTAACTTCGTGATTTAACTTTTATGAATTATCGGGAGGGTTTATTCAAGTACACGATCTTTGTATTAACCTCAGATAAAATATTGTAAATCCACAGCAAATAGAGCTTATTAAAATGTAAAATAAAGTAAATGAGCTAGTAATAGCCCACTTCAAAAAGTCAAACATTGACGCAACAGCCCCTCTGCGGGGTCAAGGCCTGCGCTGCCCAACCGCGCCTTCGCGACCATAGGCTCTGGGGTGCGGATGTATATGCCTCGGCCAGGTGGTCAGCCTGACGCGAAGGCCCCAGTGTTTGATCCCAAGCAAGTTTGGTCCTTATTTTAACGACCCACTCAAGGGATGAAAGGCTGAGTTGACCTTGCCCAACCCGGGATACGAACCCCGGACCTGTGGGACGGCAGCGCGGTGCGCTAACCATTACACCACTGGGCTTCAATAGCCCACTTTCTTTTACAAATAAGCCGACTGAGTTGTATGGTGGATAAAGCACAGTACTGCGGTGTCGGGTTCACCTCTCGGCGGAAGGGGTCAACACCTCCTAGATATAGAAAGCCTTACAACTGCTACGTTACCAAGCTTTGACGACATCATTTGGCCTACATTTGAAAATTTATATTGACAAAATAAAGCTATTAAAAATTTCTGGTGAATTTACCTATAATTGGCAATATTTTAATAATTTGAAATAAAATATATAATTTTACGTCAAATGGCAGTTTTTAACAATAACTAATTAGATAATGTGATAAGGAAATAGATCACACTGAATAATATTTGAGAAAGATATTTTAATTTTAATGTTTAATATAAGATATTTTCTAATATTTGTAGTATTTACCAGAAATTTTTAATAGTTTTATTTTATGAAATGAAAACTTTTGAATGCAGGCCAAGTGATGACATCAAAGGTTCGTAACATAGGAGCCGTAAGGCTTTTTATATGTAGGAGGCATTGCCGGGGTTCGATCCCCGACTGGGCGTGGCTGTCATTGTATACGTCCCTTTAGAGGGGTAACGCTGGCCGTCCACTGTGTGCCCACATAATAAAATGGCCACATCTTCGGGCAGTTGTATGGGACAATGCATAATCAGCAAGTTCCCGCCCGTAGGAAAAAAAGAAAAATTAAACTTTTAAAAATAAGCTCATGTCACCTTCCGGAACCGGAACAATTGAAGCAACAGATATGAAGTCCAGACTCACAAAAAAGAGATGATTTCTTAGTGTTTTCTTCCGAAAAATTTGTTTTTATCGGATGTCACAATCAGGTACGTTCAATTAAGTGTCGGATTAACTTGCATAACTCCTCTTCAAAGTACCTGACGCAGTTGTCAAGTTTTTATATACAAATTGCCATTAAGTTACTCTACCGGGCTGAAATATTAAATAAATTTTAATTTAAAAAATTACAAATTTTAATTTCGGGTTGACAAATATGCAATTCATTTGCATCGATGACATTTTTTTTAGAACATCGGGGGCTCATGAATATATCTTTTTCTCAAACTATTTATCGAAAACTGGTTGGATAAAGTTCAGGCCTCAGTTTGAAAATAAACGCCCACAAAGAAATAATTTTTTCCACAATATAAGCAATAAACATTCAAAATTACATAAAGCTTGAGCGATTTATTTGCATCATAAAACCAGGAAATGCAGAAAAATGGTATATTTTAAACGGTATATTCCAATAACAGAAAGTTCGTTCATGCATTTTATGGCAGAGGCGAAATTACATTCAAGGTAGGCGGAGAAATAATTTCATTTCTGGTTAATTTTTTCATTAAGTTGTCCGAACGAAACGCGTTAATTAATGAGAGGGTTTGCTGGGAAAGGGGATATCAGAACAATAACTTCCCTTCACACTGAAATTTTAGAATTTCGATGAAATGTGTAACTGAAAGAAAGTAGAGACCTGTTTGGCCCATTTACATGGGAAAATGGAAAATCTCGGATAAAAGGCGAGTACAATGAAAATGACCCTATTTGTCTGTCAGGAAGCGAGGTTATCCCTGCATTTACTCTTCACTGAACTGGGAATCTTTCTACCATACATTTTTTCTTCCATGTACGGAAAACAGGCTAGAAAGCGGCGAAAGTTTAGCCTTTTACCCCCAATTATGAGCGTATAAATGAGGCCTGTAACATTGTTTCACACATACGAGCTTAAGGGGGAGAAAAAAAGAAAAATATAAAACATGCTGAAGAAAAATATTCAAATAAGTACGTTGGAACTTTTTTGAGAGATGATTGTAGTAGTTTTACGGAATGTTGTCTTGTTTAGAAAACACTCGCTAACTTAATTTAAAACATGGATTATTAAATACCAGATAGCACATTTTTGAAAGGGTCCAGTACCTTGATTTCCTCAGAGATTCATTTACTCCACTTCCATTAGTCATCCGTTTACCTGAAACTTGAAACTTGCAGGTTTCGGGTAGGGCTACAATCAATTTAATACTCTCTATTCTAGCTATTCTCCGATTCAAGTAACGCGTTTTTATTTATTTTGAATAAATTGAAAATTTAGTAATTCTACAATTTTCAAGAAGCATTTTCTTATTATAATTATGATTTATTTATTATTTTAAAAAAGAATTCTAACTAAAATTTGTAATTTGCAGAACTTGTTATACATAACTAACCATACGCATCTGCATGTTTCTTAAGCGCCTCCAGTGACTCGTGATGATTTAAATTACTCAACAGAAGTGACAAAATGATGAATGATCTTATATTATACGGTCACAAGAAGTATGTTCAATAAATGAGAATTTTTCATGAGTCCGATTCCGAACGTAACAGAGAATTGCAGAGACAAACCCCTCCAATCTTTAACATCTGCGCACAATTATAAGAGAATAGCTGCCAACACGTGCAGTATTTAATTAATCACTCTTCGTAAACACTAACTTCTTTTTTGTTGTGATTTCTCTCTCTCTCTCTTTTTTTATAGCAGTATGTAATCCACACTCTTGACGTTTCCATTCCATACGAAGGTGCTTCGCACTGTTCCTGGCCGTAAGCACCTCGACAGCGCTGATAAGGCTATATTGACAGACGGGATAATACGAAATGATAACTGTTTATATTAAAAACTTCAATTAAAAAAAGTGGTTTGTTGTATGCTGTACACTTTGGCAGCTGTAGATCTATATATTGATATACGCCATACAAACGAACAGTATATAGTTTTTTTCTTCCGTACACATGAGCCTTAGTACAAGGCTCTATTTCAAAGCTATCTAAAGCTGAAACCGGTCACCAGGAAATCGTTAATTTTATGTGCAACACTTAATAAAAACACAAATTTGTTTCAGCGGGAGCGAAAAATAGATTCAGGTACTGACAATTTCAATTTTATAATAGCTTCTCCGTAAAGTCGAAAATAAATCCACTTTTTTACAAAAGCTTTCAGAGTAATACGCCATCTGTTGGAGATATTCAGAACTTTTTTTTTCTTTCTGAAACAAACACCCATGTCTATCAAATAATCCACAAGATATCACAAATTTGATATGTTTCGGCTATGGACAGATTTCTAGTATGGCCTATTGTTCGTGGACACACTGTATACATGCAGGCTATCGCAATGTGAAAGCTTGCTTAAATTTTTGCATAGTGCAGTGTAATTAACAAGATTTTCGACTTACCTCACCAGTCGCCAAGTATTTGCCATCCCAGGAGAAGGATACTGCAGTAATATTTCTTTTGGCATCAGAGACTAAATGTTTTTGCTTGTTTTTTCTGGGATTGTATAAAACCACTACACACCTACGATGGCAAAAAAAAAAAAATCAGAATTAGATACAATGCAGTAATCTTTCTCATGATTGAAACTAAGATGATAATTTACGTATGTATCCAACCACATAGTTTAAGCATATTCTATTTGTATATTAAAATTAATTGAGAGAGGAAGTTCGTTTTAGCATTTTATCATGCTTCCTCTGCCTTTGGAGTCGTGGTGTTAAGTTTTTGAAAAGCTTTTCAGCAGCGGTAATTTAAAAGTCGCGAAGATTGGCCACTTTTGTTGAATCATCGCCGAATTTGACGTCAAAAAATAAGTTTCGAAAACTGAACCCAGCTTGGCGATATCTTCTATATTTGGCAAGAAATTGCCAACTCGACTGTTTTACAATGGTAATAATTTTTTTTTTTAATCGTGAAATAATTTGGTCACAGCTTGGATATTGGCCGCCACTGCGACTTAAAATCAGTGTGACCAGATTGAGTAGATTTCTACTTTTTGATTAGATTGTAAGTCAAATTTTGAGGTCCAGTAGGAAATGTAGTAGATTGCATTTTTGAGTAAATTAAATCTACTCAAAAATGCAATCTACAACATTTTCTACTGGACCTCAAAATTTGACTTACAATCTAATCAAAAAGTAGAAATCTACTCAATCTGGTCACACTGCTTAAAATATTTCGCTGTGCTAAATACACCAGTCTGCAAAAGATTATGTGTTAGAATAAATAGAAAACTGTTTTAATAATAACCATACTGTATAACTGTCAACTTTTCCGATTTTACTAGAAGAATTTTTACCACAATTTTTAAACAGTTTTCTGTTATATGAAACATTTGAACACGTTCGACTAGCAAACAGTAAATAAAAATTTGTGGTAAATATTTTTCCCAAAAAATCGGAAGATCTGGCAGTGATAATATTGGCAAATGATAATTGTGCGCACGAAGTCGGCAAAGGATGCTGCAATAAAGTTTCGCCATTGGGGGCAAAGATTAAAAAAATTCCTGAAAAATCAGTATTTTTGAAGAAATTTGAGTGTTCAGAAAATCTAGCCTTGTGAAGCAAAGAAATTTAACATGGGATTCTAAAAGTTTAATGGACTGCTACATAGCAATCTGGCAATAAATCTAAAATTACATAAGAACAACATTTTAGTATATTTATTGATTTTAACAAACCCTTAACGCTGGTGATTTCACTGTGAAACCACTGAATTCTCACATCTTCACAACTGGTCGCAAAAATATGTATCTTTTAGCCAAATTTCCTGCCTCTGTTTCAAAAATAGCAGAGTGTATTTTCACAAGATGTTTTCAGATTATTGTTAAACGTTTCACTTTTCTGTAGGTATATTTGAGTAAAGTTTAATATTTTTTAAAGATTTTAAAGTCGGAAATTTCACAAATATCTCTGACATCAGCAAAATCTAACAGAATGAAATGAAAATGCTTGCCCTCTACAGAATTCAGAAAATCGACCACATTATGATGCTACCAAGTTCATCTCTTAATTTTATGCCTTTTACTCGTCCTCTACAGGAATTTTAGCGTCAAGAGTTTTTACTTGTCTCTAGGACTTTCATGGCGAAGATAAATATTCTTACCACTTACGGTCTGCTAACTAGAGAAATCAAAATCTCTAGGTAATGTTTATCTTCGGTAATAATGGATAAATAACTTTGCAAATTACTTAGCTTTTATATCTGGCTTACCTTTCCTTTGTTTTATGAATGCTAAAGAAGGTTTGCATGGTTATTTGACTTATAACTTTTCCTTTGTTTTATGTATGTTAAAAAAGGTTTGCATAGTTATTTGAAAAATAACAAGAATTTCTCCTTTTAGTCATGCATTTTTGCGCTTGATTCCTTACACAAGCAGCATTTAGTTTTAGTGGTCGCCGCTTATTCCGGTCACATCGAGACGGAATGAGATTGACCGGAATACAAAATGAACGTCGGGAATAATGTAAAAGTGAGAAAAATTAAGAAAAATCAGTAAATTAAATCAAAATATATTAAATGCATTTGTCAATAGTTTAATAAATGCACACATTTATTTAAGAAGTGAACAGGTGAAAAAATACATATGTATATTTATATGTTAAAAAAAACAACTTCCTGCAAGAAGGAGCCCCCCAGTGGCTGAGAGGTTCTGCTCTCGAAACTGGAAGACGGGAGGGGCCAAGTTCAAACCCCGGTCGTGCCTGTCGACCTAGCCCTTAAGAGTTTTCTGTAGTTTTCTCCGAAACCCCGTGTAAGAACGGGCAAGTATCCCTTTGAATTTATATGGGCAACCTCCGTCCCGCGGCCAGTATGTGGTCCGCCACGGCTTCTAATCCGGCCCGCGGAACATAACCCCGTATCTAAATCCCGTATAGAACCCTATACACCATTCAGAATCCTATATAAATTCCAATTTTACGGGGCGCGACTTCGATATAACCCTGAGGTTTGGCCCGCGACTTCGCTAACATCCTAAAGTTTGGCCCGCAACTTTTCAAAGGTTGCCCATAACCTGCCATAGAAAGTCCTCCACGCAGGGTTTTCCGCCTTTAGACCTAGGACCCAAATACAGTCATTGGCTTTAATACACAAAACAAACAAAACAAAACCGGCGGGAAGGAAAAATCTGTAATTAGACTGTTTTAGGTGTGTAGTGTCATGTACCACAAATTAAATTTCTCTTAATGTTGAACAGACGTGCTCATTTACGTTGTTCTTATCAAATGCTCAACGTAAAGTGTCAATAATGTTTAGAAAATTTATTCTTATGACATAGACGGTCCTGGTGTACATCGTCGTCGTCATCATCATCAGGTGTCTTATTGGTTCCAGTTGTCGGGTGGAACATTATTTTTTATAAAAATTCTGTTAAGTGTTGTACTAACAATTGCTTTCATTGAATTACCGTAACACCTCCACACACATATTAATCTTTGAATGGCTTTCAATTCTCCCTAAAAGCTAATTACGTCGAAATCTTACCTAATCTTCAAAGATTACTTGACCGGATAAAGCGGCACTCACTACTTAGGTAACCGACCGAAAACAAGTGCGATTTGGGACATTTCTTTCTGTTCATACTGATTTTCACTGGAATAAGTAGCTTACCGGATAAACCACACCGACCGAAATAAGCGGCGACCACGGTACAATTGAAAACACGGAGGAGCTTATATTTACATTTTAACAAGGTGAATGAAATTAATGCTAATTACGTACGTATGAGAACAGAAATGGAAGGTGCTAACTAATACGACCAGTGTTGCCAACCCTGCCGGGGAAAAAGTGTCTAGAATTAAAGCAAAAACAGCTACAAATGTCTAAGAATCATTTGGAGCTGAGAGAAAAACAAATTACTCATTTCCGATTCCAATAATAAAACATTATTTTGTTTTTGCCTCGCTTTTGTGGAATGTCGGTCTTAAAAAGAATGAATTGAACGTCAAGTGAGACTATCCTATTGTGTTGTCTATATCCAGACATTCATCTCTACGAAGTTTTATTTCGCTGAGACATATCGTCTGTGTTTTTAGAAATTCCACAATGGTGGAATTTTATACCCTCAATCTCCGGAATGTGCATTATGAAATAAAAGCTAAACCACTTTCATATTTTAAATACGCACTAAAGTGCTATATATAAAAACGTATCATAATCCATTTGTCATCCATATGTTTCTTCCTTATTCCATTAAGTAGGAAAGTGTATCATTATTCATTAGTGCGCCGTATTTTTCTTCCTTGTTCTACAAAACATTTTGGAATCGAAATCTATATTAAAATCGTCCAACTATACTTCATCTTCAAATACTGTTTGGAAAGTGTATCATATTGGATGAGTGTGCCGTATTTTTCTTCCGAGTTCCATAAAACACTTCTTTGAAACGAAATCTGTATTAAAATCGCCTACTTAAACTGTATTATAATCGTCGCCAATCATATTCTAACTGCACCTTATTTTTTGGTGTTAAACTTGGCGGTGAGTCATCAAAAACACAAAAGCCTTGCAGACTTCCAATATTTTATGCCCCCCCCTCCAACACCGCTCTATGCGCCATTTTGACACATTTGAAAAGTGCCTCGGCGTGGCAAATCTTGTAGACATGTTAGGTCGAGGCTAAACCCGCTTGATTTTAATAGCACTAAGGCACTAATAATTGCAAAAATTTAATAATGCAAATGAAAGTCTACAGCATCGAGTGAGGGGAACAGAGAGTATGATTAAAAACAGCAAAATCAGCTAATTTCATTGCTATTAAAATAAATCTATAAAACACAACAATAAAAAATTGGTTGTCGAATTAAAATTAAATAAAGTAATTTTTTTTATTTTATATAAATACATATGTAAATCTGTAAAAAAGAAATTTAATAATAAAAGTGCAGCTGTAAATTAAAAAGCGTATATAAAACTTTAAATCGAATTTACACTGCACTATAGAATTTTTCTAAATGTGTATATTCGACAACTAACAAATTCGGAACTTGAGATTGCTTTTCCCAGTAGGAGCTGCATATTCTTCTTGATTTCATGGAATCCACTTAACTCCTCCTAGATTGATTTGGATGCCCTAAATAAGGGGTGGCGAACCTTTATGGATCAACGTGCCATTTTTTCTAAAGAAATGTTTAATGAGACCATAGACGTGCAGTCAGTTCAGTCTATGGATTCCCCAGACCTCATGCATAGCTGCCAACCTTCCCTATTTCTTCGAGAGATTTCCCACCACAATATTTGAACAGTTTTACATTAAATTAAACTTTTGGCGTTAACTTAAGTATAAATTTTTAGGTAAAAATTTGTGGTGGGAAATTTCCCAAAGAAATCGGGAAGGTTGGCAGCTATGCCTCATGATATGGAACTACATGATTTTTCATCACTCACCACTGGAGATAAAGCGACTTTCGCAAAGGTGCTCCATTATTACCGTATTTCAGTCAGTCAATCAGTCTATGAATTTCGAATTAAGTAATAATGATAAAAAATCGAGAGTTGGCAGCTATGCCGTGACGTAGAGGTACGTCGAAATTGATTCAATTTAATTATTTAAACATTAATAAAATAAATTTCTTTGAGTGGATTTTATATTGAAGGTAAAAGAGCCCGAAAAATATGGAAGACATCTCAATTTTTACCCTTGGTTATAAGATCGAAAGCACATGTCTGGGAAAGGGTGCATTTATTCCCCACTACGGGCTAATTTAACCCCAGATATGAAGAGAAAAAATGACGAAGGCAAAACTGTGGAATTCCTTTGTCATGGCACGAATGTCAATGATATGCAATGTTTTTTAAATTGTTGCTTTATCATTAAAGCGTTTAAATAAAAATTTACTTGAATAATCCATTAGCTAATTATGTACTAATTGAATAAACAGGCGCAATTTGTTTACATCTACTAATGCAGGGTTCGTTGTGTTTATGTTCACAGTAAGATAATAGCACTGGTCTATGCACAAACCAATTGTATTCTAGAAACACTGTAAAATCAATTGCAATTCCCTATGCCCAAAAATCTCTTTTGGAGAAATCACTCGAGTTATACCAATCAGTTTAATCAGTGTTAAAAAAGTCAGCGTACCCCTTCCTCTCTGCCAAGACCGGGTCGATCTGCGATATAACTCCTGTGCCCGGCTCTGGCTTTAATCACAACAAATAGAACAGCATCATGGCAGTTTTTCCTTCATAGAAGAAACTGATCTATCAGTTCGGGGTTATTTGATTTCCCTTCCTTTGTTTGATAAAACAATTTCATAGTTCTGGAACAATGACAGATGCATGCCGCAGATAACTGTTGACTTTTGCCGCACGGGTATCGGAACAGCACGTTTTCGACGCCAAGACAAGAACCGATTCCGTGTCATTGGTTTGCAACAGACGGACACGTCTCGCGAAGATGACTTGTCGTCAACGCCGCTTTGGTCATCTCCGCAACAGATCGACTGGCGATAATATGGAAGTCAAGGAACTCTAAAAGTGTTCTCTTATGTGCTTTCGTTGACCTTTGTGTGTGATTGGTCAGACAATGGGGTTAATCAGTTGTGAATAAATTATAAGCGTAGTAGAAGATTTGTCACTAACAAGGTGAGGATCAGACATTAGAATCATGAATTCTGACATCGTTATTAACCTTTCGGGAACCCAACTAATAAAATTAGCAAACTGTAATTTCAGGTTGGAATGGAGTGAAACATCTCAGCTTTGCATACGCATAAGACCAAGTTTTGGAAAAAATCGTAAATGAATATGCTAATAAATAAGTGGTAAATGTTCATTAGTATGTTCATTAATACGGTATTCTGTGCTTTAAACCATATTAGCTGAACAAGTCTTATAATAAGCCTTTACTATTTTAAAAATTCATAATCTAAAAATTGCTATTACATAACTGAAATAGTTAAAATATTTAAAAAAATCATGCTGCGAGCTTAGTTTAAATCGTTAAATTTTTCATGATTCAGTAAAAGAAAATAGTTTTTTAATCTTGCAAAAGAAAAAAAGAAGTCAAACTGGTCTTGGGGAGCAATTTAGAACCTCAAAAATTGCTATTTTATTGTGATATGATGCAATATTTGTGGCAGTTCATCAGTCTCAGGCAATTATCAATTTGTGACGTCTCGATCTTGACCACCGTCAACTCTTCCAGGCATTACCTTTGAAATTTTTATATCTTGTATCAAATATTTTCTAGTTGCCAGGAACATTTATATTTCTCACATGTGAAATTAATATTCGAAACCTTTAAAAGATCTCATTTGAGGAAAGGGAAAACACTAAAGTGAGAAGTGAAGGAAATTTTCAAAGCGCTAGGCAGTGTGTACCATGTGTAAAAGAATACTTACTTTTTCCGAAATACAAATTCAATATCCGAATTACTTTCACCCACAGCAATAAGCAGACCTTCCCAGAACAAGGTTCAAGAGCAAAACGCGAGATGTAATGCACGGAAGTCCATGCATTACACCTCACACCGCAGTTCACAAACGTGTAAATATGCCTGCTCTGTTGCATCTACTTTGAAAGTAGCATTTTTTAAGGAAGGGATATTTGTCATACTGTAGTCTGAACCTAACAACAATCAACTAATTTATAAATAAAATTTTACTACAAGAAGATTCGGGAGCTTTTTTTTTTTAATATTCGACATTGAAGTTTGAAATTATTGTAGTCCATTGGCCAAGAAGCTTTATCTTCAGAGTGAGCAGATTTTGAACATGTGGTAGTAAAACGTGTCGAGAAAAGTCTTGAATTTCACAGGATAATGTTCAAAACATTCTCGTTGAAAGTCTAGTTGTGGGAGAAGCTGAGGTGGAAAGCTAAGCGGGAGCAAAGGTAGCGAGTATGGTCTTTGACCGTTTCCTGTTTATCCCTTTAAACATAGTAATGTTCGCACAATCAACACCTCCTAGATATAGTAGGCCTGGAAACAGAAGCTTTTACGTCATCACTAGGTCTTCTAAGATGATGTTATCGCAGTTTTAGTTGACCAGAGTAAAACGATTTAAAATTTCTGGTGAATGCAACAAATATCAGAAAATATCTTAAATTAAGCATTAAAATTAAAATACCTTTCACATACAAAATTATTCATTCTGATCTATTTCCTTATCACATTATCTGATTAGTGAGGGTTAAAAACTGCTGTTTGCGAAAATTTATATTTTTTATTGCAAATCATTAAAATGTTGTTAGTCTTGAATAAACTTACCAGAAAATCTTAAAAGTTTTATTTATGAAAAATAAAACTTATAAAAACTTAGATATGTTGATAAAGTAGATATTGTTAGGCTTTCTTTATCTAGGAGTTGCTGGTTCGAACCGGGGCTGCCAGATTTGGCTAATATTAGCCAATTTGGCTATTTTTAATCACGCTTGGCTAGAAAATTTATAAAGAAAATAGCCAACCTGATTTTGGCTATTTTTATCGAGGTTTCTAGAAACTGGCCAATATTAACTAATTTTGTCTTTTTTGTTTGTTTGTTTTAGCATATTTGACTGTTTTAGCATAGTTTTTTGAAGAAACTGCCTAACTTTTTTAGCCTTAGCAGGAAGCAAAATTCAGTTACCTCAACCAACTCTAGAACTGAGACAGAGAGAGGGACGTGGGGTCAGAAGGATGGTGATGAGGTCTTTTGAAAGGATGGTGATAACTTTAGTGATAGTACTGTAGCGGGATGCGAGGAAGCAATGAACGCAAGTAGACTGGGAACCATATGCGTTCGAATTCTTTGTTTATAAGAAGGGACCTACCACAAAGCTTTTATATACACAATCCCTTGATCGGCACTGCATTACTTAGCCAGTAACGTAGCCAGGATTTTATTTCGAAGGGGGATGAGTAATACATTTTAAGTTAAGTAAGAGTATTCAAGAACAATAAGTTAATTTAGTTCACCAAAAAAAGAAAGGAGCCAGAGTGCCGTAGCCAGGATTTCTTTTCGGGGGAGGGCGTCCAAAATTTTCTCATCTATGTATCATTTACAATAAAATAAGTGAAAAAATTCCCTTACCCGTCTCTGTCTCCAGATGTCGATCCATGAATGATTTCTAAGGTCCAGTTTTCGTGAAAATTGCATATTTTTATGAATTTCAACACTTATTTTTGGAAATTTTCATACCAATTTTTAATGAAAGTCAGTTCTTTTTGTTAAAATAATTGATAAAAAATACATTAAAATGTAGGGTAAAATGCCAATGAAGGGCCGTTTTAATCCATTACATTTTTGTGAAAGGGCCTTTTCAATCCATTATATTTTTGCTAAGAGGTTGTAAAACTGACCCAATTTGCATCTGCATCGACCGCTGTTCTCCCTAGTTTCGGGAGGGAGCAGGGCCAGATTATGACAAAACTGGGGACTGGGGCAGAAGTCTGAATGGGGTCCCCCTACACGTTCTTACTGTGTCTGACAACTACTTCATGTACTTTTTCATTGTTCGCATATGAATCTTTGTCATGATTAAATATATCCAACATGAAGTATACTAATATTAGATAAATGAGAATGCATATAAACATATGAAACATGAACATTATGAAATAAGCTTTATTAAAAATGAAGTCTAAAAAATACAACTAAAAGCCTGACTTTTTCCAGAGCCTTATTATTGCATGGGCCAATCGGGACTTTTCCCAGGGCCCCCGGGTCGAAAGGGCCCCAATATCAAATGTTGTTCTGAAATATTCTTTTTTATATCAAAATTTTATGAAAAATAAAACAGATTTCATAGATGGGGGCCCCCAAATTCATCAATGCCCGGGGCCCCAGTTGGTCATTATCAGGCTTTGACTTTTTCATTATATTAATAATCATAAGCGGCAATTTTCTATTTATGGGTGCCCCATTCTCGCTGGGTAGCCACTTAAAAAACTTCAGTGGGCCCTGCAACTGACCGCGTAATCACTTAAAATCTAGCAGCCATCCTAGTTACAACTTCTTTTTGCAGAAATCGTTAATCTGCTGTGATATTTTTTCGATGGAGAAGGGGAATTAAGAAGAAAAAAAAAAGATTTTTGTAATTTGTATAAATTGATAACTGAAAAAAAAAATTAGGCATTTACTACATTGGGAAAAAGAACCTTAAACTAAATTCATATACTGTAATAATTTAGGGGGCCCTTTTAATCGGGGCCCTGGGCATATGCCCCTCTTGCCACTGCAATAATCAGTGCCTGGGTGGGTGCCCCCTTGGCTACGCCACTGGGAGGGGCTGCAGATCCCCACCTTCAAAATAAAATCCTGTCTATGTTACTAATATAAACAGAATTCCGCAGTCCATTCGTATTTATTGTACAGTATGAAGAATTGTTCATTAAATTATTAGGCACTTATTTTGTTCATTTGCCTTATAACCGATTTCGTTTTTCTTTCGGGGCTGAACATGTACGGAATTCAAGAGCAGAAAATAGGAGTTTCTCTTTGAATTTTTAAACAAATGTTTTAAAAGATTTTGTGAGAATGTCGTCCTCCACCCCCCCCCCCTTATGTAAGAAAACATGTCCATACTCTATTCCAATTTCAAATTCTGATTTTAAAAGTCTAGTTAAAAAGCCAAAAGATGGCGCGGTTTGGCTATTTTTGGCTAATTTTCAGAAGCCATTTGGCTATTTTCATAAATTTTGATCTGGCAACCCTGGTTCGAGCCTCCCCTGATGTATACTATTGACCAAATTTTGTAAAAAGCAGATTCAAATTTAGAGTATTTAAGATTATACCATTATTGTACTGACTGGTTGCTTATTTTGAAAATGATTGAACCATATACTACAGTGAACTCCGGATATAGTGAGCCTGGATATAATGAACGCATTTCAGGTACCCCGATTCACATGCGTTAGAAATGTTTATAGCATTTTTCGGTTTTAGTGAACTTAAATGTCAGAGGTGATGTTCTATTCCTGCGAAGAGTGTCTCTTTTGTGTTCGAATATCATATCTGCCAACCGTTCCATTTTTATTAGAATATTTTCCACCACTATATTTGAAAAGTTTTATTTTAAATTAAAAAAAAATATATAGGAACTGTTGTAGCGTTTGTTGTACGAAACGATATTATAAAAACTGAACGGTGCGTAGCTATGAAGTGGCGAGAAAGAGATTATCAAGCACCTGTTCCGAATGTTAGTGTCTAGGCCAGAGGTTCCCAAACTGGGTGCCACAAGAGTGTGTCAGGGCAACACCTCCTAGATAAAGAAAGCCTAACAACTCCTACGTCACCAAGCTTTGACGTCATCATTAGGCCTACATTTAAAAGTTTAATTTTGACAAAATAAAACTATAAAAAGTTTCTGGTGAATTTAGTCATGAATAACAATATTTTAATAATTTGAGATAAAAAAATATATTTTTTTCACAAGTTGCAGTTTTTAACCATGACAAATTAGATAAAATGATAAGGAAATAAATCGGAATGCATAATTTTGTATGAGAAAGGTATTTCAAGTTTAAGTTTTTATTTAAGATATTTTCTAATATTTGTAGCATTCACCAGAAATTTTAAATAGTTTTACTTGGTGAAAGTAAAACTGTGATGACGTCATCACTTGAAGGCCTAGTGATGACGTAAAAGTTCCAGTTGTTAGGCTTTCTATATGTAGGAGGTGTTGGTCAGGGGTGCCGTGGAGATAATCAAGAAAAGTGTTTTGGTGGAGTATAATCAAATAATTTCCTCTGAACCGGTATCCTCAAGAAAGTGAGCCAAACCGATCACTAAGTGGGCTCAAACAAAAATATTTCAGTCAAGTTCAAGACTGTCCTGTAGCCTCTCTTTTATAGGCACTCCCTGAAATGGGGGTATTGTCGAAATTCTATATCCCTTTCCCAAGAGAGTACTTTCTTGATAGTTAGTCCTATAAACAAACAAAAAAAAAAGTAAAATGCATCCAAACTGCTTCATTCTAACCTTCATATTCATATTGCTTTAAAGGAAATCTGCCGCGAAAGTTTTTAGCCTGAAAAGGGTGCCGTGAAATGTTTTTAGCCTGACAAGGGTGCCGCGAAATGCTTTTAGCCTGACAAGGGTGCCGCGGGGAAAAAAAGTTTGGGAACCCCTGGTCTAGGCTAACATAATGATGGTATAAACAAAGGGGCGGGTCATACTTTTTTTCATTGCTGTAATACATTTTAATCTGTAAAAGCATTCACTAACAAAAGCAGGGTGCTTTTGAAAGTGAACCAAAAGCGGAAATTTCGCTTTTGACCTTGGGCGATTTCACTCTCCATTCCCAAGCAGTATCACAGGTTAAAAACGACAGCACCTTCTGCCAACTGAATGAAATGAACATTATTTCCGTGAATGCGATTAATGGTGTTTGCTTTACTTAGTAAATATTTCTATAACCATAAATGTGCGATTAATTATACTCGATTCACTTAATAAACATTCAGTATTAGTATAAAATACCATTTTCTAGTTTTGAGTTAAGCGGCCACATCAGTTAGGAAAGAAATCGCATCTCAGGACGTTTTGGTGTCTGTATGACTGACACTTTAAGCACCCAATCAAAAGTATCGCACTTTTGAACGTACCACTGGTAATCGCGCATAAGGGACAGGTTACAATGATCATTTTTCTCTTCCGCTCAGAGCCTGATTATGACCAACAGGAGCCCCGGGCATTTGAAAATTTGGGGGCCCCATCTATGAAAGTTGCTTTATTTTTCATAAAATTTTGGTATAAAACAGAATATATCAGAACAACATTTGATATTGGGGGCCCTTCCGAGCCGGAGGCCCTGGGCAAAGTCCCGATTTGCCCATGCGATAATAAGGCTCTTCTTCCGCTTTTGACAAAAGGTTGTGATTTGACAAAAAAAGCTTTAACCCCCTTTTTTCCTGCGGTGGCGTGGCAAAACGAAAAACTAGAAGTTTTTCCAAAGTTTTGCTAACATAACGGATGAAATTAGACTTTATGTAATTTAGTTAAAATTGGGGAAGAGAAATGGCTGGAAAGACTGATCTTTGTCACCCCAAAAACCAAATTCTGATATTTACAGAACTTTAAAATGTAAAATTTCATGAATAACTCTGATTTTGTACATCTGAAATTTTCAGTTCTGGTTAATTTATGAAAAAAAAATTATTTTTGACGTAACATGTGCCAAAGTGTAATGTATACAATGCAAAAAGAATAATAAAAGAATCTGTAAATGCGAATAAAATATTTGGTCCCAATCTCTCCATTGGTTTAACATTAGCATTCATCTTCTACGGGCTCACTGATGTGACCTCTTAAGTTTTTTTGTTCAACATGGGGAAACATCGGTTTCAGTGAGCATCGGTTATACTGAACAAAATTTGCAGGTCCCCAAAAGGGTACTTACGTATTATCAACACCTTCTACATATAGAAAGCCCAACAACTGAAACTTTAACGTCATCATTAGGCCTTCAAGTGATGACGTCATCACAGTTTTATTTTCAGAAAGTAAAACTATTTAAAATTTCTGGTGGATGCTACAAATATTAGAAAATATCTTAAATAAAGAATTAAAATTAAAATACCTATTTCATACAAAATCATTCATTTCGATCTATTTCCTTATCATAATATCTAATTCGTCACGGTTAAAAACTGACATTTTTCATAAAATTATATTTTTTATCTGAAATTATTAAAATATTGTTATTCATGAGTAAATTCACCAGAAACTTTGTATAATTATATTTTGTGAAAATAAAACTTTTAAGTGTAGGCCAAACGATGACGTCAAAAATTGGTGACGCAGGAGTTGTTAGGCTTTCTTTATCGAGGAGGTGTTGGTATTATCCCGACAGTCATTCGCGCCAAACTATTTTTTCGTCAAATATATGACAAACTGCTGCCAATCGCATTCCGAACCATCAATAATTTCATGTAACAGGCAAACGGCAATTTCTGACAAGACGTATTCTTGTCAGAAAATCGCTCGTTTTGGCGGACCGCCGGAATAATACGTAAAACCCCCAAAAGTTCTCTATAACCAGAGTTGACTGTATTTACAAAAAGTGGTGTCTTATATTCAGTAAAGATTGGCAATTCTGACTGAAAGTATAGTTTTTGGGGTCAATTAGTTTTAAGTGCCGCATTAAACTGTTTGAGTATTTTTTTTCTAATAGCTGTCCCAAGCTGTTTATAGACATTGCGCATAACTAGGCTGTAAGTACTGGTCACTATTGCGAAAACACAACAGATGGTCCAACTTTGCATCTTATGATGGAACGGACGAAATGACAATCAAGCCCATACCGGGAATCAAACCTATATCCATGGTGTGGTAGTGTGGTTCTCTAGCCACTACATAACCCAGGTCACTCCGTTTGTGTATAATGGTGATTATTTTTGCAAAAAATAAAAATAACATTCTGCTCTGTGGTGGTTTTCACAGTGCATTTACAATTCTCTGGCTCTGGTAAAATCTGCACTTACCCTGCGGGATATGCTACTGTGCCCGACTGAGGATCACTGTCAAGGCCGGAATTATTTGTGACTGTAACTCCTAGGACGTGTTGCAGCTCTACCTGCAAAAGAGATAAAAAAATCAATAAGAAAACCATTCACTAAATAAAAAATTAATGCCATAACATGCTATTCGAAAATACTACAGAGTATGCAGATTACGATTGCTTAACTTATCAAACTTGCGGATACATACAAGTGTTCACACGACCATAAATACGCAAGGTAACTTGCCGATTGCGAACTATGTTCATCTAAAAGTTGTGCAGTTTATTAGGTTCATTTAATAAGCTACAAGACGCTTAAACCAAACGAGCGAAATTCGGTCAGTCGGAGTATATCGTTTTTTTCGCTGTTTGGGTTTAAGCGTGAAGGTAATACGAAGGGAAAAAAGGGGGTTCAGTAAGTATTTATACAACAAATGACATAAAAACTTTTCAGGAGGGGTTGGGGGATCGAAATGGGAGAAAAACTGTGGTTTCCATTTAAGCTGGTTTTAACCCTAAAATGCATGATTTAAAAAAATGGGCTGAAAATAAAATTGTAACTTCAGTTAGCCTTACTGATGCTAGGAAAAATATTTTAAAAAACTTTCAGCATGTAGTTTCCCAGAAAAATCATCAAAAATGTTCAAATTCAAAAAATTAGAATGTCCACCCAATAGCTCTCATATAACAATAGATAATAATATAGCCTAATCTACTTAATTTAGTCCTAATAGTACTATTTTTAACAGTTTTGTATTTATTTTCATTTAGCAGTAAAAGTTAGAAGCAGTCAAAAATTTGTTTAACGAACTGGATGCACACGCTATGACGTCATGGATGCTCTCTCAAAAAATAATGTTGTCATACCTTTTAAAAAACTAAAAAATATTTCCATATTGCTCTTATATTTATTTTAAATCCATATTTTAGACAAAGCTACAAAATTTTCTTTTTAGTACGGAAAAATGAGAGTGTAGCCAATTGGTTACAGTATGCATTGTAGAGTTAACGTAGTTACTAAAAAATAGCATAACGTCCGTAGTATCAAATATATTGAGCTTCTTTAACGTATTGAAGGAAAGTATCAATTAATAAACAGAGGTAATAAGAAATGTGACCTTACAGATTTTGGTTAAAATTAACAACAAAAAAAAGAAAGAAAGAACAAAAAATGAAATAAGCAGAAAGCAGCTTAAGTTTAGGTTAATTTTTATTCAGCCTTAAAATATAAACTGATATTAGCTAATAGCTGCCAACCTTCCTGCAGAGATTTAATACCACTAATTTTTACTTATCAATTTATACTTAAAAGAGCGCTAAAAATCTAATTCAGGATAAAGTTCTCTAAAAATCATGGTGAGAAATTTCCCAGAGACAAAACTGTCCAGCCCTTCCCCTGGGATAGCAGGGTGATAAACTCGTAAAGATCTAACCAAAAGGTTGTAAGATGATATGATGCAACATGAACCTACGTGTATTCCAGAGAGTGGCGAAGAAAAATTTCCCACGAAAGCCTGCAGAGTTTGTGCCACCCATGGAAAACGAGGGCTCTCTAGAACCAGAAACTAATCTGTTAAGCCTAGAAAGAGAGCATCGTAAAGATCCACCAAAAATATTTGTGTGTTTGTTTGCCAAGAGAGGACAGCTCACTTCACTGAATGTATCGTTTAGAGCTATATATTGTTGCGGAATTACTCTGCTACTCCTGGGGTTCGTCGTTCTAAAGTCCTGTTGGTGTAAAAAAAGTTCAAGCAAAACGTCACTTGTCAGGATGGAACACGAACTTTATTGCTTCTAGAACTTCGTAGAACAATCAGCTGTACACAATACACAAGCACAATCTAGCAGTAACGTGCTTTTAACAATCCGCTTGGATCAGAAGCTCTCACAAATGCTGTATTTCTCACACAAAATAAGTCACTTTCACAGGCAAAAATTCCGTGGAAATATTCAAGGGATATAGTACACAATCCCTTAAGACACAGCAATGAAGAATTTACACACAGCACTTTAAAAACAGCTTCACAAAACAAGCTAAAACATAGCTTCTATAGCACTATCAATTCACACAAAACAAGCGTACTGAGAGCTCTTCACACGTTGAGCGTTCAACCCGCACTGAACTGTCGGGGCGACGCGCGCTTCTATAAATAGCCGACGCAGGAGGTACAAGAGGTTTCCAGAAAAGTCAATTTCTCGAGGGTTCTACATAAAGCGTGAATTTTGATTACGTCATAGAAGATAAATGTTAGGTTATTATGCGTTTTTAATGCAGGAAAAACAACTTCCAGGCCCCATTGGGAAAATCGCGCCAAATGACCAAAAAGTCGCCAAGCTTGGCGACTTTTGGAGAAATATCGCCTGATTTGGCGCCAAAAATAAGTCCCTAAATGTGAAGAGATCTAAGCTCTAGGACTAATATTTCTCGAGTTTTCTAGAACCTCCATTGAAAAACAATGGCAAACCGAAACCTCCAAATCTCTGGTTCTAATTGGCCGATTTTGATGCAACAAAAAGCAAAATTTACTATTTGAAGCGTAGAATACGAATTTTAAACCATTTTAAGCCACAGAGCAGCGGGTTGCCTCGAAAATTCATAACAATATGTCCTTCCTGGAGTTTCCTTCCACAATATGGATCTTTATCAGAAGGTAGGGATTCTAAACATTCGCACTCCTCGGAAACTGCTAGTTAACTCCGAGAGAACTTTTGGAACCACGGATTTAAAGTGCACATACACCACATGTACACGGTGGTCTTTAATGGGACGTCCGAATCGAACCCGCAAACTTCCTATCACGACTCCAACGCCTTAGCCACTGGGATACCACGCATCCCCCCACCCAAAAGGTTTTCAGGTGATATGAGCTTGTATACTTACGTGTATTCCAGAGTGGTGAGGAAAAATTTCTTACGAAAGGTTTCATCGTTTGTACCGCCCATGGAAAAAAGAGCTAATCAAGATACTTAGTAAATTTTGTGATGGGTAATGACTAAAGGGAAATGTTTTACTCAATAAGTACCACGAGCTTTAATTGTTTAAAAGTATAATTATTTTTGTAAATAAAATTTTTAGGATTATAAAGGACATTACTCAAGTGCATTAATATGTTATGATGCATGCAGACGGTAGAGATGCCAACATCTATTGAATATAATCGACCGCTTTTTGTGAACAGAATAGTTGCCAAATTTTTGCACATTTTCCTGGAAGATTACTCACCACTTTTTTGTCGATTTAATTTTAAAATATGTTCAAATTAAGTCGCATCGTTCCAAAAGTTAGTACCTGTTAACATATTTTTAAAAAAACACGGAAAGCATCCAACAGTGGAGCAGTATGCTTTACTTTAACAAAGTTATGACATGAACATTCGCGTTTGCAGCTTATTAGAAAGTATTTAAAAGAAAATTTAATTTATCTCTTAAAAGAAGTGGCCGATTATACTCCATAACAGCAGTTATGGGTTTGCCCAAAATCATGCGGTCTCAGGCGTATATCTTAGGATTTCCTTATACCATGCAATGTGTTAAAAATATTTTTTACTGTAAACGTAAATCTTATTTCACATAAAATAAGTACACTAATCATTGTTGCTGTTATGCTCACAAATACCGAAAGCATACAGTTAAATTAAAAAAATAAAATATGAAGTATGATCATTAACTTACGGCTTTGCTTGTGAATTGCAAGTATATGCTTAAATAATAGTGATGTATGGCAAAAAGGGGAGCGGGGTCAAAAATGTTGAAGTGTGACATCATCTACGGGCAGTTCTTAATTAGATTCCGGGAGAGTCGATTTACGGGAGAAAAGACTTTAAAAGATATACAAAACAGGATCAATGACACAAAAATGGTAAAACTATGTAGCAGTAACATCAATTTAATCTCAGTTCCGGTTCCATACCATTCTTCAAATATAATTAAGGCTTTTTGATTATCATAGAAAATTTTGATGTAGTCAGGTATCATTCCATAAATGCCATTAACACAAAATGACTCTTTCAGACACACTTGTTAGCATATTTGTTTGATGTAATATTCAAATCTATTTTCAAACAAATTACGACGACGACAAAATGAAAATGAATAAATAATAATAATAAATAATCTATCTGTGAAAGCGAACATCAAAGTCAAACATTCTAGAAATACACTCAGCTGAAAATAAAACAAAATAACATAAAACAATACCTTAGTATAATGAGTTTGCAAAAGTCATCTACGCAAAAAACAAATTAATTTATGCATGAAATAAACTCTCGAAAGAATAGAGATATGCAACTGTTTAAGTTTTTCACCCACGTGTGCCTACTCATGTCAGAATATGCTGCGTAATTTACATGCCCACGAAGTTCGAAAGGAATTTTTCATGTGTTATTGAGAGGAGAGACAAAATTGAACCGAGATGAACTAAAAAGAATGGAATTCACAATAAGATGATGAAGATCATGCAACATTTTTATCCCATTTATGCCTAGTGTCCCTTTTTTGGGACGGCATTTTCGCTATTAGTCGAAAACGTTATTTATTTTTCCTAGCCTTTATTCACGAGTATTGAGCCTCAACTCTACAAAATATTTTAACATGACCAAGTAGGATGTTGATATTTCGATTTTTATGCATAATGATTTTAAAAGAAATCATCTCTTGTTCAAGAAGTTGACATCAGAAATGTATCTATCATTTCTGTTATCAGTAAAAATCGAAGAAAGTCGCAAAAATATCCAGGCACAAATGGGTTAAGTAACTCTTCATATTTCAAAAATTATCTGTTTAGATTAAGATTGCGCAACATCGCCTCCGCCCGAAAAATCTGATATCAGCAGGCTTCTAATTCACGTGCAGACAAAATGAAGACAATGCTTTACTGCAGAGTGCAGTAAAATTCGTACTAGAGGCTCATATTAAATCAAATACGTTTTTCAAAAGCTCTAAAGACATTTTTTCTTCTTCACAATTGAATTCAGCTTATCCAATTCGTCAAAACACAGATTTTCGACAGTTTTCAGCAGACATTCTACGTTTCTCTTATTTATATATGGTATATATGTGTCCACAGGGTTGATTTATAAAAATTTGCGCATTTGCTAGCATTTATAAAAATACAAAAAGTAAATTTATAATAAAATATCAATCGGACGCCTGAATATATAGTGAAAATTTTATGTTTAGAAGATTTCTAATATCCAAATTTTAATACCAGAAAGTTATAACAGAATATTATTTTAAATTAATTGTAAAACCTTTTTTAAGTAATTAGGCAGTTTTAAGTGTCTTAAGCTATCACGATCGAAAGCAGTGCAGGTGCGCTACTTTTACTTGGGTATACTGTAGGTCATGCAATTGGAGTAATACTACTCTCTGTGTAAATAAATAAAAAAATTCTGAAATTCTTCCAGATTTTATTTACGCACTCGGCTGGAAGAATTTCAGTTTTTTTATGTATTCAATCAATTCTGCCATATAGAGGAAAATAATATCTGTAAGTGCTCCTATAGACTCCCGTTCACATAATTTTGTTGCTGAAAATTGCATCAATTGTTATTTCGCCCCTAGCAGTGAAATGTTCTGAATTAGTGCGTATTGGAAAATCTAAAGTATCCATTTCAGTTATGAAATCGGATCCTTGATCGAAATTTATTTCTAAAATCCCTCTAAAATCTCCTACTAAAACAGTCATACAATTATCCTCCTTCAGTAACGTTTCGAATATAGCGTCTATCCTCATAAGAAAATCGAGAACTAGCGCATGTAACTGCAAATCATACTTTATCTTGAATATACGCAATGACCATTTGAACACCATTGATCTGGCTCGTGTAGGCACGGGTAAAGTGTTTCATATTCTTTTTATAAAGTTTTCCTCTATAAAAATCATAATTCCAGATGGCTTTCTGTTTTGGAAACCACTATCTATTCGTTCGACCAAAGTGAATCCTGGTATTTGAAAATCAAATGAAGGGATAGCCCATGTTTCCGTTAGCAATATAAAATCACTCTGCAGAAAACATGAATCAAACGGAAAAGTGACCACGGCACGCCGCGTAGACAAAAATCCCGTGCTTTAAAGAAGTAGCACCGGAGTGCTAACAAAAAATTTTAATTAATTCATCATTTTTAGAACGACTTTAAGTTATAACTTTAGGGATTAATAAAATGTCTGCAATGTAAAATATGCTGGTTCCTCGGACTTGTTTTTGTGTTTACTATAGTAATAAGGCTTCAAAATATGCATAACAGTCAATTGACGTTTTACGTTTTTTTGCAAGAATAACCACCACAATATTTAAATTTAATTTCAATTTTAAAATTTGGACGTCAAACTTGTGCTACTCAAAAAGGAGTGTTACAATAATCTTTACCAAATCGGAACAGTTGGCGAGTTTGTAAATGTGATACTTTTTCCTAATTACAAGTGACGTCTGTTAACTATGCGCGCGTGTTCACGTAAAAAAATGTGATTGCAAAATTCATAATTAGATGGTTTTGAATGGCCAGTTCTAATAGCAAACTTACTCGCATTGAAATATTATATCATCATACAAGTGAAAGTAAGTAAATAAATAATAAAGAAACATATTAACACCGAGAACACAATAAGAAAAGAACTTTAAATCTAAAGGCGTAACACTGCATTTAAATTATACAGAAGATAGTACTCGCTTTAGGAAAAAGTGAAAAATTTGCCATTTTCTTTAGCAGAGTGCATATTCACTATTTTCAAATCGATCTTTTTTAATTAATTTCTTACTTGTTAGAAGACATATTCAATATACTGGATTATCTCCACTTTGTCTACCTTTTTACTCATGTATTAAAAGTGTAAACTTGTGAGACGAAGGGCTTTGACTGAGGAAGACCGAAAGAATTTTTGGTCGAAACGATCGTATCCCTTTATGAGCAACATTTTATGTGTTTTTTCGCAATATTTTTATTTATTTTATTGTTTAGTACGTGTTGAGACAATGTAATAAAGTCTAGCGTTTGTGCCACATAATTTTCCGGTACACATGCAACCTACCCAACTTGCCTTTACATACGAATCCCTAGCAGCGAACTTTACACGCTTTTTTGGCAAGATTATCTACAGCATCTTTTAAATAAACTCATAGCGCACTGCTAATTTTGATTTGCTTGAACTTACATCATCAAGAACAAAATAGTGGTGAAAAATTTTTACAGCCCTCCCCCATCCCCATTCCCTCAAAAAAAGCTTAGTATAAGACAATTTTATCATTAACCACTTATAATTCATAGAATGATTATCCGTCGTCCACACCTCGTACCTGGTTAAGTTCATAACTGCACAATCTCCGTACGATTAAAATAGAAAAGCACCAGACCATAAATGCAATTGACAGTTCAAAACTCGTTAAGCAGACTGAACGACTTTCAACAAACCATCGAAAATGCATTAGGTGCGAGTCCTAGCAGTACTGCACTTTTTACAATCGTGTTTTGGCCCAACTTCGATTTGCACAGGTATTATTAAAGTGGATAAATTCCCAGCTCTGTTTCTTCAGACAATAGGCAGTCTCAGCCTGATATCTGTGAATTTCATTGATTGAGGGTTTGTGATTGATTTCAATGCAACTATGTAAATATTCATATATACACCTTTCTATTTAGGAGCAATTCAAACATGTGAACGGCATACATTGGGAAGGAAGGTAAGTCATGATTTCCCTACAGTGACCTACAGTTGCGAATGCGGTTAATATAAAATAATATTTTAAAGAAATGTTCTAAATACTCAAGGAAGTTGTTTCCTATTCGCCACGGTGCGAAAAGGACTAACTCTAAAAAGAAGGTTACCGTATCTGTACATTCTGCATTAGGAGGGAAGGGTTCTTCGCACATAAAAAGAAAATTCAGAGAAGGGCCAAAAATTTCTTTCCTTACGCAAATCAAAAGATAGGTAATGAACTTTACCAGCGAACTTCATCTAAACCAGAACATGTTAAACTGAACGCCGTAATATTTCATTAAATAATATACATTCTAGAAAAAGTGGCTTTTATATTCTGAAAAGGTTGGCAGCTGTACAAACAGGTTCGACTACCATCTAGTCAACGAAAATGTCAATATCGGGAAGGGACCAAGTACCTGACTATCCCCGGAGGAAGATTTAAAAGAATAACGCAAGGAAATGATCTTTCCTTATATTAAATTATTATTGGTCATTAAAAAATACCATTTGTTGTAGAATTACACTATTTCTGATACTATAAAATTGTTTTAAAAGTTTGTGGAAGTAAAGCAACCAGAAAATTCATAGGGTCTTACTTGAACTAACAATGATATATTACTAACTTGACATGTACTGATTCTGTCGCGTCATAATGCAACTAGGTTGCACTTAGGCAGTTGCTTGAAGGTCACGTGATTGCGATGTGTGTACCGACTGCTCTGTAGACCAATGTCTGTTGAATTGTGAGATAACTCACCCAAATCATAAACGTTTTTCAGAAATATAACGCAGAATCCTTTCAAACTATAAAAAAAAACTACCTGAATGACTTTATAAAGTATCCATTAAAGTTCGAGGTTATTAACATCGTTGTAGGATTAGAATGCTAACAAAAATGACTAATTAATTGCACTAAATATATGTCCAAGGTCAAGTGTACGAAAACAATGAACGATTATACATACATACACCACTCGAAGGGAAAAAAAAAATTCATTAAGAAAGAAGAATTAAGTTTGTCACATTCCTCATTATGCTTAAGAATAGTTCTGCAAATATTGGAAGTAAGAAGTAGGTTGGACAGTAGAAAAAGTGGATGACATACCTACAGTTTCTAGATAATTTTTTTCTTCCACCAAATAACAATGCAAAAGGAAAGTAATTAAAAAGCCTTAGCCACCTATGTTCTTTTTTCTTCTGGATGGATTTCTCGCTTAATTGTGGAAGTTTGCGCGAAATTAGGTCAACAACGCAAAGGTGTTCCTGAAATTACTCAAGAAGACAATAGGTATGGAGACAATTTTCGTTCAATACTACAGTTGAAAAATGTATCAATGGGTTGCGTATTTTACCTCCAAATGAGTTCATTCAAGAGCTATACCATAAAGTGAATGATAGGAAATGCAGTATTTTGTGTGCATGTGTATGTTTTTAACATAGGATTACGGTACTTTATAACGCACCCATTTAAGGATTTTTTTTTCAGCGTTACTGTAATTCTTAATATTACTCCGAAAGGATACTGACTGATTGAATGTATGCGTATTCAATTTTACATTTTGGTAATGTTTTTACTGCAGCCGGAACGAAAACGTGAAGTTTTATCAATGTTTGAAATTAATGAAATGTTTCAATTTTTTTACTAATGTTTTAATTGGTTCAGTCATGCCAATTGGAATATTTTTCAACGAGTACCTTACAATTAACTAAACAAAAAGTAACCCTCCGTTAATACGTCCCGCTGTAGTTCCAATAGAAGAGACTATCTGAATTTTTCTTCTTTGTTAGTGCATTTGCAAAAGCAATATTGAGCTTTAGCTTACTTTCGGCTTTTTTTTTTTTTTTTTTTTTTTTTGGAATTACCTGCCATTCTCTTTTGCTGTTTGTTTAATGTAAAAATATATCCAAATTCCTAATATCAAGAAAGCTCATAGAAAGTTATAATTCCCTAAGGTTATCTAATATCTAAGAATTGCCTACGGGAAAGTTATAATTTCCTAAATACATGTCTAAATAAATAAATAAAATAAATGTGAAGTTGGCAGATATGCTTTAACGGTGTTGTTCGAAAAAAATCATGTGATTTTGGTACGTAAGTACAAATAAACTAATTATGCCAGGCACTTCAAAATTTTGAAAGTGCCTCTTTACAAGCTGTACTACATACTGAAATAAACGATAAATCGGTATCAGTTTCAAAACTTTTATGAAAATTCTTAAAAATCGGAAATTTTCGCAATACGTGTCACTCTTCGGAAAATCTTGCAGCTTAGATCCATGTTTAAGAATTTTTTCTGAAAATCTCACAAAAGCCACAGCTTTTTCGCTTATTGCAGTGTGTAAAGCAGCATATGAAGAACCATCTGGAATTTTTTGGTGACCATGGTGCTATTAGTTTATTTCAATTTCTGTACCAAGACTAAAAACAGAGTTTTTTTTTTCTTCGGCATACATCCTTAAGGCTAGAGCTGAAAGCCTCCAGGGGCAGACAGGCCATGAAAAAGGGGCTCTTTTCTCGCAATCACTTAAGGCTGTTCTTCGAAAAAAAAGAGCTCTGTTTTTAGTCTTGGTACACAAATTGAAATAAACTAATAGCACCATGGTCTCCAAAAAATTCCAGATGGTTCTTCATAAGCCGTTTTGCACACTACGATAAGCGAAAACGCTGTGGCTTTTGTGAAATTTTCAGAAAAAATTCTTAAACATGGATCTGAGCTGTAAGATTTTTCGAAGAGTGACACGCTTTGCGAAAATTTCCGATTTTTAAGAATTTTTTCTAAAAGTATTGAAACTGATACAGATTGGCCTGTCTTCGCAGTATGTAATACAGCATGTAAAGAGAGAGTTTCAAAATTTTGAAGTGCCTGGCATAATTAGTTTATTTGTAATTATGTACCAAAATCACATGATTTTTTGAATAACACCGTTAATAGAACAGGAAGACACAAAATGCGCCCAAAGAGAGAGTGTCCCATAGAGTAGACAAAAATAAGCGATCCCAGCAAAAGACGAGAGGGGGGGGGGGGATTTGAACTCTGAATGCTTGTGCTTTGAAGAGATGTGAGTGGCAGTACATTTCTATGATTTTTTTCTTCTTTGATACCAGAAGATATACGTAATATCTATTGATATTATTGGATGTCTTTTTGTTTTCTTCCTCTTTTTTTTCCGTCCGGTTTCCAGAATGCCTGTCAACTTAGTCACGAAACGAAGACGGGGAGGAAGAAAGCTCTGTGGACAAAAGGTGGAGGCGCGTTTAGTCACGACCCGAGAGAGACGGAAGCGAGGTGAAAGTTACGTAATGCCCATAGAGAGAAATGTATGACCGAAAAGGAGACTGTCTTGTGTACGGAAGGTTTATGCAACACAGATCTGGAGAAGAACACGAAAGGAAAAAAACGCCCATCAAATATCAACCACTTTCGATAGACCGTAATAATACTTGGAATACATCAAATTGGCTAAAGTGAATGGGAAGAGTAAGCCTTCATTTCAAAAATGATTAAAACAATACATTGTTTAGAAAAACTGGTTAAATACGTCCGTGAATGCTGTCAGTTCTGCGATTACGGTTACAGCGGGCGCACCTTCTAAATACAAGAAAAGTAATTAGCTTTGACGTCATGACTGACTGACTGAAGTACGGTCACACGGGAGCACCTTAGCGTAGATTGCCTTATCTCCAGTGATGAGGGATAATATCTTATGGTGAATATCATGTCATGAGGTCATAAAGTAAAACTATTTTAAATTTACGGTGTGTTTTAATGATTTAAGATAGCAAATTTTATTTTACGACAAAAGGCAATTTTTAACCATTGCTGATTGTATAATATGATACAGAAATAGATCATAATAAATTATTTTGTATCAGAAAGGTACTTAGGTTTTTTAACTTCAGATGTTTCCTAATATTTGTAGCATTCACCAAAATTTTTAAATAGTTTTACTTTTTGAACATAAAATTGTGATGACGTCACTGAAAAATGTGTAGTGATGACGTCAAAGCTACAGCTCTAAGGCTTTTTATATCTAGAAGGTATTGGTTATAATATGTGTATCTTGCACAAATTGATATTACGCAAGATTTTCACTAAAGTACACTATTTCAGTAATTTCGCGTAAATCTCAGAATGGATCTTTTCATCAAAATTTTATGCTGTCTGGGTTCCCTAGCCTTACTCAAGGTCGTAGCCAAGGGGAGGATCGTGGGATTTTGATCCCCTCCCGAAATTTTTGTCAATGCATTAGTAGTTTTTTATTTGCGTTGACTCTGAAGATCAATTAAAGTTGAAAGAACTTTAGCGCTAACCTTACCTTCCCGAACTTTAATTTTAGTGCTACATATCCCCCCCCCCCGAAATTTTTTTCTGGCTACGGCCTTGGCCTTACTGATATAAAATATTGAAAAATTTCAAGGGTACATGATTTTTACAACTAACTTCTGGAAAATTTGTAAAGTACGAATTCAATTGATTGTAATCATTCTGAAATTTACAATAACCTATGGGAATTCAAGGATGCGCATTCCACAATACATTGTCCATCATTCGCACTAATTAAAAAGAATAATTAATAAATAAATAAATAATGTTATTTTTATTCTAATTTACTTTTTGTCGAAAATATATCAGTTTTCCCAGACTGAAAACATTTAAAAAAAAAAAAAAATACTTTAGTTTTTGTTTGAAATGTAGTGCTTTACTCAGTCTGAAAAAAGTCTAAAAAATAAGTATTTATTATTATTTTTCATTAAATAACCAATCAATTAATTATTATATTTATTAATATTTTTTATATTTTGCGGAAAATATACTATACTACTTGACCCATTTTGTAAACAACTTCACTCCGCAGTTGAGCACCACATCAGCTGTACAATGAAGTAAAAACTCCTACAAAACGAGATACATCCAATTAAATAAGAACAGTTATTCGAGCAGGTTACTTAACTGCCCATCAAACCGAAATTCCATTTCATTTTCGTAGCGCGCGTAACCGTGTTGTTTGGGTTACGGAAAGCGAACGTAACGCATGATGGATTGCCTGCATTCTCCTCCATTCTCTTTAGAGTAAAAGAAAAGAGGTAGTTAGTACGTATCTAAAGCGAAGTCGACGAGGGCTGACAAAGCTTCTTTTCACATTCTACGATGTAAGAAAAGATACATCTTGTTAAATCGTAGGGGAAATATCGATTATAAAAGACTTGTTTTATAATCGATATTTTGCTATTTTCTACCCAGGCTATTACATACGTGTTCTCTGATCGTGACCGTATGTTTAATAATGTGCAGAACGTATCAAAATTTGCAAGTTTGCAGATCTAGCTTTGTGTTTTGTTCTAGAATCTAGTTCTCAATAACACTTGCTACATTTTTTAAAAATCTTGTATTCCCGCACTTACAGAAAACACCACGATTCCTCCACAATTTAGAGCGCTAGATATTCTGGTGCCGTGAAATGTTTCGCACTTGTTTTAGTTCGCAGTGGACCTTACATTCCAGTTCGCAGTAGCACTTGCTGCAAGTTCATTTTTAAATCTTGTATTATCACTCCCTCGAAAAACATTATCTACGATTCGTTGAGCAATTTGGGTGCACTACACATTCCGAAAACTTTCAACATGGAAAGGCGAACAACAATTTTAAAAGCAACTTCTTCAGGGACAAGCGTTGTTTTTTAAGATAAAAACGAAAGAACACGGCTAAGGCATTGTTAACAGATTTTGCCAAGCAGAAGATCTTGAAACTGCTAAAAGAAAAAATAAATAAAATTCCAGCTACGCCTAATGCCCTGTCTATCAACTGTCATGAACTTTCCCGAAATAATAGTCTCATTTTGCCTGTACCACCGGTACCGGCCTGTACCGGTACCTTAAAAAACTGTACATGTTAGCAGCTATGTGAACCCCATAGTCTAGTTTGGTGCCTTTCCTTATATAAAAAATTACTTCCAAATACACCATCGTTAATTGCGATACAACGTACACACAAACGTGCGATACAAAGTACATACAACGGTACACACACACACACAAGATAGAAAAAGAAAATACAGGCATTAATGAGAACAGTCTTTTGGACGTGAGTAAAATAATAATAATAATAATTATAATAATTATAATAATAATAATAATTATATATATATATATATATATATATATATATAATTATTATTGCCCAATCAAATATCATGAATAGATAATATCGTAATGAATCAGTTGATAGAATATCCTTGAGCCATATGCCTATAAGATGGCATTTGTGAATATACTTTACTCATAAGAATAGAATTTATATTTTCTTTTTTAATGGCAGTTAAAAAATAAAGTAGAAAAGAAACAGTCCCATCGAACTGATTGACCTTTAGAAATTTAATATTGAAAATAGTTTAATCAATTCTGAAAAACCACTAATATCAAGAAATAAAAACGTACAATTTATGTTAAAACGACTCCTTCAAGTATTGAAATTCATTACACTTGTAAACGAAGTACATTTTTAAATACGAAATCTTAACCCTTTTCCGCATTACGAATCTAGTCAAGAGAATCGCCAACAACGAACTGATGAAACTAACGAAATCCAAAAAAATGAAACTACCTTAATTATTATTGTTTTACTTCTTATGGTTTTTTTTTTAAATGTACACTCAAACACCCTTCTTAAAGGCTTTTAAAATATACAAAAATACAACAAATTAATAGTTTTCTTTATAAGTCATTTGAAAATTAGCATATCAAACTCACTGATCGGCTCATTGAATCTTAATAATAAAAATTTCTTAATTAATGAAAAGATTTATGCACCCAAACTTCTGTTTCTTAAACACTTTGGGGAAAGGAAATTCTTTCAAAATCAGTTTAAAATGACACACACAAAGGATCGACTTATTGATAACTAATAATAAATATCTTAAATTATTATTAAAATAATTGAATTAGTCAAAGACATGTACTCCCAAATTACTTGATCAAATGTTTCTAAGTCGATTAAGAAAACAAAAAGAATGCCTTCAGAAAATTTATCAGTTTCAAATCAGCGGAAAACCATTTCATAGCTCTAAACTTTTACACATTTTTTTTTGTTTGATTTTCCACCACAATTGTCAAACAGCTTTATTTTATTGGAGTTTCACAAAGTTTTGGCACTATTTCAGGTTTGCATAAATAATAGTTTAAAAGTATGAAAATAAGCTAAGCTTCATGGGCGTAGTTTAGGGTTACAGGTTGCTGTGGAAAATTACTGTTTATAAAAAGTGGTTAAATATATATCAGAACTGTTGGCAACTCTGGATTAGCCACTAGAGCTGAACCAAACCGCATGTATTCGGTACTAAGATACGGATAATCACTCAGACTCGAAGTAACGAATTGTTACTTTTCGGTTGATATCGTTACTACTCGATCCGAAGATGTTTCGGATCGAGCAGCTTCGAACTTCGAATACAGACTGCCAGGCGAGGCGTTATTTGTTACTGGGGTTACTGGATATCGGATCGCGGTTTCAATGGGGAAAATGACTTTCGAGTTTGCATTTCGGATCGACCAGGTTCGAACTTCGAACGGGAGAAAATGAATTTCGGTATTTGAGTAATAGTATGTTCCTTTCCGTTACTAGATACCGGAAGTATTATGGATTCTCGCTGTTGGGAGGGAAAAATCAGTTTCGGTATTTGAGGAGTAGTATGTTCTGGTTGCAATTCGTTTGTGCCGCGCCGAATGGAATTGTTTTGATGAGGTTTGGAAGAATCCGTATGTTTCGTTACAGTTATGGAGATGGAATAGTATCTGCTGCTCTATTGATATGGGTCGTACAATGGGGGGATACGATCCGGTGTATAGTATGTTATTATGCGCAGTTGAACTCTTTTTTTGCGGGGGGGGGAGGGGGGTGTTCTTATAATTGTAGAGGAGCAATACATATAAGAGAAGCACGTTAGTAAGGGGTGCTAATTTCGGGCTTTCTAACATTTTAGTACTAAATAGTGGTGCAATCAGAATTCTTTCTTTCAGGGTGGTTCCGAAGCAGGATTGCGAACTTAACTTTTTCTTTTTTTTTTAGCTAGAATCGAAATGAGTAATAAATAACAACATTGCCACTGATTTTTGGTAAACTGATTTGTTTTACCAACATTGCCACTGATTTGTTTATACTTTTTGAAATGTTAAATAAATTTTCTGTTTCTTCTAATGTCTGATTTTAATGTACTTTGTATTGGTACTATTAGAATACATATCTGTAATCCCTTAGATTCCTTGGTATTCGGATGCGTATGATCCTATTCTATTAGTAGTAACGAAAGTAACGAGTAACGAATACTTAGTAACGAATAGTGAACATCTAAGTAGCAAATACATACGGATACTCATTTTGTCGTTACTTTTACAGCACTATTAGCCACCCTCGAAGTAAGTTAACAACATATGGAGAAAATTACGTGTTCGTGAATGTATTTGAAAGTTCACCTGGAGAAATTGGATGTTCATCTACGGACCTAAGCCAAACCTTTTTTTTTTCTCTAATGTATGTCTTTCTAACTGCAATGATTTTAAATTCAAAATTTTTTAAAATTTATTTGTATATGCGAACACTCTTATAAAGGGGGGCCCACCACCCTCTAAAAAATGATATGATTTAATCGATTTTTACAAGTTACATTATATATACTAGTCTTTTATTTCTCCGCCACAGTCGAAAAGATTCCTGACTACGCTACTGCTTTGCTTTATTCACGGCGAATCGACTTATTGTATTCATAAAAATGACCCCAAAAAACTTCTTTCAATGACGGTTTATTGCTTGAGAATGAAAGCTAATAACTATGAAAGTAACTGACATATTTGTGGAAAACACCGCACATTTATTTCCTAACAGTGGTAACATTTAGAAGACCAGATGTTAGAAAATACCTTCAGTCAAATTATCCGTGAACTAAACGCTTGTCTCCTGGTTTTTTTTCAATGTTTAACGATCGATCATGCATGTAGTTTTTGCATTAGTTTGGTGCTGTACAACTAGCCAATTGTCTCTGTATCAACTGGTTTCCAGAGTTATCTAATTAGAGTAAAAAGATAGTAATGATCTATCAAACACATCCGCTTATTATTGTTAGTAAGTAAATTATTTTTTATAAATAAATTATTATAGCTTTGCTACTGGAGACATATCAGGCATCACTAATTAATGTGTTTGATTTGTACTGATCAATTAAATTGCCGTCATGCCCTAGTAAGAAGATAACCATTTTTTCTACTTTTGTTGTTTTCGGAATGATTAGTCTTTCATTTTTCCCAAACTATCTTTGTGTTCTTTTCTTCACAAGCAGTGCCACTAATTTGTCAGCGTGTATGAAAAAAATCGGAATAATCTAAGGAGAGAGCTCTTTTGTTCTCATTTTTATATATACAGGGTGCCTATAATTAAACTGCTGCTATTAGCATGGCTGTACAGCCAAATCGTTAGAACGGATTGTAGCCGAATTTCGTACATAGACTACACAGCGTCACATCAGTTGTAAATGGTCCCTCACTTAAATTGCCAACTCTTCCGATTTTTTCTAAAAATTTACCACCACAATTGTTTAATAGTTGTATTTTGAATGTAAAATTTGGACAGCTTCTAGATTCAAATTGCCCAGTAAATATTAATGTTAAAATTCGTAGCAAATTATAAGAGTCGGTAAAGAGCTTATTGCATGTGTCGAGATCTTAACCACTGTCATACTGGTATTTATCAGAATTCACTGTTTTATTGGAACAGTCTTATTGTTACTCTTGTGCTTAAAATAAAACTGAAATAATGTTGTAAGTTCAGAATAGAACGGAGGCGAATTTTGTAGTTTCATTTCTCATTAGTCCCAAACATTTTCCTATATTCTCAATGATATAATTCCCTTTCATAACGCTACATATCCCAGATTTAACATTTTTCGGAATAGATAGCTCGTCTGATGATCGAAATGGCAGTAAGGGAAGCCATCTAATTTCCTGAATGATACTGAAGCGCCCAAGCTGTGAAAGTAATGAAAGCATTCCTTAAAATATTGAAGGTCGAGAAAAAAATTTAGAAAAACTCAAATATATTGAAAAAGAAATTTGTTATATAAACAGTAGAAATAAAAGACTAAGTAAATTAACTATTTTTTTTTAAATTAATCTTGAAAATTGTCCTCCAAATTAATTAGCGATCCACGATGTTTTACAAAAAGTGTTCCTTAATTCACTGGCAGCACTATTTCCTTTGTTACAGCAGATTTATGTACAAAGACCACAAATAAATCTTGTGCGTTGAAATTAATGAAATACGCAAAATACAAAAATGTTAATTTTGTTACGTTACCGAGATTGGGTGGGGGTAGTCAACTCTTGTGACAAAGTGGAACACAGGGGAGGGTAAGGGGTCAATAAATAAATAAATAAAGTCTTCCTTTATTAATGGAAGCTGCGATACTTGTTAATACTGTTCCCGTTAAGATGAGTATTTCCGCGCTATGTATGTTGTAATGTTTGACGCAGTCAAAAAAAACAATTGCATTTCCTGCCGTGTATCTCGCAATAAGTAGAGCAGACATTATGTAAAACATATATGGAAGCGTTCGATGAAACGAAATCTATCATAATGTGTAAAGTCACAAATTATTAAACAAGACAGATGTAAACAACGTGTCGTTGGTGTTAAACACTTCGGGCTAAGGCGTTGTTCTCTATGTCGATCAGATCCTGCCGATCTGTTCCGAAACCGTCCTGACAAACGTCCTTCAGAAAATAATGAAATGCTACATGATATGATGCATGAATGGGAAATGTCGAATAAATGATTCATTATTACTCAGCTTACTTAAGAAAACTTGATTGGTTTTCTTCGTTAACTGCGAGTTCTTTAGGTAAACTGGCGTAATAGTCATCTGAAATTTATGAGGAACGATTCAAAATTTCATTTTGATAAGCATTTTTATACAAATATATATTTGATCGTGCCAAGGTTAGATGAAGGAAAAATGCTCAGAAGCTTATTTTATTTTAAACCGCGTTCATTAATCATAGATGTAATATAAAAAGTTTATATAAGCTACATTATAAGATTCTGATTCTGTTATATAACTGGAGAGTGTATGTTTGTGTCAGCATAGGTTAAATTTACAAAACTTCGATCAATTCTTATCACAAAAAAAAACTCTTCCTCTTCTTTTTTAATTACAACGCAGGATAGTGCTGTTTTCTGTACATTCCACACCCAAGGGATTGTTCAAGAGAAATGCTGGAAAACAGTGCTGGGTGCAGAAAAGTTGTCTTCACCACGTTCTTTGTGTCATCACATTAGATACTAGAGATGGCCAATGGTTCGATGAGTCGAATCAGTGATTCGAATCAGTGGCTCAGTCTTTACACTCACTCTCTACTGATTCGAATCTCAAGAACTCAAGGGAAATACATTCCAAGTGCGAAGGGAAGAAAAACTTATTTTCCCTTTGCCGTTCCCAGAGATTTTCCCTTACTCTTTCAACTCTTTTCGACTCTTTACGACTCTGAGTCGATAGATGATTTGAAACAGTAAATGAGTGGGTGTGGGTGAGTTGGTCACTGAGTTGGTGCAGCAACGAATCTTTACTGATTCAGTGTTTCGCTCTGTTTCGGTGATTGTATACTATCGTTGAGATTCGTTAGTTTTTCGAATCTTCTATCGACTCAGAGTCGAAAGGAGCCGAAAAGAGTTGAAAGGATGTTTCATTTAATTGGAGGGGTTTTTTCGAATCTTCTATCGACTCAGAGTCGAAAGGAGTCGAAAAGAGTTGAAAGGATGTTTCATTTAATTGAAGTTTTTTTTCGAATCTTTGGTATTTCATTTCTTGGTTGGTGGTCGGATTTAAAGTTTTATCTGTCTGTGGGTGTGGAGTGGGTCGAACATCGTTTGCTTTTGGCGGGGGGCATAGGCGTTACTTCCTAAGGGCAAGAGGGGTCAATCTCCCCCCCGAAAAAAAAATTAAGAAAATCCCTCCTTCCAACTTGTCTGGCTGATTTAATATTTGTTTAAAATTTAATGAAACATCCCTTTTCTACTTTTAACTTCAATATATGTCCCCCTGCCCCCACCCTCAAAAAAAAAAAAAAAAAAAAAAAAAAAAAAACCCGGAACGTTAAGTTTACATGGTGGTGGATTTTCATGTGAAGGGAAATAGAATGAAATAAAGTTAGGATTGTGCTTGTCACTTTTAATGAAGGATACAGGGGCGGTATTAAGCGCTCTCACAAAAGGACTTTGTAGTAAGCAAAATAACATTTCGCTTTATTGCAGCAGATTTCGTTTTTTTTTTTTTTACCTTGTTTTTCGTTTAAGGGGAATGATTTTATTTTCTTTCGTAATTCAGAGAAATACAAAATAGGGTCTAAAGAAGTGGCGTAGTTAGTGTTATTGACAGTGGCGTAGCCAGGATTTTATTTCGGGGTGGGCTGGGTATCCAATTTAAAGATAAAGTTCAATTGTAAGCTAAGTAAAGGGTCCCATTTTTTTTGGGGGGGGGGCAGCAGCCCCTCAGTAGGACTGGGCCAAAAATCGACATATCGGTTTTATTTCAACATCAAATATCCGATATTCCCATTTTCATTTCAGTGAAATCTCGAATTCGATAAAGGGCAAAAATACAGGCCGGCCAGGGGCGTAGCCAGAAATTTTTCATGGGGGGGTTATGACTACTGCAACTCATATATATGTATACGTGTGTATGATAATGTAGTGAAAAATATACATTTTGTATGGCAAAAAATTCCTCATGGGGGGTTATGACCCCCCTAACCCCCCCCCTTGGCTACGCCTCTGAGGCCGGCGATAAGAAAATCCTGAGATCAATACCAGCTTGTGATGCTTTTGCTACTGCTTTCTCTCGGAAAGCTTCTTCTTCTCTCATCGCAGAAAAAACAGCTCCATGGTTTATTAGTCTAATTACCATAATTAATTAACGTATATCTCGGAAACTATCCATCGGAGCGCGTTTTTATTAATTCTCGACCCCCCCTTAGGAACCGCCATCGATACTTAAAATTTCGAATGCTTTGACACCAAACTTAACCTTTTAATCTTACAGGCCCAGGGGGTCATACGAAGCTCCCCTATATTTTCAATTTGGGCATTTTAACCACTAGCCTCCTTCGGCGGCATCTCCAAAGCCTGGAAACCATCCCAGAGCCAATTTCTACATGTTTGCAGTCCTTTTAAGCCTCAATCATGGTTAATTAGTCTAATTACCATAATTAATTAACGCATATCTCGGAAACTATCCATCGGAGCGTGTTTCTATTGATTCTCGACCCCCCATCGATACATAAAATTTCGAATACTTTGACACCAAACTTAACCTTTTAATCTTACAGGCCCAGGGGGTCATACGAAGCTCCCCTGTATTTTCATTTCGGGCAGTTCAAACACTAGTTTTACTGGAGCAAGGAGAGAGAGATGCTAACTGCCCGAGAACTCAGCGGAGAAGAAACCCGATGAATGGGTGACGGGTGTTTAAATAGTACGGCTTTCGGCGCAGAGAGAGGGAAAATTTCTTTAGTTGTTTTATTCATTCAAGATTCGAATCATCGAAGTAGTGAGTGAGTCGAGATTCGAATCAGTAAAATGAGTCGAACCGCCTATCTCTATTAGATACATTAAACTGGATATAGTGTTAGCAGTTTTATAAACATCCAGCCACACTACACTGCACGTGAGTGCTTCCCTAACTTAAAAGTAATTTTAGATAAAATAAAGATCTATAAATTTTCTGGTGAGTTAACTCATACATAAAGTTTTTTTTTTATGATCTGAGATAAGAAATGTAACTTCTCAATTAATGGAAATTTTTAAATATCGATAACTGTATAATTCGATTAAAAATAAAGATCAGAATGGTTTTCACTTTTAATCTTGAATTTTAAAACGTTCTAACAGTTGTAATAATTGCCAGAAACTTTAAGTAGTTTTATTTAAAACATCATAAAATCCAATCCTCGTACAGTAATGTCCTAAATATATTCGTAATTTAGCTTCCTGTGCATCTCGTGGTAATTTCCTTTTTTTGAGGGAAGTCATTAAACACAGAGCTGCTGAAGAAGAAGAGAAATTTGTCCCGAAAATTTATTGATTAGGATGAAATTCCATTACTCATTAATTTATTTCCTTGTTACCGCTCCCCCGCCATTTATTTTCCACTAAAATTATTAGGTGTACCAGAAAGTAATGTCGTTTTTTCGGATGTCAATATTTTGACAAGACAAAAACTATTGAAGCTAATAATGCGAAATTAAGCATGCAGTTCAGTAGTCGTGTGAGTTTCTTAGCGTAGGTGCTGAATTGGAAAGCATTTTCCAAAATTCGTATCTATAAAATCCTTGTTGTAAATTACAGCCCTCACGAATGCCTAAAAATTTATTTCAGAACATTTCGAAAATGATTCTCCGTGGAGGGTAGACGTAAAAAGAGGGATAGGGTATCCATTTTTTTAAAAGAAAAAATATTATTTATAAAATTATCCCTTTAAAATGTAACGAAAACGGACCTATGCCGAGGCACAGCTTGTTTGCAAATCAATACTTGTTGAAAATTTATTTGTTTGAGTTCTATATAAGAAAACATTACTTTCCGATACTCCAATTGGCGACTAAATACTGGAAAGGTAAAGCTGTCAACTTTTAAGAAGTATAATCAATCGCTTTCTGAAAGCAGTAACTTTCTACTCATAGAATACAGCAATATTTGTAAGTTGATCTTCGGAGGTCGGGGGGGAAAGTGGTAGTAAAAAACTATTTAAAACTAAACTTACTAAAAGGGTTAATTACATTTCCTATAAGTTTGCACGTATGCTCGTAAGAAAAAAGCACTTCAGAAGTGAGAGAATAAGAATTCCTCACAGGATCCTTTGCTCCGTGAACAAAATGGAAGCATTACAATTTTTTCAAACGGGCAGTGCTTATTGAAACTATCATACAACTTTTGCTTGAGAAGTTTGTCCTATTACTAATCAAACAGTTATTTTCCCTAATATAATTGATTTTGCGTTAATGTTTATGTTCTTTGTGTTACGATTTTTGGTCTTCGAAGATTCATTTATTAGATAAAGATAAATTATACTTGGAACACTTCTAAAGAACAACAACAACAACAAAAAAAAAAGAATGCTCTTTGGGCAGACTCGCTAGAATTTCCGGAATTTAAATGAATTAAATGTATTCCAAACTGATTTGTAGAGCGAGTGAGAGAATGAGCACTTCAGCTTCCTATTTCCTTTCAGCTTTCAGTAATTCCTAAGAGAGGAGCACTACAGAATTTTAAAATGAGAGAAAAAGTATGCTGATTGGAAAATTTTTGAAGATAAATTTGGGCAGCTGGGTTATCATCACTATATGCAGGAAATGTTGGTTATTCAGGGTGTTCTAAATGCCCGTGTGCACAACCAATCACCAAATAATATTTTACTACTTAAATAAGTTTTAAAAATTAAAAACCAGAAATTTAACACAGTTATTTTTAAGAAGAATTAAAATTATTCTAGTTCTCTTTGCTCAACATGCTCGTTTACCGTTCCATAAAATCCTGGCCGAAATGCCGGGTAGAATGGAAGCGAGCTTCCTGCGATCGCGTTCGTTAAAGCGAACGTTAGGATTTGTGACAATTCCAAACGTAATGATACAATGTAAACATTTGGTAGGGAGAATCAGCCAGTGGTGTAGTCGTAGAGGGACGCCGTCCCCCTACCTTTTCACTTCAGCCCATACGTCCCCCCACTTTTTGTTCTCAGGGGGGACGCTCATTTATAAGGTTTTTTAGCAAGTACATCGGTATAAAAATCAAAAGGAAACTTTTGACTGTTTGAATCGACTTAAGAAATGGGATTGTAAGGGTTTCTTAAACACTTCAGTAGTGAAAACATATCCATAAGAATAGAACACATTATAACCTTTCCGAACGCACTCTTTGAAAAATTGTCTTTCCGAAGAAAAAGTGACAAAAATCGGGGTAGCGAATAGTCGCGTACCAATCCAAAAGAAAATCTGTCACTTCGACATTGGATTGTTGTCTGACTATGGCACAGTTGTTATGTAACTGGAAATGGTAGACGGGCGAAGTGTGAAGGTCCCGGGTTCGGGTCCCATTTCGCGCCCGTCGACCTAACCGTTCGGAGTTTTCCGTGGTTCTCTCCGAAACTTTGCGTAAATAGGGGTTAGGAACCCTTAGAAAGACCACCACGGAGGGCACCCCCCTCTTGTGTTGTCTTTCTAACGAGGATTTATAAGCGGGTTTCGAGCTAAGCACACACATCCGATTACATGTTCGCAACAACAAACTAAGTAGCTTACACGGTTCATCAAAAAGACTTAGCTTAGATTATTAACAAGTAATCAATAATTAAACAATGAGTTCATTTTAATTAATTAATAAACAAATGATGGTTAAATTAGTTTTATTGGTTGTTTAAGGAATAATTACAATGAATGAATCCGATAACTTTAGGTTAAATTTCGTCAAAAATGAGCGTCCCCCCACTTTTTTTCTTAGGACTACAACACTGGAATCAGCACCTAAAACTGTACCTTACCTTACAGAATACCAACATATGTTGGCATGTTGCGAATAACGTCAATTTGATTTCGAACTTCGAAGAATAGCAGTACCGTTTTGCACGAACTAACATAATTGTCTTGACTAACTAAAAAGTCCTTAAAACGATTAAATATTTCTGTCTCTTTTTATATTTTTCCTAAAAATGTATTTTTTCCTCAAAAGAAGGGTGTGATCTGAATTTACGAGAGTGTGGTGACTTTTAAACTAGCTACCCAGACCTATGATTTTGGACCTGTACTTTACACATGGTTTTTCCATAGATATACTGATACTTAAATAGAGCGTGCAATATTCCTGAATGAAGGACTTTTGGTGCCAAAATTCATTGTAATACGAAACGACATGCATACGAAACGATTGCAATATTTTGAAAGATTAATTAAAAATAAACGAAAATATCTTCATACGAGCTCACTTAAGGGTAAATTTTAGTTTAAAAAAATACAGATAATCATCATTAAGTTACCGGCATTCTGAGCAATGCTTATGGCTTTAAAGTGACATCCGTTTGGAGTGGGCATATTTCTCCAGTAAAAATTTCAAGGTAATCGGTCTATGTAAATTTGAGTACGACCTACACAATTCAAACATATTTTTTTTTTTTTTTTTCTGCTATGTAGAGAAAGAATAATTTTTGTTCAAATCAATGTTTTTTCAATCGCTGGGAAAATTTTAATAAATTAATTTCATTTATGAAATGTTAGTAAAATGAAAAAACCGTTCCAAAAAACTTAGGTAAAAAGACTATGTTAAGAGAAAAATAATTCTCTGGTTAGTTTTCAGGAAGCGATATATATATATATATATATGTTAATTTGTATTCGACGACTGCACAAAAAAAGAAAGAAAGAAAGAAAGAATTCCCAATTTTTGTGAAATGCACTCCATACACATGATGTGATGCACAAAATTTCAGCCTTGCATCGTAAAACGTCTCAGATCTTCTATAAATAAAAATTGTTCAGCGGCTATACGTGAATTTGAGTTATTGCTAAAATAAAAATAACGCTTATTGCTAAAGTACAAAGAAAATATTTTCTGTCGTAATTTTTGTACAACCCCTGAAAAGCAATTATGTGATGTAATTTTCCCCTTTGAGATCCACTAGAAAGTGGTTTAAGTCCGGATATGATTTTCTTCATGCCTCTGACATTGTTTAGGATATAACTATCAATTTTTGTTCATCGCCTCATTAATGTATGAGGTACATTTTAATATGCGGGATTTTTCTTGTGCGGGGTTGTTTAGAATTTTTTTTAAATGTCACCATTTAAAAAATTAACGAGAGACATTAATTTTTTCTTAACAGCCCCGTAGTCTTTTCCCCAATATAATTTGAACATTTCTCTAGTTTTCATTGCCCACATATCTCTAATAGATAAAGAATTAAAGCGTGTCACCTACTTTTTGGATACCCTGTATATTTCCTACACGGACCTAAATGTTCGGAGTACACCACAACTGCTATATCTTCTGATTCTCAATGAAACGACAGGTGGCCCTTATACAGAGATTTCACTGTATTCTGCAAATGATTTGGCAATTACACACTGAACTCTGAAAAATTCTGTAATTTTTCGTAATTTCGTTAAAAAAATCCCGGTTAATTCCTAAGAATAAATCAGTATTTTTGCACCCATTACAACTCTCCACACTGACGTCCCAACAACAGTAGATTTTGCATACCAAACTCGTGTTCATTCGCAGGAAAAGTGTTTATAGTACGTTCTTACATTCAAACAAACATACACAAATCTCATAATTCTAAGCTGTTGACGCTGAGTTATCGCTTCAGTGACCGTCTGATTCTTTAACAGGTTTTAAATCGGTGGAAGTTCTTAAAACATTCCTTTTTTCAAATAACACTCGCACAGGAATTTTGAAGTCATTTAATGTGTGTAAACGGATTTAGGTAGTAAAATGGAATGTTTGTTTTGAATTTGTGCGAATTATAGCTTTCCAAGGGTTAAACAAAGAAAAAAGAAAAAAGTAATTGTAAAGGAAAAGATAAATAATATGACGCGTATCAATTGCTGAATACTAGTGGCTGACGAGGAAGATAGGCTATGGTGCTGATATTTTGCCAACTAAGAATATTTGGCCTAGGGCAGTGGTTCCCAACCGGGGGGTCGCGACCCCCAAGTGGGTCGCCATGCCTTTTCTCGGGGGTCGCCGCAGACCGATTTTGCAGGAAATGAATTGCAAAATATTTCCACGTTTCTGTGCCATGAGACACGCTTTCTCCCTTTTCTCTTTGTAAAGTAAAATTCCTTTTTCTCATTAGGGCGCTTGTATCCAATCTACTAAAACTGACGGCGTAAAGTGCATCTAGGAGTGTTAACCAATTTTGAAAACGTGTGCACTAAGGCAGAATTATCGGAAATAGAAATTGCAGTTAATTTAAGGTGAGAAATTATTAACCACCTTGAAGCTCCTAAATCTGAAATTCAAAGATATATCCCAAAGATCACAATGAACAAGAGGCGGCACTAGTGCGAAATCCACTTCACACACCTTTAGATGTCGCCGATCTTCCTGATGAAGCGCAGGACGAATTTTTGAATTTGCAAAATGACTCCTCAGCACATGATTTATACCAAGAAAAATCGTTCATTCAAAATTGGTGTGCTATGCGCCACTCATATCTGGGCCACCACTGGGCACCTGTATCTAATTTAAATGTACCTTTAAACTTGTTCTCGAATTCGACACTTTCGAACCAATCTGTCAGTATACTAGGTTCATCTATAATGCTGCTGATTACGAAAGTGTTTTGGTTTCTACTTGATTCATCTTGATTAGTAACTGTAGCTACCACACGCTTGGATTTACAGAATTTAGTAAAATGACCCTTTAAATGACATTTGTGACACTCTTTATTGTATGCCAAACACTCTGCTTTCTTGTGCACCGTTACACACCTTGTACACGATTTTCCGTTTACTTCTTGTTTACTCTTTCGATAGTTTTGGTTCAAGTTTCGATTTAGCGTCTTCTTAACAGTTTCGATTTTCAGCGGTTGTTCTTTGATGACAGTCACCTGCAGATTTTTACGGCTTTATCCAGGTTTAAGTCATCTTCTGCCAGAAGCTTTTCGCAATCCATATCGTTATGAACGCCGATCACTATTCGATCAGTCACTAAACTATCGCGTAGAGTTCCAAAGTCACATGACTTACTTTTATTTAGTAGTTCCGTAAAAAAATCGTTGAATTTAACGTGTTCGCCTTGCACCACCTTGTTAAAAACGAATCTCTCGTACGTTACGTTGACTTTCGGAGTAAAGTAATTTTCGAATGTCTCTGTCAGGAGCTTCAACGTAGTTTTCTTTTCTTCACCGAACGTGTTGTATATACTGATTGCATCGGAACCCAAAGAGGACATAAAGACAGCAATCTTCACTTTTTCATCTTTGTTCTCCAAGTCGATTACAGTGGCGTACCAAGAAATTGTTGGTACCAATCCTTCCATGCTTTGGATGGTTCGCTACCGCCGTTTAGGCTTAGCGGATTCGGTGCTCTTGCGTTCATCGCGGTGCTATTTGCTCTGTCGTCTGCTGGCATTTTCTTTTAATACTTAACGTTAAGTTTCGGAATAAAATAGTTTCGGCACCATGTAACATTAATTATAATGTCGTTATGCCAGAAATACACAGTAAGCAAAATATACGAGAGTAAACAAACAGATATCATTATTGTTGTTCTACTTGTACAGTTAAACGGTGGGTTACAGTTAATCTTAGGTACAGTTAGTATCACAGTTAATTCTAATATTATTAAAAAATCCCAAGATATATTTTTTCTTTTCTTTTTTTTTTTTTTTTTTTTGGTCTTATTGTTCACACATGATGGATGGAAGAAGGGGGGGGGGGGGTCGCGAACATTTTTGAAAAATGTAAAAGGGGTCGCGATTAAAAACAGGTTGGGAACCACTGGCCTAGGGGGTTTGAGCATCTTAATCCGAGATAGTCACAGTAAACTGGCCACACCCCGTCGGTCACATGGCTCTTAGTTTGTAAAAGGATGTGACGAAAATGCCAGCACTGCAGCCTGTCATTCTCGTCAGCTACACTGAATATTTAATTTACGTATACGCATCTGTACACCAGCATAACAAATTAAAATAACGTTAGCAAAACGTACTTCAAGCAACTGGAACATGCAGAACTTGAGTTGAACGTTTCTTGCGTTTTTAGTGTAAGCCTGTATGGCATATACAGTAGAGTCCTGTTCGAGCTCCGCTTAATCCAAAGGAGATAAATTTTCTCCTCAAAAACGAGCAATTCAAAATTCATTTTTAAACACTAAACGAAGCAAGTGTGATATTAATTAAAATAAATTTTATATTTATTATATATTTTTATATTATGCTCGTAATTTTTTTCGCTATTTCATCTATCTGTACGAGCATAAGTAAAACTGAATTTTTCTTTTCAATTTTATTATTAGTCTGAAATCAGAAATTCTTCCAGATTTTATTTACGCACTCGGCTGGAAGGATTTTAGTTTTTTTTTTTTTTTTTTTAAATCTATTCAATCAATTGTGCCATATAGAAGAAAATGATAACTGTAAGTGCTCATATAGACTCGTGTTCGCATAATTTTGCTGCTGAAAATTGCATCAATTGTTGTTTCGCTCCTAGTGGTGAAATGTTTTGGATGAGTGCGTATTGGAAAATCTAAAGTATCCATTTCAGTTATGAAATCGGATCCTTGATCGGAATTTAATTCTATGTTAAAATCTCCTACTAAAACAGTCTTACAATCATCCTCCTTCAGTAACGTTTCGAATATAGCGTCTAATTTATCTTCATAAGAAATTCGAGGACTAGCGTATGTAACTGCAAATCTCGCCTTATCTTGAATATACGCAATGACCATTTGAACACCATTGATCTGGCTCGTGTAGGCACAAGTAAAGTGTTTCATATTCTTTTTATAAAGTGATTTTTATAAAGTTTTCCTCAATAAAAATCATAACTCCAAATGGCTTTCTGTTTTGGAAACCACTGTCTATCCGTTCGGCCAAAGTGAATCCTGGTATTTGAAAATCATCTGAAGGGATAGTCCATGTTTCCGTTAGCAATATCAAATCACTCTGCAGAAAACATGAATCAAACGGAAAAGTGACCAGGGCGCGCTGCGTAGACAAAAATCCCCTGCTTGAAAGAAATAGTACCGGAGTGCTAAAAAACATAAAAAAATGATGACATTAGGAAATATTGGCTCTCATTTATGTAAATGCTGTAGTGGCATTTGGACCGACAAAAAGGCTTAAAACGCTTTTATTGACCAAACCGTCGATTTCAGAAATAAACGAGATAGGAACAAGTAATGTAACTAGGAAGCAATGATCATGTTCCAGCCAAATTTGAAAATCCTAAAGACAATTCCATAAAAGCCATCTATCAAGTCAAAAATCTTAAATACTACAAAAGTCAATCAGCAGATATATCTGAATAAATGAAGTGGAACAAACTTTACACCAGGAGCACACAATAGTTGTTTCAGATTACGCCGATGATAGCACTACAACATTCCAGCCACCAACCATTCTTGGTATGCCCAATAGGAATCAAAATATTTCCTTCTATACAACCTAGCATTTCTGCAAGGATGTCAGGATTTTTAAAATAAATTTATTCCTAGGTATACTTTAATTGCCAAGTTTCATAGCTATTAAAAATATCTGTGTTAAATTTCTGGTTTTGAATTTTCATAATTCATTTTGGTAGTAGTACTTTATTCTGCGATTGGCTGAGGAGAAACTGACTTTTAAACCATGCTGCAAAAACAGAACATTCTAAATACAGGAATAGTAATAACTTGTCAGCTATATTTTATCCTCAAAATTTTTCTAAAATGTATCTACCACACGATCGAACTAGATTCGACTTTCTTTCATCCTACCCGATATATCTGACAGGCTCTTATTAAAATGCACTCAACTTATTGCCTCAAGCTCCCAGATCTACTTCGATTTTATACATCTTAATAACAACATTCTTAAATTTTTAAAATGCATTTACGCGGTGAGAGTACGCCATTACTGAGTGGACACCTCCTAGATATACAATGCCTGAGAACAGAAATGTTTACGTCTTTACTATACTCCGTAGAGTTAATGTCATTACACATTTATTTTCACAAAATAAAACTTCAAAGTTTGTGATGAATTTACTCCCGCATAAAACATTTTAATGATTTAAGATAGAATATTTAATTTAGCGACAAATAGAAAATTTTAAGTATCACTAATTATATAATATGATATAGAAATAGATCATAATAAATAATTTTTTTTGTCAGAAAGGTATTTTAATTTTAATTAAAATTAAGATATTTTCTAAAATTAGTATCATTTACCAGAAATTTTAAATGTTTAACTTTTTGAAACTAAAACTGACATTAAAGCTTCTCAGGCCTTCTGTTACTTCTGTATCTAGGAGGTGTTGGCTGAGCAGAAGGACTTTTAAAACACCCTGCATAACCAACATATCCTGGACACAGGAACGGTAACGATCAGCTAGTCGCTATATTTTATTCTCAAGATTTTTGCAGTCAGCATACTTCTCTGTCATTATAAAATTCTGTAGAGAGCTCTGTTAGGAAACTCTGAATGGAGGCTATAGTGATCCATCTCATTCTCCCATAATTACCACAGTTTACGGAATATAAACAACCACTTTTTTTAAACAATAATCTGCAACTTATAGTTTTGCAAAAATTTTTATTTTAATATTGATTAAATTTACTAACTTTATAAACTATTAACAAAAAATACTGTTTACAAAAAGTGGTTGGTTATATTCCGTAAAAGTCGGCGGTTATACTTCCCCTGCGGAGCAGCTTCGAAATGCATATGATGCATTTAAATTCCGGTAATTTTACCCAATCTGTCCCAAGAGGTGATAACGTTAGAATAATAAACTTAGGTAGTCGTTATCAGAGTAATATTTCACAATAAATTTTCAGGTTAAATTAAGAAAATTTTGTAGAATCGGGACAAAATTTAAAATAAGCTGGTTTGCATATCGGCAACTAGGAACGAAATAAATGTACAGATTAATAAATTATTTTAAAATAAAAATTGATGTTTTTTTTTTAATTTGAGGAGAATGATAATAGCTTTAAATGTCCATTTAAGCCACCAGAAAATTAAAGACAAATAACTTTGCAGAAATTCCTATTAACGTGACTTAAAGGAATCCGAGATAAATATTCCTCTGTATACACCGCGATTATTAATGTGAGGATAAATTGTATGCCGCATAGGCCTTTTCCTACATGTGCAAAGCTATCGTGTGGAAGAAACCACTCATACAAGTTTGTGAAATCAGAAGTGTTCGTGAAAGCTGTCATCTACTGTACCGTTTTCATCTTTTCGTGTCCGTTGTGAAAGCAAGTTACGATTTCGAACAGCTTCTAACGCTTTTGTTTTGTATTTAAAAATATGACTTTCACATAACACCGAACAGCAATATAAGACTATTTCTCGTTGAGAGGGAAAAAACCATAAAACTAGTTTTTGTATAACCAAACGTACAATTGTTCAGGCAACGCATAGAAAAACATCAAGTAAATAGTCAAAGGTTTTTCCTTCAGAAAAAAAAGAAAAGAAAAAAATGCCTGTTTGAAATATGTCCTCAAGTATTACGGGGTGTCCATAGTATTCCAGAATGTGCCTATGTGATGAAATTTGCTTAGATGAAGAAAATATGGTGCATAGATTGCGTGCAACGATACCGCATATAGTTTCGTTTGGTGGAAATGTAATTTTCATTATGCCCTTAATACAGTTTACTGTGCTGGAGAAGGGAGTGACTTTATGTTCAGAAAACCCATTGTTTGTTAAACCCGTTTTTTTTTTTTTTTTTAAAGAGGTTAATCTGTGTCTACTAATAAAGCCAAATCGTTAAACCTTAAATTCGAAAGAATATAATAACTTGTAATGTTACAGTTGTTGACTAATAATTGTAAATAAATAAATAAATACAGCAGTTATATAAGATGCGCTTTAAATAACATAAAGCGTCCCGATGACGCGCTAAGCCTAACATCGTTACAATGGTTTTTCGAACAAAAAAAAAATCATACCATTACGTAAGGTTACAGTTCGTGAATAAAATTATGAGTCGAGAGGAAAAACTTTTTATCTTATGTTTTATCCGAAATCACTCATCCGAAAAAAATTCGTTCAATGAATTTGACCACTCTGTAACCGTAATATTATGAAAAGATCTTGTGGATGTATGCAGTGGGTGGGGCTAAAGAAGGAAGCCCGCTAAGTTGAGTTTATGCTGATCCGGCAGAATATACGATTCGGAAATTTGCGTCCCTCTAGTAATCTCTGAGTACTTTTACAATCTGAATTAAAATGTGGCCGGCCGGCGAAGAACTGGCGAAATTTATGTTCCATTTTCCTTTTGTTGATCATCGGACAGAGAAAGGCCGATCTATACGATTTGCGTTAACGAAGCGTATTTCCATCAATGTTTTTCGGATACATCTACATATCTGCCAACTCTTCTGATTTTATGGGAAGACTTAACACCACAAACTTTTCCTTAGCAATTTATTCTTAAAATAAGTCGTAATTTTCAGTTTCAAAGACAACTGCTTAAAAGTTGCAGGGAGAAAACTCCCGGAAAATTCGGCAGATTTGGTTGTTATTTGCGAGCACTTTGACTCACAATAAGAATGATGTTTAGTATAATGCTGCTATGTCGAAGCTACAACAGTCGATTTCAATGTGTTTGATATTAAGCTACAGTGCTCTCAGCATTAAATTCTAAAATTTGCTCAACCTATAATGACGAAAAAAATTAGTAAAATTATTTATGCTAATTGCTTTGAGAGTTAGATAATATTTTGGCATTCTATAGTTTGGAGTATAATAACTTCACTCCCGAAATAAATTTCGATTCCAAATACCACTTTTAGAATTTTTAAACGTATTAATATAGAAAAAGAAAGAAAAAGTAAATGTTCATGGGGAATAAAAGGAAATCGGAACCTGAGATATAATTTTGGTTTCCCTGACTTTAAAAAGATGTTTTACTAGTGTTGAACGAGTCTTATGGAGCTGTTTTTATGCAATATGCAGGGTGATTCTCAGGGCTCACGAGAAACTTCCAGGGAAGATTACTCAAAGGTAAACCAGAATAACATAGAAATGTGGGTTTCATACGCATGTTACTAATAATCACTTCTGTGGAATAGTGCTCGTCTATTTCATAACTGAGTTTCTAAACAATGGCTTGTCTTTGAAAATTTCATCAGTAGAAATATAAATTCTATACCAAATTTAATCAAGCGCTTCCTGTGAAAGTTTCACTATTTCTTTATGAACCAAGGTCGGAAAGGTCAAAGATTCTTCCAAAGAGATACTTAAGGCTTGGACTCAACATTGTTTGAAAACGCGCCAGAAACAGAAAACTTTTTTTAACAAGGGGGGGGGGACACTTGCCGATTAGGCATTGTCCACTGCAACTGCTAAAAAGGTATTGTGGCCATTTTATTATGAGGCACCACTGAATGCCCAGCGTTACCCCCTATGAAGGGACGGACTAGTTAAGGTCGTAGAAAGTCGAAGAAAAAACTCTGTTTTTAGTTTGATACACAAATTGAAATAAACTAATAGCACCATGGTCTCAAAAAAAATCCAGATGGTTCTTCATAAGTTGCTTTACACACTGCAATAAGCGAAAAACCTGTGCCTTGTGTGAAATTTTCAGAAAAAATTCTTAAACATGGATCTGAACTGCAAGATTTTTGAAAAAATGACACGTTTTGCGAAAATTTCCGATTTTTAAGAATTTTTTCTAAAAGTTTTGAAACTGATACAGATTATTCGTTTATTTCAATATGTAGTACAGCTTGAGACGTTTTAAAAATTTTGAAGTGCTTCGCATAATTAGTTTATTTGTACTTATGTACCAAAATCACATGATTTTTTCGAAGAACACCGTTAACATCCATGCCCAAACGGGATTCGAACCCGCACCCAAGGCTTGCTAAAATGGTTCTTGAGCCACTACACCACCAGGTTGACAGAAAAAGAAAACTGAAACAGAAAGTCTTCGAATTTCAGGTTTTTCCCGTTTCTGTCAAGCTAAATCTAGACAGAAAAACACTGTTGAAAAGTTTTTAACTTTTCTGTTTGCGACAAGTGCCAGCCGATAGGAATTCGTCTACGTCCCGGCAGAAAAAAAGGGGGGGAAAAAGAATTTTAAGACATTAAAAGAATTTGTAAAAATCTAAAAAGAAAAATAAAGAACAAGAACTACCTCCCATGCATAATTGGAGCTTGTATACATATTTCCCAATCGATTCTTCTTGTTTTTTATCCATTTCAGTCTTAGTTACTTCGGTAATGGAAACCGAAACATCTCGAAATTTTTTTCTAAAATGAATGGAACAATTTGGTGCAGCGCAACCACCCATTTTTGTAGATACCACACGGTTTGACCACCTATCGCGTGGAATATTGGCAAGCTGCCAGCAAAAGAGTATCGAAAGAAACCGGTCAAGAAAGAGGGGAACAAGCTCCCGATTTCTTCCAGATATATTTCACTAGCAATTTTTTTTTTAGTTGTTCAAACTTAAAATAACGCCAAAAATTTAATACAAAATAAAACTATTTAAAAATTGTGGTGGAAAATCTCCCGAAGAAATCGGGAAGGTTGCTAGCTATGAATGTGACATATTTATACGAAAATCGGTAGATCTTATTTTGTAATGATAAATTATGACAAATATAGAATTATGTTTGGTGAATGTGATATTTATGAGTCTCGGGATAGTTTTATCCTTTATAGAGAATTCAAAATCGTAGAACTGAAGGAAAATTAAATTACTTTTTAATAAGCCATCTAGATTAACTTTGGTAAATTATAATTATCTACTCACTGTTTGCATATTTTTCTCTTGATGAAAATTAGGGAAAATTAGTCCACAAGCAGAAAAATTTAATAGAACTAAAATTAAGGCCATGCCATATATAAAACGTTGTTCCAATTCAACACTATTTCCAACCACTGTCCAGTACCAAGGACATGCAACATGCCATTTGACCGGTGAGAAAGTTTCCGGATTCCACCAGTTCTGGTGTTTGTCGGAGGTATGTACTTTTCGTCGCGCTATGCAATTAATGTCAACGTTGTTAGCACCTCAACATTGTAGATATATTAAATTTTTTAAGCTGTGGGCTGTAATTAATAAACAAAAATAAATAAGATATAAGGACTAGATAATTATAATTAGATAAAATAGACCATAAAATAGTTATAATAATTCTTAAAAAGCATCCATCGTTTTTAGTAAACTTGCGCAATTCTTCCCTTCAATTAAGTAACTTTCTGAAGAACTGGAGAGCTTGTATATTTTCTAAAACCCAATATAGATCCACTAATTTCACAATCAAAAAGGCCCATAACTTTGCTCTCAATTTTTATCAAAATACTGATAAAAACTCATATTAAATAGATTCGAATTTTTTTTATCAAAAATAAATGTACAAAACTTGCCGACCGGATTGTATGGTGGGTAAAGCACCGTATTACGGTTTCGGGTTCAACTCCCGGCGGTCGGGGTTCGATCCCCGACTGGGCGTGGTTTTCATTTGTCCGTCCCTTTATAGTGGGCGACGTTGGTCCACCTACTAGGTGCCCCCATAATAAAGTGGCCAACAATTCCCGCCCGCTGTGGCCAAAGCCTTCCAAGGCAGCGGCCGGCCATTGGGGAAAAAAAATGTAGAAAACTTCAACCGAAGCGTATTTGTCGCAGGAAAAACCACAGAAACATCTATAAGACAGGTTACAAAAAATAATCAAACGCAATAAAGCAAATTAAATGTACACAACAATAGTCTCATTGGATTTTCACAAAAGCATTTGATTCAATACCGAAGCAAAACATTCATGATTTTTAGTAAACTTGTACAATTCCTACCTTTAGTTCAGTTACTTTCCCAAGAGTTGGAAAAATTATCACTTCACTAATTATAAACTTAATTTTACAAAAATTTTAATTTACCTTTGGACAGAAGGAATTTATTGCGTTCGTTCTAAACTGATCGATCAACACTCGCAGACTGACAACATTCAGAATAAAAGCATTTTCTATTGCGGGGATGTCCTCGCAATATTCTATTTGATTCGTAAATTGATCCATTTTTATGAAAAATCATGCCGTATCCTTTATTAAATACAGCTGACATTCCGGAAATAATACTGATGGCATCTGCAGAGGATTTACTAATAATTGGCCAAGAATCACATAGCTGCAACAATTCCGGGTATATAATTAACCACTTTTTGTAAACAACATATTTTTAGTTAACATTTTTTCAATCAATTAACTAGATTAGCCGCTAATATTCTATTGAGCTTATTTGTTTCGCTATTTTGCAGGACAAAAATTACTGTTTACAAAAAGTGGTTAACGATATGCCCAAAAATGTTGCAGCTATGGGATCGTCAAGAAATCAGTTAGAAATAATAGTTTTAGAAAAGCTTTAGAAAAAATTTTATTTCATCCATAAGCATCAATTTATCGATATCAATATGAAAATGCGCATCAGTAGCAATAAAAAAGCCAAAACAACTCCAAAGGCGACCAATTTTAAAATTAGAAATTCCGTGATCCCTCATGACATAAAATTTGAATATATTTGAATAAATCATAGATTCACCACTTAAAATATTTAAATAACAAAATAGGCAAAACGATCCAACAATTATTCAAATTTTCATCTTCAAACAGAATGCTAAAACAGATCCTAAAGGCATGGTATAAAGCCATTTTAGAGAGATTTAGTCTATGCTTTTTCGAATTGCTACCCGTAAATGAATCGGCACTGAACAAACTTAATGGGAATCGATAACCGCTTTTATCCAAACCTTTCGTCTCGATAATTCCAATCGCCACGATTGCTCCGAAGACACACCAGGCTTAAGGTTTTGAAATGCTCCTGAGCGAAGGCATCAGGATTTCTTGATTACAAAAGCAAAAGAACTATAAAAGATCCAGTTTCGAAAGAATATTAAATGTATTATATAATAGAAAATTCATTTTGTAATTTCTGGTTGTTAAAATATGATTGATATTCTTAATCGCTTCACTTCAGAGTAGTGCTGTAAAAGTAACGACAAAATGAGTATCCGTATGTATTTGTTACTTAGATGTTCGCTATTCGTTACTCGTTACTTTCGTTACTACTAATAGAATCGGTAATAGGGTGTTATATAGTGCCCCATAACAACACATCCTGGACAGTGTTGTTATGGGTATATGCCGCCCATACATAAACCCATAGCAAAACCTAACCAAAAAGAATTTTTTTTAGCGAAGTTGTACAAAGTTGTATTTAGAGCTTATTTTCTCTGATTTACAGATTGTTTTTATACACATTTATGGTTTTATACAATGCTAAATTATCCGAATTACTGAGTGCACATAGAAATCTTCCAAAGACATATGCCATTCTTTTCTTTTCTCAACCCCCCCCCTTTTTTAATTCTGAACGCTGGTTTAACCTGTTCATTCTTATCATAAAAAGTGTAAAGGAAAGCTTGTGACTCGTGTTTTTTCTGGGTTGCGGGTTCTCGAATACTGAGATCCAGGGATTGGGCCACATATATAAAATTCACAGGGCAGGGGATCTCAGTATGATATCAACTACTTTGCGTTTCTACAAGCATAATATCTTTATTATTTGTGAGTTCTTATTTCATATCAAAAACTTCTTTTGCTGGATCATTTTTCGAAGTAAATTAAAAATTACCATATTTTAATTTAAAATTGTTTAATTCAGTGAGAATTATCTATTTTTAAGATATTTCCAGTTCTATTTCTGCACTTTTGGGATGAAAGGGGTTAGCCCCTTCTGTGGGTGCATATATGAGAGCATTCTTTAAACAAAAATTATCACTCCTTTCATACAGAAAGAATGGTTGCACCGGATTATGCGTATTCCATGAGTTCATGGAATAAAATGTACCATAAAATAGGGCAGATGGCCCCCTAAACACCGACATTTTAGAAACATACTGAACTTTATTGAAATATTTTAATACCAGTGGCTTACGCAGGAGTGGGCATAGAAATCCCGGGTCGCTCCCAATTTTTTATATATTTTTTAAACAATTACTTAAAAAATGTGTTTAGGTTTCCATGCTAAATATTTTTTTTAGTTCCAAATAATATTTTAAATAATAAAAATGTGTGAATTCGTTTACTTTATAAAAATATTTTTTTAAAAGGTGTATTTAAATAATTTGTTATTTATTACTCATTTCGATTCTAGCTAAAAAAAAAGAAAAAGTTAAGTTCGCAATCCTGCTTCGGAACCACCCTGAAAGAAAGAATTCTGATTGCACCACTATTTAGTACTAAAATGTTAGAAAGCCCGAAATTAGCACCCCTTACTAACATGCTTCTCTTATATGTATTGCTCCTCTACAATTATAAGAACACCCCCTTCCCCCCCCCGCAAAAAAAAGTTCAACTGCGCATAATAACATACTATACACCGGATCGTATCCCCCCATTGTACGACCCATATCAATAGAGCAGCAGATACTATTCCATCTCCATAACTGTAACGAAACATACGGATTCTTCCAAACCTCATCAAAACGATACCATTCGGCGCGGCACAAACGAATTGCAACCAGAACATACTACTACTCAAATACCGAAACTGATTTTTCCCTCCCAACAGCGAGAATCCATAATACTTCCGGTATCTAGTAACGGAAAGGAACATACTATTACTCAAATACCGAAATTCATTTTCTCCCTCCCGCAGTCTTGTATTCGAAGTTCGAACCTGGTCGATCCGAAATGCAAACTCGAAAGTCATTTTCCCCCTTGAAACCGCGATCCGATATCCAGTAACCCCAGTAACAAATAACAGAAGATATTAGTACTCGATTACTGGAACCCGTTTCCCTTCTAGTTCGCCTCGCCTGGCAGTCTGTATTCGAAGTTCGAAGCTGCTCGATCCGAAACATCTTCGGATCGAGTAGTAACGATATCAACCGAAAAGTAACTTAGTTACTTTTCGGTTCGTTACTTCGAGTCTGAGTGATTATCTGTATCTTAGTACCGAATACATGCGGTTTGCTTCAGCTCTACTTCAGAGGTCAACATAGTGGACTTGTTTGTTTCCATTGGTCATACAACCGATTCCTTAAGATTTTTTGTAGTTCTGAACTTAATACATAGGCGTCGATGCTTTAATATTGAATGACAGACTTTAACGCATGTGAATGTGTAAATCCTACACGCTGACACAAGCATTTTGTTTTTCTTTGTTGCTATTTCATTTTGTTTACCGTTACGCCAGCGTTTCTCAACCTGTGGGGCGCGATCTCCAAGGGGGCGCAGAGCGTTTGCAGGGGGGGGGGCGAGAAAAACCAAAGAGCAAGTAGTGATGCATGTTTTTAAAAAAACATCTTATTTATTCTCATTTTTACTCAAAAGTATACCCATTTTCGCTTAAAACGTTCATTCAAACTTTACTCATAACATTATTTTGTAGAAAATTCGACTAAATGTTCATTGTTAAAGATTTAAAAACTGAATGTATTCTGAAAAATGTGAGGGGGGGAGCGCCACCGTAAGTTAGCCTTTGTTGGGGGGGGGCGACGTTAAAAGGTTGAGAACCCTGCGTTACCCAAAGAGTATTTGGATATTATTGAAATTTCTTAAGTTGAATTTGTGAATATTTTTTCTCTTCTTCGAAATTCATATAACTAAAAAGAACTTGTAGGACATCATTTATCTTTAAAAGTGTCTTGACAATCTTCGTTTATGGGTGATAGAAATTGTTCACTGCTAAAACAGATTTTGAGAATTTGGCGTTTATTCGAAAATTGTTTGAAGATAGGCTGGCTACTTGTTATTTTTAAAAAGAATTATAAGGTTGCTCTATAATTTAACATGGGAAATTTTTGTCGGGTGTAAAGTGGTTAAAAACAAATTAGAAATTTTAATACAAAAAAAGAATCATAATAATTCATAGAAAGTAACCTACGTATTTTAAACTAATAGAGAAATTTGTAAATAAAACAAACGCGTATAAAATGAAACAGTTTGATCCGATTGATGTATTCTAGAATCAATTCAGCGAAAATGCATTCTATTAATGACCACAGCATACACAAAACTTCGACACATGCTTTAAAAGTATTACCTCGCATAGCACCAATAGGCTGAAGAGTTATCGTAGAAATAATAAAAATGTTTTAGTTTTATGAGACAAAAAGTATATCACATAAAACCTGAAGTTATGGAGCGAATCAGTTCTTACATCTGTGGTTCAATGAGCTTCACTTGCTTTTTATTTGCTTGGCAAGAAAAAAGCAGTGTAGGAAGAGAGTCATAAAGAGATCTTGATTAATTGAGATTGAGATCTCTCAGTCAGCGATTGCGTGGTTGAAAAAGTATGGTCTCTCCATATTGGGAAATTTTAATTCAGAAATTCAATTTTTTAAACATGAGGGTATTTATATAAATTTTCCATTGTTCAGTTGAGTAAAAGTGTTCTGCGGTAATTCGGCGCTTAGGAACAACTCGTGGCTCTTGCTCAAATTTATTATAACGGTTATCGAAAGATGCTAATAACAATGGCAAAATTGAAAAGAATATCGAATATTTCACATGTAAGCGGAATTTATAATGTCTTAAAAAAATTAAAAAATACTTCAATTACTTTTCAAGTGGTTACTTCTTTTCAGTTACCTCTCTGGATGTTACTTTACAAAGACTAAACGGTGAAAGCTGTAGTGTTTTTATGACATTAGATAACTCATTAGACTTATTTCTTGCATTTTAGTTTTATGCTTATAAAAAACATTCTTTTGTAGAAGGTATACATAATATACTTCGGCATATGCGAGAGTTTTAAAGATTTCTAATAAAGTTTTTTTTATACATTTAAAGCATTAATGTTGTTTGTGTTAGACAAAGGGGAAAGAAACTCGATATACCAGTCTGTTGTAAAGCGGTTAATACAATTGATTTTTTTAATCTGATTTTGACAATACACTCTGACATTTCAATTGTATCAATACCAACATTTAAATTATGAAATATGAGACCTTTTTCCCTTGATCGTAACCTGCTTTGGATGCAAAATTCAATAATGTTAGTTCGAATTTATCACCAAAGTAAAGGTACTTCCGCATATACTGTCAATTGAAAAAAAAATGTTGAAGTAAATAATTTTTAAAAAATTAGATGTAAAATACTGAAGTACTTTCAAATGTTAAATATGTTCTCTTTTTAGATGGTTGCAACAAACATGACATGGTGAACAAATAATGAAGAAAAACAATTTTTTTATTTTACTAAAACGTAACAGTACAATTTTTTAAGAGAAGTTTTACACCGGTTGTGTGTATTACTACTCAGCATTCAGAGAGTGGTACATGGAAGGGTTTATATAACGAAATCTATAAACAATTACTCTTTAATTAAGTATACTTTCCCCACCCCCTTTTTACATGTTGTTGCGCTGAACATATCCACAATGTAAAAGAGATGCACCCTTTGAAAAGTACTCCACCCAAGCCATTTCTCCCTTTGGCATATAACCCAGGTGTACTTTGTCTTAACAAAACAACAATAACACAATTCAATCGTCAATCCTATTCCTGTTTGCTTTTGCTGTTTCTCTATGTTGGAAAGTGAATCATGATTATAGCCCACGTTTATTTACTTAAGGCTATTTGCAGTCACTTATAGAAATCTATTTCGATTAAAGAAAAAAAGAAAATTTCTTTTTTTTTTCCAGTGAAGATAATTTTTATTCAATGCTCAGATCTAAAAACCGAAATTATTTTATAATGTATGAAGGTTAAGAATATATTCTGCATAATTCAAAATTAAAATTACAGAAATAAAAAAAAGAAACGTTTCAAAGATTTGTTTTGAAAATTAGCTAATTGATTTCCACATGTTTTTTGTGGAGGGAAGATTAAAAATGAATACATAATACATTATGTCCCAGAAAAACAAAACAAAAAAGTGCAACTTAAAGGAAAGCATTTGTCACGTTCATTGTTTCTATATCTCGGTAATTAAAACATTTTAAATAAATTAAAATAAATATGTCTACATATTCAGGCACTTTACTTTTATAAGTATCGCTTTTTTTTATAACAATCGTGTTTTGTAGAAAGAAAAAAGTGGTGGTATTTAATTCATGCATCCCCCTATTAACCCAGCATAACTGAACCTAACACATTGAAATTTGACGGAAGAAAAAGTCATTCCTTTCAAACAAAGCACATAATATCGCAATCAATTAATTCCCTTTCAGGACAATTAACTCCAATTTCTGTTTCAGCACGAGCGCTATTTATGAACTTAACTACTGATTGATTTTTTTTTTTTTTTTTCTTAATCTCTCTCCACTTGACGAACAACTTTTTTTCCCTTCTTCCATTCAGATGTTCAGATCGAGAAATAAAAAGAAAGCATGGGAAAGTCATTCGAATACGAAATCTGATCAATACTTTCCAAGGAATGCTAATGGAAGGTCAACAAACGATACTATTGCCAGCTGAACAAAGGTACTTTATCCTAACATGTGGATAGAGAATGTAGCCGAGAGAGATGAGACTGCTATAAATTGCAATTTTAAGACTTTTCTAGAAAAATAAAATTGGACTGCGAGTTAGAAACAATAGAAGGGAATATTTCTTGCAGTAAGTGAGCTAAATCGATGCCGTCTAGATTCCGAATGACAAACAACATTTAGATGAAAAAAAAAAAATGCATTTTTTTTTAAACTTCACTTTATTTATTTGTTTTTAGGATGCCTCCTTATTTTTTTAGTTAAAATTTCCCGTCCACATGATCATGTTTCATTTGTTCAGTCGTTTTCTTGAACCTGTTACCCAATATATCAAATTCCATTGAGGACTCAATTAATATTGCATTTGTTGTAATCGGTACTTACTATCTTACTTGAAAACTGAATTGAAGAATGAACAACACAGATGAACATAAAACGATTTTGAAGATTAGTATGATCATTATCAACTGTGGATATTTTTTATATAAAATGAAAGAATTTTTTTTTCTGTTTCTTTTAAGTATACTGATTCTGAAAAAATTGTGAGATCATTTTTTGATTCCTTGTTTCTCATAGACAAATTATTATTTGAAGATTAATAAATATTTTTATATTACTCTTTTACTTTTGTACTCACTGATTTCAAATATCCAATGAAAAGAAAACTGCATCATGAACTTTCAAAACTTGGTATTTGTTTTAATATATAGATGATTCCAAAAGACAAAATTCCCGATGCATAATAATACAGAAGATTTTTCGAAGCAAAATCTTTTGCCAGTGTAGGAGTGAAACAAAAATCACCTTGATTAGATTTTTTTTTCTTTGCACCGTACATGCAGACAACATTTTCAAGTGGATTTTCTTTTGTTACGGCACATGTTCAGTTTCTCACAGGATTCTTCAAGATAAACACATAAAGCATGAAACGCTATAAAGTTATGGAAGCTCGAAAACAGAATGCAATGCAAGTACAATCAAAGGGGGAAAAAAGGGAATTCAGAATTTCTTGTCTGTCTGGTTTTATAAGATGCAAACAATGAGGAAGCTTCAAAAACATTTTCTGCCCTTGAAAGTCAAGTGGATGCACTTTCAGTTTTCGCATATATTTTATAAACATAGCCGATGCTGCACTGACGAAAGTACGCGAATTCAACCGGGAGCTAAACATTCTTAAGCACATTCATCGTAATGGTTCTTTTCATTTTGATATATCCATTATGTTTGTTAACTGAGATTTTTGGAACTGCTTATACATAAAAACATTGAAGAAGAGCTCTGGTTCTAATTAATCCTTTTTGACTTCCAGTTCCAGTGCATTACCACATGATGCACTGTTAGCAAGAAGCCATGATACAACTACAGAGTTGCCAACATTTACGCAATAGCATTAAACACTTTTTAGAAACATAAAATGGAAACAGTATTTAAAAAAAATATTTTTTAAATAACTGCCAGCGCACATATTACATTTAAAATTTTGCTATATTTTAAACTCTTAAATATTGTTTCCTATAATGGGTCATTATATTCCGTGAACGTTATCAATTCTGCAACATTAGCTACAATTAAACAATTACGCAATCTGATAAACATTGTCATTTAATTTGCGTGGTGTTTTGGGACGCAAAATCATGCGTACTAACAGGTAGTACAAATTTAGAGTAGTTGTTAAAATACTTGTCAATTATTGCTTGTGATTTAAAGGGAAAACTGCTAACTGACGACGTTTTAAGTCTTATACACGGACTTGTATATCGGACGATCATCAATTCCCCACAGACTAGAGATGGCCAATGATTCGATGAGTCGAATCAGTGATTCGAATCTTGATACTGAGTTGCTCAGTCTTTACACTCACTCTCTACTGATTCGAATCTCAAGCCCTCAACTGTGGGGAAATACATTCCAAGTTCGAAGGGAAGGAAAACTTATTTTCCCTTTGCCGGTCCCAGAGATTTTCCCTTACTCTTTCAACTCTTTTCGACTCTGAGTCGATAGATGATTTGAAACAGCAAATGAGTGGGTGTGGCTGAGTTGGTGCAGCAACGAATCTTTACTGATTCAGTGTTTCGCTCTGTTTCGGTGATTGTATACGATCGTTGAGATTTGTTAGTTTTTCGAATCTTCTATCGACTCAGAGTCGAAAGGAGTCGAAAAGAGTTGAAAGGATGTTTCATTTAATTGAAGTTTTTTTTTCGAATCTTTGGTGTTTCATTTCTTGGTTGGTGGTCGGATTTAAAGTTTCATCTGTCTGTGGGTGTGGAGTGGGTCGAACATCGTTTGCTTTTGGCGGGGGCATAGGCGTTACTTCCTAAGGGCAAGAGGGGTCAATCCCCCCCCCGAAAAAAAAATTAAGAAAATTCAAGTATCAGAGCTATTTATAATAACGATATTTTCTACAATCGGAAACATTTTGTCACCCCATCCAAATATTACATGCCAATTTACGCCAATGCTCGTGGAAGAGCGGGGGGGGTGTCTCAAAGTTGTTTAAACCTTTTTCCCTCGGGGGTACTCCCTCCTTCCAACTTGTCTGGCTGGTTTAATATTTGTTTAAAATTTTTCTGAAACATCCCTTTTCTACTTTTAACTTCAATATATGTCCCCCTGCCCCTACCCTCAAAAAAAAAAAAAAAACGGAACGTTAAGTTTACATGGTGGCGGGTTTTCATGTGAAGGGAAATAGAATGAAATAAAGTTAGGATTGTGCTTGTCACTTTTAATGAAGGATACAGGGGCGGTATTAAGCGCTCTCACAAAAGGACTTTGTAGTAAGCAAAATAACATTTCGCTTTATTGCTGCAGATTTCGTTTAAGATATTTTTTTTACCTTGTTTGTCGTTTAAGGGGAATTATTTTCTTTTCTTTCGTAATTCAGAGAAATACAAAATAGGGTCTAAAGCAGTGGCGTAGTTAGTGTTATTGACAGTGGCGTAGCCAGGATTTTATTTCGGGGTGGGCTGGGTATCAAATTTAAAGATAAAGTTCAATTGTAAGCTAAGTAAAGGGTCCCATTTTTTTGGGGGGGGGCAGCAGCCCCTCAGTAGGACTGGGCCAAAAATCGATAAATATCGACATATCGGTTTTATTTCAACATCAAATATCCGATATTCCCATTTTCATTTCAGTGAAATCTCGAATTCGATAAAGGTCAAAAATACAGGCCGGCCAGGGGCGTAGCCAGAAATTTTTCATGGGGGGGGGGGTTATGACTACTGCAACTCATATATATGTATACGTGTGTATGATAATGTAGTGAAGAATATACATTTTGTATGGCAAAAAATTCCTCATGGGGGGTTATGACCCCCCTAACCCCCCCCTTGGCTACGCCTCTGAGGCCGGCGATAAGAAAATCCTGAGATCAATACCAGCTTGTGATGCTTTTGCTACTGCTTTCTCTCCGTTGATGACGATGCCGGATCGCGGAAAAAACAGCTCCATGGTTTATTAGTCTAATTACCATAATTAATTAACGTATATCCCGGAAACTATCCACCGGAGCGCGTTTTTATTGATTCTCGACCCCCCATAGGCTCAACACCCCATCGATACTTAAAATTTCGAATGCTTTGACACCAAACTTAACCTTTTAATCTTACAGGCCCAGGGGGTCATACGAAGCTCCCCTATATTTTCAATTTGGGCATTTTAAACACTAGCCTCCTTCGGCGGCATCTCCAAAGCCTGGAAACCATCCCAGAGCCAATTTCTACATGTTTGCAGTCCTTTTAAGCCTCAATCATGGTTAATTAGTCTAATTACCATAATTAATTAACGTATATCTCGGAAACTATCCATCGGAGCGCGTTTTTATTGATTCTCGACCCCCCCTTAGGAACCCCTATCGTTGCATAAAATTTCGAATGCTTTGACACCAAACTTAACCTTTTAATCTTACAGGCCCAGGGGGTCATACGAAGCTCCCCTGTATTTTCATTTCGGGCAGTTTAAACACTAGTTTTACTCGAGCAAGGAGAGAGAGATGCTAACTGCCCGAGAACTCAGCGGAGAAGAAACCCGATGAATGGGTGAAGGGTGTTTAAATAGTACGGCTTTCGGCGCAGAGAGAGGGAAAATTTCTTTAGTTGTTCTATTGATTCAAGATTCGAATCACTGATTCGAATCATCGAAGTAGTGAGTGAGTCGAGATTCGAATCAGTAAAATGAGTCGAACCGCCCATCTCTACCACAGACAGCGCAGCGAAATCCCGTCATTAGAGATGAGTTCGGGCTCAATTTTTTAAGCCCGAGCCCGCCCGAGCCCGAGCAATATTATTTGAGTTGGAGCCCGAGCCCGCCCGAGCCCGAAATTTCCGCTAAGATAAATAAAATTCAATTAATTCATGGACAGAATACAATAAATTTTTCCGTTTGTGCAAATTAAAGACAAATACAGTTGCAAACTCTCAATGCACTTTCTAATTCTTTATATCCATGTTTATCAAATAATAAGAATAATGTTTCAATTTTTATTAAAAATTCCGTTGAGTAGTCGCATCAGTGTTAAACATTTGTATGTACTTAGATATATTAGATACAGAAAATTACGAGTCATAAATCTCATATAGTGACATTAAAAAATATTATATTTAAAACACGTACAGAAAAGAAATTTTGTATAATAAATTTAAGAAATTTGCAAATAAAAATTTAGTTGATAGGAGCAAAATTACTTTAAAAAATTATTTTATGATACGATATGAATATATACATTGCTAACATTTAAATAAGAAAGACCAGTAAATAATGAAACCAAAATTTTGAATTAACAGCATTTTAACACACATGCACAAATGAAATAGCACAGCACACCATTTAGTAAATTATGTGAAAAAGCTAGCTTTTTACCAATCAATTATTTTGTTACAAGCCCTAGCATCACATCATTTTATCTAATATTGTAGTACACATTAATAATGCGTATTTATATTAGATTAAGTTTGCAAATTTTACTATCTTTATTATATATCAATCTATCTTGCATATAGATTACTTTATTATTAAAAATAAACATAATATAAAACACTAAAATAAATATTTACAAGATTCAACTAAAAATTATAAGGACTTTGTAAAATAAAATAACAAACATACCACGTATTTTTTCTGGGTTCATATGCCTATTTTTTTCATTTATAGATAGTATCAACTTCGTTTATTTTTGAAGCCGTGGTCAGACAGAATGGCCTGACTGAATTGTGGAATGATTAAAATTAGTGTGGCACATATCTAAATAAACATTTTGAAAGATTTCAGAAAAAAGTTCGCATATTTATCGTTTGTTTCTTTATAATTTTTTATAATTCTTCAGAAAAAGTATTGCATCTACAGAATCAGGGCTAAGATTGCATCTTCTTTCTTCTAAAACTCGACCCGCAACACTAAAATCTCGTTCACAGCTTGCACTACTTGCAGGTATACTTAAAACACTCCTTGCAATTTTAGCTAAACTGGGAAATGGACACTGTTTCCACCAATCTAGTAAATTTTCATCTTTTATTTCCGTACACACAGAAAGATCCAGATAACTTTGTAATTCATCATGGTGGCATTTCTGCTCATTTGTGTCTGACCACTCCTCAAAAATATCGGAGCTTTTTTCCGTAATTACGATGCTTTCCTCAGACTCGCTCACACATTCACATTTCTTAGCATAAATATAAATCATTTCGCGAATTTGCGAATAAATACTTTTTCTTTCATCATCTGAAAGCATTTTTAAAGATTTAAACTGCGGGTGTAAAAATGTAGCAATTTTATGAATATTTTCAACTTTGATTTTTCGCATTAACCATTTCTCAGTATTTTTTTTTCAAATGTTTCTGCAGTCCTGAATCTGAAACTTTAGGTACACAGCATTTTTTCAAATAATGATTCCACAAAATAACACGATGCAAAGTAGGCTGTAAATCTGCTTCAAGTTGTGTGCTTGCCTCTTGAAACACTTTTAGAAACTCAAGAAGTGTTTCTAGAACATCCGGATTTATGTCGTTCAAACGGTGGCTTTCGTGTCGTTTATCCAACAAATCTTTAATTTCCGAAAATTGTATAAGAACTGATCGTAACATACAGCAAAGAGTATTCCACCTGCTGTCAACTTCTTGCTGTACAGATTTTTCCAATTCGTTCACTGCTCCTGATTTCTTTAAATATCTAACAAGAGATTTACACTTATCTACAGACATTTTTAATACAGGAAATTCGTCTGCAGTTTCAGTGTAGCTATGTCTTAAAACAGTATTCAGTAAGTGGCACATGCATGTCAATCTTTTGTAGCACTTTAACGAAGTATCTATGTTAGATCCTTCATCTGTGACAAAAGTAGATTTATTTAATACCGAAAGATCAACACTTATTTCCTTCAAAGTATCCAGAATTTCATTTATAATGTTTGTGGCAGTTTTGGGTACATTTGGGAAGCTGCTGGTAGATAAAACCAATGGTTTTAATTCAAATATGTCATTAATGTAATGACAGGTGGTAATACAGATATAAGACATCTGTTTAAATGGGTCGGTCCACAAATCCGTTGAAAACGCACCTCCAACATCCAATAAAATTTCATTAACTTTAGGCACAATTTCATTCCGAAACCTTTCAGCGGTCTGACGAACGTGTTTTGAAATAGTTGTAGGATGAGGTAAAACATCAATAGCTTTGACTTTTCCTAAAGTAGCTCCTAAGTTTATTAAGTTTTGAGCTAAATGAAGAAAACCGCTTCCTTCAACAATGTCGAAGGGTCTTAGATCTTCTGTGCAAAGTTTAACACAACTATCTAAGATTTTTCTTTTTTCATCAGCCGAAATTTGTTTTAAGGATGGGTGGAAATAGTTTTCTAAGGATTTTGATGAACATGGTGGAGCACAAGTTTTGGCATGTCGAGAAAGTCTACTAGAGCCCAGTGAACTTTTGTACTTTAAAATAGATTTGCAATGATTGCACTGAACATATTCCAGTTTCGTATTTGATTCGGAGTCAAATATCTCCAAAAAGTGTTTCCACACTGCCGATTTTCCAACATCATTCTTCTTGCACTTATAAGCACCAGAATTGATCTTATTAATTATAGTTCTCGAATCAATATCCATTTTTTAACACGCTGAAGAAAATATGCTCAACCTTTACTGCCTCTTCTAGCTTACTGAATAGCAAAAGAATTAACTTTCTAATGCATACATATCAGTAGTTTTGTTTCTTCATTTTATAATCAACTTGGGGTGAATTATCGGCGCCAATGATGTTATGAATGAAATACAGTCAAAACATTCCTCATTTCTCCCTTGTTTCCCCAGAGATGGAAGTGAAACACATTCGTTAATTTAAACAGATGTCTGATCTCATGACTAACTATGCAATAGACGCCGTTCTGAAATACCCAAAGAGCGCACCTTCTAGGCGCCCGTGCTGCTATTTTTTTTTTTTTTACAAGTACGTTTATTTTTCCCATGAATCACTTTTTAAAATCTGTTTCAAGGAGTATGATCAATAAATGAAACATTTTTCGGGAGCCCGAGCCCGCCCGAGCCCGAACGCAATCGTGAATTACAGAGCCCGAGCCGGTTCGGGCCCGGGCTGAGCCCGTCTCATCTCTACCCGTCACTAGAGATGGCCAATGATTCGATGAGTCGAATCAGTGATTCGAATCTTGGTACTGAGTGGCTCAGTCTTTACACTCACTCTCTACTGATTCGAATCTCAAGCCCTCAAGGGAAATACATTCCAAGTGCGAAGGGAAGAAAAACTTATTTTCCCTTTGCCGTTCCCAGGGATTTTCCCTTACTCTTTCAACTCTTTTCGACTCTTTACGACTCCTTTCGGCTCCTTTCGACTCTTTACGACTCTGAGTCGATAGATGTTAGATGATTTGAAACAGTAAATGAGTGGGTGTGGGTGAGTTGGTCACTGAGTTGGTGCAGCAACGAATCTTTACTGATTCAGTGTTTCGCTCTGTTTCGGTGATTGTATACTATCGTTGAGATTCGTTAGTTTTTCGAATCTTCTATCGACTCAGAGTCGAAAGGAGCCGAAAAGAGTTGAAAGGATGTTTCATTTAATTGGAGGGGTTTTTTCGAATCTTCTATCGACTCAGAGTCGAAAGGAGTCGAAAAGAGTTGAAAGGATGTTTCATTTAATTGAAGTTTTTTTTTCGAATCTTTGGTGTTTCATTTCTTGGTTGGTGGTCGGATTTTAAAGTTTTATCTGTCTGTGGGTGTGGAGTGGGTCGAACATCGTTTGCTTTTGGCGGGTGGCATAGGCGTTACTTCCTAAGGGCAAGAGGGGTCAATCTCCCCCCCGAAAAAAAAATTAAGAAAATCCCTCCTTCCAACTTGTCTGACTGATTTAATATTTGTTTAAAATTTAATGAAACATCCCTTTTCTACTTTTAACTTTAATATATGTCCCCCTGCCCCCACCCTCAAAAAAAAAAAAAAAAAAAAAAAAAAAAAAACGGAACGTTAAGTTTACATGGTGGCGGATTTTCATGTGAAGGGAAATAGAATGAAATAAAGTTAGGATTGTGCTTGTCACTTTTAATGAAGGATACAGGGGCGGTATTAAGCGCTCTCACAAAAGGACTTTGTAGTAAGCAAAATAACATTTCGCTTTATTGCAGCAGATTTCCTTGTTTTTTTTTACCTTGTTTTTCGTTTAAGGGGAATGATTTTATTTTCTTTCGTAATTCAGAGAAATACAAAATAGGGCCTAAAGCAGTGGCGTAGTTAGTGTTATTGACAGTGGCGTAGCCAGGATTTTATTTCGGGGTGGGCTGGGTATCAAATTTAAAGATAAAGTTCAATTGTAAGCTAAGTAAAGGGTCCCATTTTTTTGGGGGGGGGCAGCAGCCCCTCAGTAGGACTGGGCCAAAAATCGACATATCGGTTTTATTTCAACATCAAATATCCGATATTCCCATTTTCATTTCAGTGAAATCTCGAATTCGATAAAGGGCAAAAATACAGGCCGGCCAGGGGCGTAGCCAGAATTTTTTTATGGGGGGGGGGTTATGACTACTGCAACTCATATATATGTATACGTGTGTATGATAATGTAGTGAAGAATATACATTTTGTATGGCAAAAAATTCCTCATGGGGGGTTATGACCCCCCTAACCCCCCCCCCTTGGCTACGCCTCTGAGGCCGGCGATAAGAAAATCCTGAGATCAATACCAGCTTGTGATGCTTTTGCTACTGCTTTCTCTCGGAAAGCTTCTTCTTCTCTCATCGCAGAAAAAACAGCTCCATGGTTTATTAGTCTAATTACCATAATTAATTAACGTATATCTCGGAACCTATCCACCGGAGCGCGTTTTTATTGATTCTCGACCCCCCCTAGACTCAACACCCCACCGATACTTAAAATTTCGAATGCTTTGACACCAAACTTAACCTTTTAATCTTACAGGCCCAGGGGGTCATACGAAGCTCCCCTATATTTTCAATTTGGGCATTTTAAACACTAGCCTCCTCCGGCGGCAACTCCAAAGTCTGGAAACCATCCCAGAGCCAATTTCTACATGTTTGCAGTCCTTTTAAGCCTCAATCATGGTTAATTAGTCTAATTACCATAATTAATTAACGTATATCTCGGAAACTATCCATCGGAGCGCGTTTTTATTGATTCTCGACCCCCCCTCTGGGACCCCCATCGATACATAAAATTTCGAATACTTTGACACCAAACTTAACCTTTTAATCTTACAGGCCCAGGGGGTCATACGAAGCTCCCCTGTATTTTCATTTCGGGCAGTTTAAACACTAGTTTTACTGGAGCAAGGAGAGAGAGATGCTAACTGCCCGAGAACTCAGCGGAGAAGAAACCCGATGAATGGGTGAAGGGTGTTTAAATAGTACGGCTTTCGGCGCAGAGAGAGGGAAAATTTCTTTAGTTGTTTTATTGATTCAAGATTCGAATCATCGAAGTAGTGAGTGAGTCGAGATTCGAATCAGTAAAATGAGTCGAACCGCCCATCTCTACCCGTCATCTCTGAAAGGAAAAAGACTTACCCCTAAATTAATAACAATTAGTAACAGTTAACCTACAAAATTTTATATTGATAAAATAAGACTTTATAAAATTTCTGGTGAATGCCATAAATATTAGAAAATATCTTAAAGGTAAAAAAACCTTTCTGATATAAGTAATTAATGATGATATATTTCTTTATCGTATTGTACATATAATTAGTAATGGATAAAAATTTTATTTGTCATAAAATGAAATTTTCTCTTTCATATTTTCAGAATGTTGTGCGTGAATAAATTACTAGAATGAAAGGAGAACTTTAAGATGGGTGTCGATAACAGGCAATTATTACACCAAACAACATGAACTTCCAGGCAAATTGCAGTTCGCTCTTTTGGAATACGTCGGTAGTTATAATGCATTCAACGCCATTGTTATATAGCAAAATTATCCACTTGAGAACTGAAGAATGAAGTTCCATAGAGTTTTATGTAATTTAGACACAAGGTACAATTACCGCGGCTTTTATTGTGTGTGCATAAATAATTGAAAAGTGTTCGATCTAGGTAGCTTCGTTAATTAAACATGATCTGTGTCCTTCACATGAAAATATCTCTGTTGAGTTGCGGGTAACGTAAATTAAAGTAAGTTGAAATTTTTCTACTTATAACACTTCAAATTTAAAATTCTCTAGTGAATATATTTAAACATTTTAAAATATAAGAAAATATATATATATATTGTTTCCGAAACTAATAAAATATCCATTATGCCAAAATTAAAACATTTGTTGCACGAAATTTTTTTTTTTTCGGTCACTATATAGTCTGATCAAATGATTTCTTTTATCTAATATAATATCGCTGCCTTGAAGGCTTTGGTCACAACAATCCAGAATTGTTGGTCTCTTTATTATGGGGACACCCTAGTAGGTGGACCAACATCGTCCCCTATGAAGGGACGGACATGACAACCACGCCCAATCGGGGATCGAACCCCAGCCGCCGGGAGTTGAACTCGAAACCGGAGTACGGTGCTTTACCCACCATACAACTCGTTCGGCGACCAAATTAAATTAATACTAAAAAACAGTAAGAGTACTTTTAAATCACCCTTTGCCATCGAAAATTTGGGTCATTCTCTCTGTGGCATCATTCTGACAACACATGGGTGCCAAGGACGAGTTACTGAAGCCTCAAGGCGACAATGGCAACGCCTGCGTTAATAACCATGAAGTCTAGGTGTTTAACCCTATTCGATCTCACGAACAAACATTTATCTCCTGATCGAGTGATACGTTTTTCCCTGAACAGATTCTGTTGATATCGGAACTTCATTAAAAACGACAGATCAATATAATGATTATATATATATATATATATATTTTTTTTTTCTCTTAGGGATGAAAAGGCTGACGGTTTGGTCGGCAAACCAATAATTTTATGACGATATCAATAATTCCGTAGAATTAACAGGACTCTTTGGAATATATTTATATTTCTTCATTTTATACTAACCCTTTAACGCGCAGTGTTCCCGCTCTGGGAAACCAAACTCTTGACGTTTTGACTGTTGCCAGTCACGAAGAATAGATTTGATTTCTATAAAAATAGTTGCGGGTGACATATCTCCACGAGAATCCTTTACTTTTTAGCACGTCATTTCCCGTAAAAAATGGTCACGATTCTTTTTAGCAGCACTGACATCTGATGAAAAATGTAAGAATGCGAGAACAGCTGGATAGATTGCCCAATGCTGAAAAAAGGGCAGCCGTTGCCATCGCTCGACTTAACTACCAGCAAGATGGCGGACGATCGAAACGTTTATCGCGTGCCACAGATCTAGAGACCCTTTTTTCAGCATTGGGAAAGGGTTGCGTCTCAAAGGGTTAAAAAATTTGTTTTGACGCTCAATTTGCGATCGACTAACCATGCCCCTTCCAAGTAAAAAAGGCTTCAACAAGTTTATCTCGACATCATATTAGTCGATTCAGATATTTGTAGTTATCAATATAATTAAATAAATTTCAACGGTCGATTCATTTGAATATTAGGAAACTGCAAGCTGGACTTGATTTCAAGGGAGAAATCACTGGTTCCGCACCCTTCTCCAACTCACAGATTAACGAAGCAGGGTAACATATGAAATTATACACTGATCTTCGATCAGTCTGGACTTGAATCGAAACTTGAATTGAACTTGAATCGAAACAATGTTGTAAATCACATAGTAAAAGTTGTCATTTTAATCATTTTCAACCGAGTACTCATGATCGTGTGAATCAGAAATAGTAGTTTAAAAAAAATAAATAGTAGAATAAATAAAAATAATTAAAAAAATGTATATAAATAATGTCCACAAAATAACGAACACTATTCTAAATGAAAAAAAAAAAAACTATTGAGATTCATTTTAAATGTTTCTTAACATAGACAATTACATCGTTAATTAAATTAAAACTCTCTAGAAGAAAAAATCAAACTTGAAAGCAAGTCTGGTCTTAAAGGATTAAAATAGTTAATTACTATAAAGGTTTAGTTACGGTGAAAGCCAAACCTCAAAACAAGAACAATTCTTTTCAACAAGAAGAACATTTCTTTTATTTAGATGCCGACATTAGTTCTGGGTGTCAGTTGTCATATGCATGACTTACTATTATTGACAGTTCTCATAGTCCACCACCTTTAAATGAATCTCATTTTTCTCCAGACGTCAAAAGGTAGTTACAATAGGCTTGACATTCTGAAATTACTTTGGTAAAGCTAATGGACTTAATTCTATGCTCAAAATAATCGTGAGGGTAAGTTGCTTGGTAGCCATGGAGTTTTTGAATAGAAAAACATCAAGAAAATTGAGACGTTTGCGTGGAAGCAACAAGCATGACATTTGAATAGGCAGTTGAAGTCATGAAGGTTGAAACCAAGAATCAATTACAATTCTATCAGTTAGATGTATAAACCAATACAGCATATAATTCAGATCACCTGGATCGTGAAGTATTTTTTGTCGATCCCAAAGCATTCCTACTCAATTACCAACGTCGACAAACACTGGCATACCTGCCAACTCATGCACTAGATCAGCATCATCTCGTATTCAAATTCTTAATTTACATTGTTCGTGAGCACGAGTTAGAACCCCTCAGAAAATCCTCCTAACAAGGCATTTTTTTATCCTTGGCAGAATACCTTAGCGTAACGTTACTAGTATCACATAAACATTAATTTACATTATAACGGTTCGAAAATTGTGGTGTTGATCGTTAAAAGAAAGAAAAGAAGTGTAAAATATGGTAGCTGTGCACTGGTCAGTCGTTGATTCTCTTGACCTAGAAATTATCTCATTAAACAAATGGGTTAAAATTAATTTCCGTCATAGAATAGAATGATTTATCTATCCCAATTATGAGCGAACTAATCATAATACAGGTTTCTGCAAATTTACAGTTTAATGTAATTCCTCCCGAAACGGTGCTAATGAAATGAATTCCATATTAATTATTTTGATGAGCACAAAATTAGACCTAGTGAAAAGGGATAATTAGAGTAAAATTTTATTCGCTTGGAGACCTGTTTCACGTTTTTCTTTTCGATCATTCCACCTTGAGTTTATGAATCGGTCTATTATTGGACAGTCAATATAAATTATTCTCTCGACGTTCTGCAACAAGAAGAATGATCGCACAGTAATCAGCCAATTTAGTCAAAAACAAATCGATATAACGATTTTTCAATAGAATATCTCCTCTTCTGTATCGGGGATGGATGATCCTATTAGGCAAACAAGGAGTATTTGATTTAGAGGAGGGGATGTCATAGGGATTTCCCATTCCCGAATGTTTTGGGAATGGGCAATTGATTTATTCCCGAATTTCTTAAGCTTGATGAGATCATCACTTAAATCTGTATTTTTTTAAGCCTAGTTCCCTACGATGAAGCACTAGCCGTCAATGTACAATTCAGCCGTTTGAAAAATGGTGGCGTACAGATGTACTGTTTAATAAAATATCGAAGAATGAAAAGACTTAAAGCAATAACGCCATTTCTCTGGCAAGCTGCATATACCAAATATTTTTGAAGGGAAATTGATATTCAGGGAACAGCTTTCAAAATTTAACTATTTTTTGTCTTCAGTTAATTCTTACAAAACTTATTCTGAATTTAATTCAATTTGAAAAGCTTGCTATTTTGCCTCCACAATTTTTTTTAAGGGGGAACTGTCCTAATTCATCAGAAATAAAGTAAAGAAAAAAGACAAACGATCAAATGTAATAATTTGTATTTTGAAGAAGCCATTTTATAAAACAACTCAAAATAACTTTTAGCTGTAGAAATACAACTGGATCGATCAGCACCTTCTGTAGAAGAAACGAATAATAGCGGCTATGCGGCAATTATGTCATTACTCGAAGCATTGCGAAAACTAAATTTGTTATCCTGTCTCGTAAACATGATGACATCCAAGGGGCGCCATACCTATGAGCATAGAGTGCCCGTTTGCACCCCTAGCTCCCAGAAAAAATATATATTACATAAAGATTTACGTACTGGTATAACATAGAAATGTTCAATACTACAGCATCTTTCTGGGAAAGGCCCCCTGACTTGTTCTCTCCCCTATAAAGAGTCATATGGGCGCCCGTCCGTGCCATCCTAAAAGAATCGGGGATGGGCACCGATACTTGATAAAAAGTCACGAGACGTGATCTTGATATTTCCTAATTTTGACATTTCGCAAAATTAGTAAGTTTCTTTGAAAACCTCTATTACATACCCAACGAATAAGTGGCAGAAATTCCCGTCTTCAACTTTTACAGGACGTAGGAAATCGTAAAAGACTCAAGGCGATTTTATTTTTTGTTAACTGCTTTTGATTCCTTAATTTAGTGACCATATTTCTTTGTTAACTTACAGTGCAATTTTTGTTTAGCGGTTTATTTACATTTTTTAAAATTATTCCATTTTTTTACTGTTGGTAGAATACCCATTTCTCATTGACTGTCTTATTTGACTTAACTATTTTTTCCAAGGAAACGTCTTGTATTCTCTGGCTGTAAACGGTATAAACAGAAAATTCAACCTTGGACGGCCTATGGGTTCTGCAAAATAAAGTTTGTCACGCCTAGACGTGCATATACGCGTGTTCCAACTTTTTACTTGATGCCTGTACACACTATCTAGCCAGAATAACGATCCAACTTACTACGTGCTGGAGCTGGGTCGGGAAAACGGCGATTACTCCAAAAACCTCAGTTATTTTAATGTGGGACGTGCGACTTTTATTGCATCATACCGAAATATGCGTAAAAATATTTTTAATTTTTGCACTGCAAGATTTTTCTGGTGTTCTAAACACTCATTACAGGAGGATCAATTAATCATGCATGCATCAAACTACTACAGTCATCACACACTCTCCTTGTTTGGGAAAAACTTAGACATCATTTCTCATAAACTCTCACCTAACGCATAGCATAAACCAGCTTCCTTTATTTTTTTATGTCTGAAATCTCACAGGTGCTCGAAGGTGGGTTCGAGAGACGGGCTAACGTTTGTAAATCACATGACCCAGATAGCGTGCACACCCCTGGGGTTACTCTTTAGTCAATTTAGGCATTCCGCGGAGTCCCACGCTTTCAATGTTATGCGTGTTTTCGCCGAAATTTAATTGCACCCGAAGAAAACATTGCGTCACCGCAGGACTTTCGCGAAGGTGAAACTGCCTGTTTGTTGCAAAGACTCGGCTTGCTTTCGATTTAGTGAGAACATCGTTTTAAAAGACATGCCAGTGCACATCTGCCAACCATTCCGTTTCTTTCATTACTAATTTTTTTTTATCAATCTAAAATTAAAATTGTCCATATTTTTTATTTAAAATAAAACTGCTCAAAAATAGTGGTGGAAAACTTTCCGATAAAAACGGAGCGGTTGGCAGCTATGCATTGTTTTGCTATGGTACATAATACTGTAAAACCTCTTTAACCCCTTAAAGGTTGTATTGTTTACAAGAATACGGCCATAAAAGTGCTTATATATATCTTTTTTTTATTAATATTTAAGAAAACTGAATAAAAATAGCGCATGTATATGCATTCGTTGTAAGGTTTTGGACATTTTTTTAACATGGAATTTTTTTTTTAAATTAAGTTTTTAGAAAAAGCCAACATTTAGGGTTATTGTAACTGAATGAGCGTTTTCCAGCAAGCAGGGAGAAATTTAAAATATATGTTTTAAACACCAAACAAGAATTTTAGTAAACTTACTTCAGAACAAAAATAAATATTAGTAAATATATTTTCTTTTTTGAACCCAAATAAAAAGTGAGCGGAGACTATAAAATACATGTCACAAATACACTTACTTGCTACCATCTATTAAAAAAAAAACTATCTTCAATTGCGTTAAAAATAGTCTGTTACTGCTATCAGTTGTGTAAAATAAGACACAGAAACATTTCTCTGTATAAGAATTGAAATGCTCTAATCTTTCTGCCGCGTAACTTTTGAATACTCCAACCCGGAACTATCACGGGCACAAGAAAATGAGGGAGGACACTCAGAACGTGATTCTGAGGGGAGCAAGAACGAATGTGTTGAAACGGTAAAAAAAAAAAAAAAAAAAAAAAAAAAAAAAAAAACGGAGAATACTGTTGCACTTTGCATAAGCCGGAAACCTGCCTATATCAGAAACGGAAACGAGTTCCTGGAATGTGTGTAGTCAGAGTTAAGCTATTCAATAAACGGGGTTGTTAGTAAAATAGTACTACACACCCTATAAAAAAAGGTATTTGAGTACAAGTCAATTTTCCTATGCCAGTTTCATTTTAAAATGTTATTCTTCGTAAAAAGCAAGTAGTATTTAACAGTATTTTGTATAGTAGTATTTTGTAATAGTATTGGGTTGGCAACTAAGTAATTGCGGATTTTTTTTAGAAAATCAAACACAATTTTTTCATGGAACTAAATAACTTTATTCTGTAATGTATTGCCCATTTTGATCAATGACCTTTTGCCATCTTTCAGGCAGCATCATAATCCCACGTTCATAAAACTTCTGGTTTTTATTAGCAAAAAACTGAATCAGGTACGATTTGACATCATCATCATTATTGAAATTTTTACCATTCAAGGAGTTTTGTAAAGATCGAAACAAAAAGCAATCAGATGGTGCAAGGTCAGGACTATATGGTGGATGTGGCAAAACATTCCAACCAAGCTCCAATAATTTTTGCCGAGTGACCAAAGATGTGTGTGGCCTTGGATTGTCAAGATGGAATACAACAACTTTTCGATTTTTCAATTCGGGCCGCTTTTCTTCAACTGCATTGTTTAATTTCGTTAGTTGTTCAATGCAGTCATCAGAATTGATCGTTCGGTTGGGTGGTAAGAGTTCGAAGTACACAATTCCTTTGTAATCCCGCCAAACTGATAACAAAACCTTCTTTTGATGAATATCAGCTTTTGATGTTGTTTGAGTTGGTTCACCTGGCCTGCTCCACGATCTTTTCCGCTTGATATTGTTGTAAACAACCCATTTTTCATCACCAGTTATCAATCGTTTTAAAAATGGATCATTTTCATTACGTTTCTTTAGCAAATCGCAGCTGTTAATGCGTTGCGTTAAATGCGTTTCTTTCAGTTCGTGAGGAACCCATGTATCGAGTTTTTGAACATAGCCAAGTTGTTTTAAGTGATTTTCAATGCATGTATGTGATACATGAAGCTTCTCTGCAATCTCACGTGTTGTACTGTGACGATCCAAATCGATTATTGCTTTGATTAGAACGTCATCAACTTCAACTGGACGACCAGAGCGTTTTTCATCGTTGAGTGAAAAATCACCAGAACGAAATTTGGCAAACCAACTTTGACAGTGCCGTTCTTTTAAGGCTTCATCATCCTAAACAGCACATAACTTTTTATGAGCTTGCGATGCGTTTTTCCCTTTGCGTAAATAATAAAGTAAAATATGACGAAAATGTTCCTTTTGACTTTCCATTTTTCAACGAAGGCCAAGTGAAAACTACGCAACCGATCAAAGAACTTTTTTTACTGATTGACAGTTGAATTGCCTACTATCAAATAACAAAATGTGTTTTACATTTGTAAATCGTCTGCAAACCTAAAAATTCAACTGAAGCCATCTATGAGTGAAATCCGCAATTACTTAGTTGCCAACCCAATAGTATTTTGTAATAGTAGTATTTTGTAGTATTTAATAGCCTCAAACATGGGCGCCGGTAGAATATTTCTCAGGGGAGGGGGGGGGAAAGACTACTTTAACGCATGGTTACCATGTTGGAAAGAGCAAAAAAGCAAGGGAAAACACTGCATATAAACATCCAGGGGGGGGGGCATTGCGCCCCCTTACCCTATGCTGCCGGTGCCCATGGCCTCAAATACAGCTTTTGAACTACATTCTGTTTAAAAAATTAATCAGTTACTCACAAAATTTATGAAGGAAATTTCTCTTACAATCGAATATTTTTTAGAGTGGGCGTACAGAAAGAAAAAAAAAATGTTGGGACTTTACGCTTCTCCAAAAATAAAGGAATTGAAAAATAAAAGATATGATCAATCGAAAGGGCGAGGGGCCGTGGTAGCCCAGTGGTTAAGGCGTTGGACTCGTAACCAGAAGGTTGCGGGTTCGATACCGGCGTACCACTAAAGACCACCGTGTACTTGCGGTGTACGTGCACGTTAAATCCGTGGTTCCGAAAGTCCTCTCGGCGGTCGCTAGCAGTTTCCGAGGGGTGCCAATATTCAGAAGTCCCCCACCTTCTGATGAGGTTCCAAATTGTGGCAGGAAATTCCGGGAAGGACGTATACGTAGCTCTAAGCGACACATTCAGTGACGCGAGCTGTCCTCTCCTGGCAAATAAATAAATCGAAAGGGCGACTAATTTCCCATTGAACACATTCAATTCTGAAAATGTGTTCTGTTGTCAGGAAAATTAACATACCATTGAACGTAAGTTTAACATTTTCCCTCTCTTCGATGAAAAAACGTATTAATGGAGATCAGTTTTGCTGAAGTAGAATACTGGGCCCCAGCTGAGTATTCAGAGACCCATTCTGCTAAGCAACACTAATCACGAAAAGGGAATCTTCACAGCTACATCTTTTAATGATGGCAGAGAACAAGTTAAACAATGCTTAAAATAAAAATGTATCTACTAAACAGAATGTCTTATGAACTTCGGGAAATTCCTAATATTCACAAAAACAATCGTGTGCAGATCTTTCATTGGTCAACGTGCGTGGGAGGCAACGCATTCATTTTAATCTAAAATAAAACTAAAAAAATTGTAGCAAATAATATTCTGAAAAAAAATCTGGAGTGACTCCACTCGGCTTTACGAACACTTACGATTAAGATCACTACCTAGCAGGGGTGTAGTCAAGGGGTGGATTAGGGGGGTCATACACCCCCCCCAATGAGAAATTTTTTGCCATACAAAATGTATATTCTTCACTACATTATCACACACACGTATACATATATATGAGTTGTAGTAGTCTTACCCCCCCCTCAAAAATTTCTGGCTACGCCCCTGCTACCAAGCATTTAAATAAACGCTAGCGCACTTTCAAGAATTTCTCTCCATATGCTATAATGTAAAAGAAATCTTGTCATAGCCCTGTAGAAAAATTATAAATCCTATAACATCAAAATCAATATCGGTTTTACGCTGGTGGTTTATAACATATATACCCAATTTGAGCTCAATCGAGTGTACCGTTTAAATGCTAGCGCACTTTCAAGAATTTCCTCCCATGTTTGTGTTGTGTGATTAAGGCAAATGTGCGCGAGGGGTATCTGCCTAATATGAGGGATGCCTTGGTAGGAGGACTTTCTAAGGGGTTCTAATGCGTATTCACGTTACATCTGGAGAAAACCTACCAAAAATGCCGACCGTTAGATCGACAACCGCGCGATGGGACCCGAACCCGGGACCTTCGCACTTCGGCCGTCTATCAGCCTCTATCAGCCTTCATACTTCGGCCACACTTCGGCCGTCCATTTTCAGTGATATAACCACTGTGCCATGGTGAGGCCAATTTCCTCCCATAGGCCATAATATAAAAGAAATCTTTGTCGTAGCCCTGTAGAAAAACTATAAGTCCTATACACACCAAAATCAATGCCGGTCTTGCGACGGTGGTTTAAAACATATATACCCAATTTGAGCTCAATCGAATGCCCCGTTTAGGAACTATCATTTTCACTCACATTCACACAAACGCACACACATACATACATCTCGTAAAAATAGCATAAATGAATTCAGAAGACCTCAAAACGTGTCAATACACCAAAATGTCGAAGTCGAATTTTTTCATGATTACAATACTTTCCTTACATGGTACATGTTCGGTAAAGTAAAAAGCGTAAAAGTTGGCAGCTATGGTCAAATCCATAATTATTTTCATTAAATATGATTAACATTAGATTTTTAGAGTAGCAGAAAGATTGTAAATATTTAACGTGAGAGAAAAGGAAAAAAAGTTAAAACCAATTTAGTATGATGTTTTGATAACGTTCATTTCATCCTCGGAAACCCCACTTTATCTGCATAAAATAATGTAAAATGTAAGAAAGATAAGACAAGATTGAAAAAATAGATAGACTAGATAAAGATTACAGCTAATTTTGACTAGACAAAAACTAGATAGATTAGATAAGATTTTTTTAACCCTTTTATGCCACGTTTGTTGCTAAAGAAATGTCAAAGTAATATAGGTAAACTGGTTATTACGTCATTCAAGGTAACCAAACTTTTTAATGTTGTAGCTGAGCAATGTATTGAGCGACAATATTACAAAACCAATAGAAATTCGCAAATAACTTATTCATCTGCTAAATTGCCTGATATAATGTGAAATTTCAATGGTTACTCCTAAAGGAGTGACACAGCAGCCAAAGTAATCAACTTAACATCTAGAGCACATATGGGCAACCTCCGGCCCGCGTGCCGGATGTGGCCGTCCTAGGTTTTTGATTCGGCCTGTGGAACATATCAAAACCCCGTATAAAATCCATACAAACCATTCATAATTCCATATAAATCCCCGTTAAACGACCGCGACTTCGCTAATATCCTGAAGTTTGGCCTGAGACTTTGCTAACGTCCTAAAGTTTGGCCCGCAACTTTTCGAAGGTTGCCCATACCTGATCTAGAGGGGCAAATATATGTAATCTGAAAGTGGAAAAGTTGTCTTTAAATTAAAAATTATTTCGAGGAAAGTAAAAATTTACAAAGCTGTGTAAATTCCCAATTCTAAAAGATAGATTACTTATTTGCTACTTTTTCATTCTTGCTTTTAATTTAGATTTATAGGAAGAAATCTCTCGACTGACTGACTGAAGTTCGGTCATAATGAAGTGCCATGGCGTACGCCGCTTTATCTTAGTGTTGAAAGGTGGACATCATGTGCTTCCATATTATATGTGGGAGGGAGGGCCCAGATATAAAATTTATCCACAAGAAATATTTGATTATTAAGGTTGTGAAGGATCCTTGCTTTATGCTGCAAAAATCAAATTGTGCTATGCCTTGAAAAAAAAAAAAAAAAAAAAAAAGACGCATCAATTAAAAATTTACATTGCATAATCCAAGAGATGATATCAGAAATTTGGTTGAGTATTGATGTAGGGAAAAAACCGCAGTAATCGAATGTACTCTAAAACTACTAAAAATTATTTCAAACTAATGTTTGCAGAGCGTAATGAACTTGTATTTCCAACGATGGAAGTTATAGTAAGCTCCAAATGCTGATTAACAGTACAGTCTACAATACTTAACATAAGCTTTACATTTTGAACATACAGCACATCAGTGGCGGCTCGTGGGATACAGCAAGTACAGCCGGGCTGCACTTGAAATTATCAGGACATACTTTAAAATAATTTATTCTACTAATTTTCCTAAATTCAGATTAGAATTGTGGAATTCCTACGGTAAATTAAAAAAATCTCCGAAAAAAACCAAACAAAAAAGAAACGTATTGTGGCCGGATCGCTTATTCAGAAAAAAAGCACTTTAATCTTCCCGCAATTCAATTGGGAAAATCTTTGGTTCAGCCCAGAGCGCTGAAAAGAAAATTGGCAGCACCGTTGCCATGACAACGACTACGTCAGCAGCTTTTCCGGCATAGGGAGTATGCAGCTGATGGAAGATTTTCTAACGGCGGCTGAACTTGAGAACTCGACTAACTGATTCGCTCGGTCGAGAAGTGAGGGAGGGGGTAAGGAGAATATATGTTTGGAAAACTCTGGACTTTTTATTGCTGAATTTATCAAGAAGGTAAGCCTGAATAGACGATTATGAATGGACAATTAGCCATCAAAGCGATATTGTTTTTAAGTAAGCAAGAACTGGCATTTAGACATGGCGAGCGAGAAAATTCTTTAAACATGGGAAATTTTAAAGAGCATTTAAAATTATTGATATCTGAGTTAAAACAACGCCTTTTTATGGGGACATCACTGACCGATTCGCATGTTTAAAAGAAAGGAGGATTGATTTGACTTAAAATAAGTAAAAAGTAAAAAAATAAGTAAGTTTTTTTTTTTTTCTTCTTCTTCTTTTCAAGTTATCGTTACAAAAGAAAATTCTAAGGAAACTTCGAATCAGACACGGATTAATGCAATTTTGAGGATAAGAGCGGCTGGTTGAAATTTATGTCCACTTTATGGAAGTAAAATAGGATCTCTGACATTTTTTATGTAATTTCTTTTTTTTTTTTTTTTTTCCTCGGTGAGGGCTTAATCCGCCAGCTTTCGAATTCAGTAACAAAGATTTTCCAATCCTCTCCGGAGGAAAAGGGGGGGGGGAGGGCTCATATGCTTCCGGCTGCACTAACATTTTTGACTACGGGCCGCCACTGCAGCAGATTTAAATTCCGAGGGCAATTTTGCTTTGAATAAATTTTTGCAAAATTTTCTGGTGGCTTAATTCAATTTCAAACATTTCTATTGACATGAAAAATTTAATTTTCAGCACATAGCAGTTATCAAATATCAATAACTACATAATATAATAAAGAAATATATACCTGTACACCAATAATAGAAATCAAGAATATTATATAAAAACTAAGTAAATGTTTCATTACTAGCAAATCCACACATAAATAAAAAAAGGAAACGACGAATGGCATGGGTGCTCCATAAAATAAAATTTCTTATATTATCTTTCCATTGCAAATTATTTCACGGTCAATATCAAATAAATCGATAAACAAATAATATTGATTTCCCATGAAGTATTGACTAAAATCCGTCTGTTCCAAGAACAAGCAGATGTCCTTTTCTGCCGCTAAAGACTTATGCAAGGGGATTTTCGGAAGATCAGATTACTAAATGCTTGTTGAACATAATCGTGAGCCATGCAAGCGTGCATCTGATCGTGACGGCCACCGATACTGAACTTAGAAAGAAATTCACAATTATCTCAGAATGCATAAAAATTAAAAAAACCGTTAAGTTCATTGTTCTAACACGTTTCCTTGATTCTGTTTCGTTCTTTCCGATTGGGCATGCAATTGGCTCGTTCTGGCCTGTGTTGTTTATAGCTTTCCGACGAAAAGTGTTAATGATTTGTGTTTGTGGTGCTCTGACTGCCATAAATGTGATTTGGTCTTCAAAAAATTTATGTTATTGCTGTGTACTATATTCTATTATTGAGAATGGGGTGCTCAGCATTAATTTTTTTTTTTTTTTAGTGGGAGTTCCAAACACATCAAGATCCGTGGGCAGTCGTTGTTCATAGAACATTTCGAATAAGTCGTTCAAACAAAACATATCTTTCTTGATTTTTTGACAAGAGAGAACAGCTCACGTCAAATGTGTTTAGAGCTAAATGTGTCCTTTTTGGAGCTTCCCCGCCACAATTTGAATCCTCATCAAAAAGGGAATAGGGAGGGGTTACTTCTGAATATTCGTACCCCTCGGAAACTCCTAGCGACTTCTGAAGGGACTTTCGGAACTATGGATTTAGCGTGCACGTACACCGCTTACATGGTGGTATTCAGTGGTTATTTAGATTCCATGATGGTAGGCAACTCTGAAACAGTTTTTTGTACAAACTGCAAGTTTAGTATTTTATTTCCTCTTTTCTGTACTTAGTTATTCATCAATGCTAACATTGCAAACAGCGTTTGAGCACGAGAATCCTGGGCACTGGGGATAAAGTTCCCTTCCATCAAGGTAAACTAGGCCTGGTAAACGGAGGCCTACGGTTGAAAAATTTTAAGAGTGGCAGTTTCTTTCTTTCTTTCTTTTTTTTTTTTTCAATTTGTTCATATTAAAAAGTAACACACGAATGCATTTATTTCGTCGAAACTGGTTACTTTCAGTATTATAAAGTCATTTTCCAGGGCCATAGATGAGGCCCCCGCGATATAACATGAATTATTTGTGTCCAAAAATCTACCTCACAGACAGGGACTGGTTTGCAGCAGGGCATTCGGAGTTTTAGTTTCAGGGCCCGGGCCCCTAAACTAACAGGGGGGTCCCCAAATCTTCCTTTAAGTTTAAAAATTTAAAATTTTTGATTCTAAAATAAGAAACAGAGAAACTAATTTATGAAAAATAATAGTAATAATAATTACTCTGTTACTGTTTCATAACGCTAGCATTATATCCACAATGTTTTTAGCTAAACGGTATAGTTCCAGGCAATTATTCATCACAAACGTATTACACATAAGCGTGACAAATGCAGGGTGCGAATTGACGGGGGGGGGGGATGCCGGGGATCGTCCCCGGCTGAAGAATGTAATATCCCTGGCTAGAGAAATATTAATTGATCCCTGCCAGGGATACTATTTATCCCTTGCTGAAGAAATAATAAACTGGTGAGTGAAGATTTTGGGATTCAGATTGGGAAGTCAAAATGAAGGTGGTATGTTATCGTTTGTTACTATAAGGCAACTGCCTTAAAATTTCGTCTCTTTTCTAAGCTAAAAACCCTTAAGGGTGGCTTCCAATACAGATACATTGTATGTAGCTTGTGTATCTGTAATTCCATAGAACAAACAATCTATGACTTTTGTTTGAATATAAGTCAGTTCCCACACGTATCGCCGACTGCATTTGTCAAGTAATATCATGTGAGGGAGGCATTTGCACCTTCCCTCCTTCTTCTTTTTAAGTGTCCCCCCCTGGAGAATGTTTACTTTCAAATGTCCCCCCTGGAGAAAATGTTTAGTTCGCACCCTGGACATATGTATGCTGATCGCGGGAGGAAACCTTAATGATTTTCAATCCGAACAGATAAAGGAAGTAGCTTCCTAACAGAGCGACGTCAAGACCTATCTCTCTATAAATAAATGCTCTGATAGAAACATTAGGAAAATAAGTACAAAAATATTGCGCAACCTGTTACTTGAAAAATATGGAATGAAATTAAAGAGTGAAGATTAAATAGTATAATTGAAAGTCCCCCATGCAGCTTCCAATTTCGGTCAATACCACTTCCTAGGTTATATATATATATATATATATTTTTCCCTGGCAAATGATATTCACGGAGATATAAAAGAAACATGCATAGTTTAATTACAATAATATATGCGTAGGGGTAACAATTATTTATATTAAGTATAAATGTTTTAGAAAGAAAATAGTGGTGAAAATTTTCCGACAAAAGCTTAAAAGTTGGCAGTTACGAACAGGCTGTGGGCGGCAGATTTTAATTATTTTCTTTAAGTTGCAAATGCGGTTCTGCTCTCCATAAGCAGGATTTGCTTCGAGAATAGTACTTGAACTGAGTAGGATAGCAAGAATTTTCACAAGAGATGAGTCATCCTTTATTCTGTCATTTTGGACGAAGTGTATAAGTACTCTACAAAATCTCGTGGAAATCACGAAATCTGTCTTTAAATACGTTCATCCTTATAGTTTAGGAGACGCAGGGCATTATTCTAAGACCAAAGCCGGTCAAAAAGGAAGAGAATCTCAGCCGCCCATCACTGTGAAACTATTCCATCATTTTATTTTCATAAAAGAAAAATTTAGCTGTTTTTATTCCCAATATAAAGTACAAATTACAGTATTAATGAGAAAAAGGCATAAATGAAACATCTACAATTAATTAAAATAAATTGCTAAGCTTAACGTTACAACTTCCCAATTAAAAAAAAAATATATTATTGTGAATTCTACTGGTAGGATATTATTTACGACAGTAAAACTGACCTCCAAAGTACTTAAAATGACAATAATTTATTTAAAATTATAAAAATGATGTTCTTTCTAATTAAAAGTTCAAATTATATAATGAAAACGAGGGAAGTAATAGTAATAACACTAATAATAACTAAGTAAAATTAAATACCTACAATATATTCAAGCATATAAAAGCATAAGATAAATAAAAACAAATCTTTTACTACTTCATCTATAAAATAAGTCCTTTATTTATTTATATAATTCTTTTAATGAAACATCATTTCAGACAACAAAACTAATTTCCAACGTTTTGAAAACGATGCTAATATTTTAGGATGTTCTTAATTATATATTTACTTGATCCTTCCCTGAAGCAATTTTGAAATTGTAAATAATAATAAAAAATACCGCGAATTTCCAAGAAAAACCGTTTTATGACAGAAACACATTTGCTTGTTTTTACACGGACAGAAAAGGACAGCTATGATAAACGGTAGAAAAAGTTTAGAGCCCTAATTAAACCTTTTGAAGTGTGTGTGTCTTTTGAAGTACCGTAAAGTTTTTTTTTTTTTTTTAATTTCATTGATTCTTTGCAATTGAACTTTGAAAGATCCCTAAAGAATTTAAATTAATCATATTACATCATACCTGCATGTTCTATTAAAGATTGTTTTAAATACCCAAATTTCTGCTCACATTTTTAATAATGTCGAGCCACAGAAAAGGATATGAGCGTTAGTTAATATTCATACGTCGGTTTTATGATTAAAGGATTAGATTTCCCAAAAGTGTGTTAATCAAAGTATAGCATGACTCCTTCAGCTTTCTTTGTGCTATACTCCTTTTAAAAAGACTCTTCAATTGTTTATGAAACAGTCATTGGACGTATAGTTAGTAATTATTAATTGCTTTTTTAATTTCATTTATCAGTATTGATAATTCATTATTTAAATAAAACAAGAGAAGAAACAGTTTCAAATGGTTATTCATGGAAATTCTTAACCGGTAGACAAAGGTGTTAAACTACAGTGATGAACTAGTCCACTAAAGCTCCGTATATAAATTAACAACCAATAACTTTCACTGATTAACATACCGTAGATCATTCAGTATAAATTTCATTTTATTTAATAAGTATAATTTCTGGCTGTTTTTTGAATGTCCATTAAAAAAATTTTCGTTGTTTTTATTTCAAAATGCGAAGTTGATCCGAAAATAAACATGAAATTAACCATGATGGGCAATTCAAATATCTAATTATTTTTAATGTAATTGTATGAAAACTTTATGTCTTAAATTGAAATAGTTTTTTACACTTAAGTTTCTCAACACTTAAAATGGATGGTTTCAAAATTTTAAAACTTTGATTTGGTTTATTTTGAAACGAAATGTTAAAGTGGAAATGAAATAATGGAACGAATATATTGCTAATAAAATCTGTCACTGATTTTTAAATACTTTCCAAATAATCCTGAAATTTTCTTTTAAATCTCAAAGGAGAAAAATCACGAAAATGAAATATGTTCTAAATTTAAAGATAAAGCATTTTTTCACCAAAATTGTAATTGCAATCTAATCTAATTTTTTTTTTTCTATCCCGAAAAATATAAGTTTGGCCTTAATAATAAATATATAACCTGCCGTTATTCTCATAAAGCTTATTTACAGCAATAAACAGTTCGGTGGCGGTTCAAAAAAACAGTGCTAAGTTTATGTTAAGAAACACGCAAATAAATATAAATCTTTATAAAAAACAAAATATCCTTTATTCTCTTTAGGATTATATATCCACAAATATATTCTATTCAGGATTATATATATCCACAAATAGACTATATATCCCAATATTTAAAAAATGATAACAAAAAAAGTAATAAAATGAAAAACAAAATAGTGTTAAATGTGATGAAGCTGAAACAAATTTATAAATTTGTAGAAACTATTTTTAAAATCATGCTTTGAAATAGCAATAAATAATACAGTTTTGAGAGTGTAGTAAAGGAAATCAAAAGATAAGTATGTACTTAATAATCAGATTTCCTTTTCATATCGCAAGGAAATAATTAGACTATTTAACATTTTCTTTATAAACCCTGAAACTTTTAAGAAAGGAAAGCGTTCGATATTTGTGTGGGTTTCAGAGTCTTTAAATATAACTATATATACAAGAATTTCGTTTGCTTAGTCTGATTTTTTTCTTTCAGAGTTCTAAATTTTTAATCTAAAAACAATATTTATCTATTCAGCATTTCAAAACAATAAAAAAATTGAGCGAATATAGAAAAGTATTCTCCGATTTCACTACTATAACCATTATCAATTTAAAATTTCAATAATAACATATTTCATTATTTATATTTTCGCTTTTAATAATTGACGTTGTTTAAACTTTAAAAATGTGAAAAAAGCAATTAGGTATGTATATGGCAGTTGCTTAAATCCAACTCTTAATTTAATACACCGGCCGGTTTTATCAGCAACGAAATGTGTATACAATATGCATGTCACAAATTTTTCGATCAAGGACGTTATTGCCAGTTACTCTGAATGTATAATTACAAAACAAAAAGAAAAATTTGGTTAGATTATATATATTTTCTCCGAATGTTTACATCAGAATATTTTCAATGTCTTACTTTATTTTTAATCGTGATTTCACAAATTATTTTTTAAAAATAACATATTTATGATGATTTCATTCAATGATAATTTTATAAAGAGATATTTAATCAAAACTTGTCAAACATCCGGTTGAGACAAGCTGACCGGTGAGTTCGTAAAATAAAATAAAAACACTACATTAAAAGCATGTCACACATTCCAGACACTACTCCATAGTTTATGCGTATCCGGGGATATAATAACCGTTAGCCAGAATGAACATTTGATAAACAACATCACTATTTTAATCCAATATTTGATATTAAGCTCACCTTAGCGGCTGCGTTGGACGTTACATCTTCGTTCTCCATGACAGCTGTGTCGGAACTGCTTCATTCGTCTGATCTTCGATAATCCCTTCGCCCCTACGCACGGAGTGGGTAGCGCCTCACCTGACGGCATGTGACGTCACATTTCAGAACGTTGGCCTAAAGTTAGGTGGTGAATTCAGTCAGGTAGGTAAGGTAGGCAGCGGAACAATCGCTGTGGCCGGGGAAAGTTAGTGATGGAATTTGTTTTTTATTTCTTTTGCCGCAATGTGCGAGGGAAAAATTCATTATAAAGTAGGACTTTTTTTTTTCTATGTGTGTGTATGTGTAATAAAAGTAAGTCAGAATGAAAATTTAATATTTTTAAAAAGTTTATAAAGTTTTTTTTTAATAATAAACATTTAAGACAGGATTTTCTTCTTTTTTTAGGCAAATTTTCATTTTCTACAGATGCGATTTGAAAGTCTGAAAGTCAGTGGTGGATCTATATGAAGGAATAGGGGGGCTTAGCCCCCAAAAGGCATTGCTTAAGCAGTGGTGGAGTCCTAAGGAAAAAAAGTGGGGGATGGCGATCATTTTTAACGAAGTTTAACCTAGACTTAATAATTAAATGCAATTATTCCTTAAACAACAACAAAAAAACTAATTTAATTAATGGTTGTTTATTAATTGATTAAAATTAATTAATTGTTAAATAATTAATTATTTGATAATAGTAAAAACAAAGTTATTTTGATCCACAGTCTAAGCTAGTTCATTTTCCCCCATCTACATTTATCAACAATCCAACGTCAAAGTGGCAGATCTTCTTTTAGGTTTGTACGTGACTATTCGCTACTCCGATTTCTGTCACTTTTTCGGCTATTCGGGGTCGGAAAGGCTTAAAAAAAAAAAAAAGTATCGAAATCGTGTCTACACAAAAAGCAAGGTTGAAATTAATAGCACTCTGGTGCTAAAAAGGGAAGAAAATCTGAAACACTTTCAGATTTTAAATACGCACCAAAGTGCTCTATATTAAAAGCGTATCATTAGTTTATACGTCGTCCCTATTTTTCTTCCTTATTCCATTCAGTTGGAGAGTGTATAATTATTAATGACTGGGACGCATTTTTCTTCCTTGTTTCATAAAAGCCATCTTTGGAATCGAAATCTATCTTAAAATTGCCTACGTAAGCTATTTTATAATTGTTGCCAAGTTTATTACAACTATACTTCACCGTTTTAAATATTGTTTCGAATATCCATCATAATCCATGAGTGTGCCGTGTTTCTCTTTCTGGGTTGATTCCTCCTTGAACGCCCCGACTCTCGCCAAGGTGGCGATCATTAAGCATATGGAGCTACCACGACGATTTTTTGTATCGATGTGGCCATTGTAATTTAGAATTAAAATGGCGATTTTTAATAACCTGTAAGTAAAGCATTCCGTTACATTTTTATTTATTTTGGGTTGCCAATGAATGTAGTTTTAATAATGAAGTGTCTTCAAATTCCTTAACGGGTGCGTTGATCACTAATTAGTACACTTTAGTTTTCATCTAGTTCTTTTGGGAGCGTTGAAACTTGTGTATATGTCCTAGAGACCCATGACTGCAAAGCTCGCCAAAGTGCGGGATTTTTTAGGTTGGCGATAGCGGGGGCGTTAAAATAGGAATCAACTCTTGCTTGTACCGTAAAACACATCTTTGGAATCGAAATCTATCTTAAAATCGCCTACTGAAACTATTTTACAATCTTCTCCAGGTATATTCCAACTATATCCCGTAGACATTTTAAATGCTGTTTGGAATGGGTATCCTAACCCATGAATGTATTGTGTTTTCCTTCCTTGTACCATAAAACACTTCTTCGGAATAGAAAGCTACATTGAAATCGCCTACGAAAACTGTTTAACCATTTTCGCCAGGCATAGTCAGACTATACTTCACCTTTATAAATACCATTTGGAAAGTGTATCATAATCCATGATGTGTATCGCATTTGTCTTCTCTCTTCTATAAAACACTGCTTCGGAATTAAAATCTATATTTAAATCGCTTACTCAAACTATTTTACAATAATCGCCAGGCGTTATCTAACTATACTCAAAATATATTTATAATAAATTGTTGCGTTTTGGTACCCAGTTTAGCGATCATTTATCAAAAATTGCAAACCTTGTGCGACTTTCAACCTTTTTATTAACGCCCCCCCCTCCACATTATCTGGCAAACTCGCTTGAAAAGTGACTCGACGCGAAAAATGTACCAAAATCGTGTCTACACAAAAGCAAGGTTGAAATTAATAGCACTCTGGTGCTTAAAAAAAAAAAAAAAAAAAAAAAAAACAAGAGTGCGTTCAGGAAGGTTATAATGTATTCTACTTTTAATGATATATTTTCACCACTGAAGTGTTTACAAATGGGATTGTGTTTCTTAAAGTCTATTCAAGCAGTCCAGATGTTCACTTTTGATATTTACGCCGATGTATCTGCTCTCGCAAACAAAACGAAAATTTTAATTCCTTGGAAAAAACCTAGAAAATAAGCGTGCCTCCGATACTAAAAAGTAGGGGGACACATGGGTTAAAATGAAAAAGTATGGGGATGGCGTCTCCCTTCAACTGACTACACCACTGTGCCAGGGATGCAAATAGGATCCAAATATTTAGTGACTCCGCCAAACGTTTGGTGGCACAAACTTACCCTATCTTTCAAATCGCGGGAATAGGTGTAATTTTTAGTCACATTTGCCAATTTGTTGTTCGCGCCTTGCAACTGTGCGATCCCTTATTTGCATACCTGGGTTAAAGGCAACATTTTGATTCACTGTACACTTTGTTTAGGTGAAATGAGATTCTTTCTATGCATAAAGTGATTTAGGTAAGCTCCAGGGTTAGTTCAAGCTTTAGGGTGAAATTTTGCTTCAATGCATGTTTCGATTAAGTCAAATAAGTTTTTATTTAAAAAAAAATAAGCCTTTCCTATTAAAAAAGAACCTCTCTATCTACAACTGATAAAAGTTAATTTATCTAATTGACATTTAGTCTGGGTTGTGCGGTATATTTTCTTAGGTGTATACTAATTTCTTGATTAAAAATAAGCAAATGCATTTAAACAAAAATGAGAGCTGTATGTATCAGAGATGAGACGGGCTCAGCCCGAGCCCGGGCCCGAACCGGGCTCGGGCTCTGTAAGTCACAATTGCGTACGGGCTCGGGCTCGTGAAAAATTTCTCCTTTATTGAACATACTCCTTGAAACAGATTTTAAAAAGTGATTCATGAGGAAAATAAAAGTACAGTCAACTCCGGTTATAGTTAACCTCTGGGGACCATCCAATTTCGTCCACTATATCCGAAGTTCACTAAAACCCAGGTGTCTTCATGATGGATAGAGATACTGTGTGTGAATCGGGACTAATGGTTTGCGTTCACTATATCCGATGGTTCACTATAACCGGAGTTGGCTGTACTTATAAAAAAAAATAGCGGCACTGGCGCCTAGAAGGTGCGTTAAGCTCTTTGGATATTTCAGAACGGCGGCTTATATTCATTAGTGAGTCATGAGATTCCAACATTATTTGATAAACATATGGATAAATAAAGAATTAGAAAGTGCATTGAGAGTTTGCAACTATATTTGTCTTTAATTTGCACAAACGGCAAAATTCATTGTATTCTATCAATGAAGTAATTGGATTTTTTTTTTTTACCTTTAACTGAAATTTCGGGCTCGGGCTCCGACTTAAATAATATTGCTCGGGCTCGGATTAAAATTCCTCGGGCTCGGGCTTCAAAAAATGAGCCCGAACTCATCTCTAGTACGTATGTTTCGGATGAAGCAAAAGAACGCATTTCTTCAGGAGTAGAAATGCCAGCCTACGCTTTTCTTAATATGCTTTTCTTGATATGCTTCTTAATATTATTCTTAATGATGATTCTGCTACTGAAGAAGGGTGGACCATTTTCTACACATGTGATTCGAGAGTATAAAACTGAAAATATAAAATTTGAAAGCATAAAAATTAATATATCTATGCGATATGCAGTCTAACTTGTATGATTATTAATCATAAATAAAAATATATGAATTTGTATACATAAATTCCCCGATTAAAAAGAAGTAACAATGATTACGCAATATATATGCTTCAGTTGATAAAAATTAATCCCTTCTTCAGTCGTAGAATTACCAGTCGGCGGGTTTCTCTTTACACTTGCGAATCTACTACTATAAAAGGGTGGACCATTTTCTGAAGACGCCATCTGAAAGCATAAAAGTTAATACATCTACACGATACTTAGCGTGGATTTTGTGATAATTTTTCTTAAGTATAAATGTAAATATATAAACTTGTACATATAAATTTCCGTATTATAAGTAAGTAAAAGTGGTTAGATAAAAATAAGAGCAGTATACGTATTTTTCGGTTGACACAAATGAATCCCCTTCTTCGACGTATAATTACCAGGCTACCCTTTTCTTCCTCTTCTGACAGTTCTACCCCTGAAAAGAAAAGGTGGACCGTGCGAATAGCTCTTATTTCTGTTTACGTGTGCACTTTCAAGTTATTTGTTCCTGATTTATTTTCAATATTAGACTTTCCCAGAGTTTTAAGTATCATTTCTTTATATTTAGTGATCAGTGATTCGCAGAAGAAAGCATACTCACCAACTTTTACGTCTTTTCTGGAAAGTTCACCACCTCAATTTTCGTACAGTTTCATTTATAACTAAAATTTAGATGAGCAATTAAGCTGGTTACCTGGAAAAGTTTCCTCAATTTTTCTTTTTTACGAAAAACACTTGTAAGGTGGTAGGGAGCCGACATCGAGCCCAAAATGTGGATGTTTCGATATATCGCTGTTAAATAATTGAAGCCCAATGAAAATGGTATATGGCCGAAGTGTGAAGGTCCCGTGTTCGAGTCCCATTGCGTGGCTGTCGATCTAACAGTCTGGAGTTTTGGTAGGCTTTCTCCAGATATAACGTGAATACGCGTTAGAACCCCTTAGAAAGTCCTCCTACCAAGGCACCCCCCTCCTTGGCAGATCGCCCTAGTGTAGCGACCCATAATCACATACAACCACAACCATAATTGAAACATCGATATTTAGAAAAAGAAAAGAAACGCCATAATATATTGAACAGCATCATAATTCACTCGTCTTCCCTATTTTCCTTCCTTATTCCATTAAGTTTGAGTGTATCATTATTCATGAGTTTGCTATATTTTTCTACCTTGTTCAATAAAACACATCTGTGGAACCGAAATTTATCTTAAAGTCAGCTACTAAAACTGTTTTACTATCTTCATCAAACATATTACAATTGTACTTCAGTAAACAGTATTTAATATTTGGAATGCGCATCCTAATCCATGAGTGTGCCTTGTTAAACTTTCTCGGGTTGATTTCTACTTTAACGCCCCGATTCCCGCCAAGGCGGTGATGATTAAATATATGCAGTTAAAATCTTGAAAGTCGCACAAGGTTTGCAATTTTTTATAATTGATCTTTCCTTTTGCTGCCAAAAAACAACTACAAAACCAAACTGAGCTTGGTGATATCTTCCGAATTTTGCTAGGAACTAGAAAATTATAGTTATAATATGCCTGGCGAAGATTGTAAAACAGTTTTAGTAGGCGATTTTAAGATAGATTTCAATTCCAAAGATGTGTTTCATAGAACAAGGGAGAAGTATACGGCACACTAATGAATAATGATACACATTCCAACTAAATAGAATAAGGAAAGAAAATAGGGAAGACGCATGTATTATGATACGCTTTTCATGAATAGTTCTTTAGTTCATATTTAAAATTTGAAAGCGTTTCGGATTTTCCTACTTTTTTTTTTCTTTTAGCTGACGAAGGGTGAATTTTTTTACCTGAAACGCGAGAATTGAAATAAGTACATATTTATTTTTGTTATTTTACAAAATTTTGATTCTTACGTAATGAATGAAACATTCCCTGTATTCAAAATTACCAACATATACGAGATAATAACATATCTCATCATTTGAGCTATTGTCGAATTTTCTGCATTTCTCAATTCATACTTTTTTTATAGGTGGAAAATAACTTTTCTTTATTATTGATTTCACCTTGGTTTGTTGTCTATTTTTAATATTGTAAAAATAATGTCCACTTATAAGAGCGTTTCCTTTGCTATACTTAACATATCTGCAAATTACCATACAAAAGAGCTTGCAGACTGTGGTAGTTTGAAACCTTTCAAAATGTGGAATGACCTTTTTATTACCTTTTACATTTTCTTATGGAGATTACTCTGGTGTAAGGAACATATTGGTTGGGATCACAAATTGGTCTAGATTAATGTTCTCAGACAAAACTCGTTTAGAAGAATAGACGATCGTCCTGTTAAACAGTCATCTAACGATTCTTCGTCCATAATGCCGACCACACTTGGTGATACGAATCCATTTAGCGATGGTTAGAATTAAAAAAAAAAAGCA